>CM042906.1:30465628-30491520 GCA_023653625.1 Triadica sebifera
AGTTAAAATCAGCTTATCTAGCATTGCCATTGTATGAATATATGCTCATTGTCTTATGGCATATGAAAATTCTCTGTGTTTGATTGTAGTAGATTTAAGTTTGCAGCTTAAATTTGAGAAAGACCATATGTTGACCCATAAATGTCTTTCTATACCCCTTTATGATTGTGTAATCAGAATATTATCCTCATCAATTGCATGTCTATTATGCAGGATGGGCCTATATTGGCATGGAAATATAATGCAGCTACCTTAAATTTTGAACCAGCTGCATCACTTACAGGTCACACTGTTGCAGTTGTTTCATTAGTTGTTGGAGCGAATAGACTCTATTCTGGTTCCATAGACAATTCTATAAGGGTAAGATGGTGGTTTTAATGTCTGATCTTCCTGTTCAACTATGCTATTTAACGTAAAATCTTTAGTGCTCCTTAACGTATTTTTCTGCCTTTCCTTTTTCTTTTCTTTTTTTTTTTTTAAAAAAAATTTACTTCTCCTTTTCCTTCCTAATAGGTCTGGAATCTTGACACTTTGCAATGTGTACAAACACTAACTGAGCACACTTCAGTTGTTATGTCCGTTCTTTGTTGGGACCAGTTTCTTTTATCATGCTCATTGGATCAAACGATAAAGGTTTGTACAATTTTCGGTCACATCATGCTATTCCTTTTTTAGCATTGGGATGATATTATGTATTTGTTTCTATTTATATGTTCAGGTGTGGGCTGCTACAGAAAGTGGGAACTTGGAAGTAACATACACACACAATGAAGAACATGTAGGTTATTCGATTTTATAAAACCTGCGATCTGTTTAGCATTTTGGTTTGCGCTTTCAATTGAACTTGTTGAAATGTGAATGAATTTGATCTAGTCATAGTTTTTAATAATATGCACATGTTCCTTAATGGAATGGGTTCATTTATAATTATGGAGTATTATTAAACCATCTTAATTTATATTTTCTGAGAGTTCCAAGTCAAGATTTTAGATGCTATGATGTCAAGAATGTGAATGCATATTCCATTTTAAAATATATTATAAATTAATTGATTGAATTTATGATGGTATATGGCCAAAAGAAAGAGCTAAAAAGGTAATCAAAACTTCTCTTCATATGAACTGTATATTGAACTGGAGGGAAGCTCAAATTTTTTATGACATTACAGCCTTGTAGCTATTCAATGTCATTTCTAGGTGTTATAGTTTCTATTTTGTGCCTACTTATTTTATGCAATGGCTCTGTTCTTATATTTCCCATCAGTTTTATATTTTATTATAGGTAAGTAATAGTATAGGAATGTATATTTAGTTTCAAATTTGAGGTTGCTGCGTGGCATTCTATTCATACTTGGGCAATTGTAGTCTTTAATGAGCCATTGGCTGTATAAAAGTCTGTTGAACTAATTCTTCACAGGGAGCTATTAATTGGCTGATTTAAACTATTCGCTTATATGAAAATGGTTCCTGACATGGTAATCAGCATAACTTATCCATGTGGTAACTTGGATTAGGTTGTAGTTTCTAAGGCATATTTCATTCGGTGTCTCAATGATGGCTGTTGATTGTTAAAAATGTCAAATTTATCATTATGGTAAGAGAAGATGGCAAAGTTTTTGGGTTAATCCTGATTTGCATTCTGCAGGGCCTTCTTAACTTGTGTGGGATGCAAGATTTAGATGGCAAGCCGATATTGTTATGCTCTTGTAATGATAACTCGGTCCGCTTATTTGATTTACCATCGTGAGTTTTCAGCAATTCATTCATTATTATGTCCTTCTGATTTTGCTTTTATCTTTTTTATATAATTTTTCGATTTGGGTCTTTTTGACTCTCATTACTCTCTATTTTAATTTTTTTCCCTCATTGTTCTCAATTAGGTTTTCAGAAAGGGGTAAAATCTTTGCCAAACAAGAGATTCGTGCTATTCAGAGTGGTCCTGGGGGTTTGTTCTTCACTGGTGATGGAACTGGTCAAGTGAGAGTGTGGAAATGTGTAGCTGAACCAACTGCCGCAGTCTGATGACCGTTTCTACATGTGCCACTTTATGTATTTTCTTTTTCTGGTTATTTAAAGTTATTATTTTCTCGGGTTCTCTTGGGGATGCAAGTATGAGGAAGGACCAACAACCAAAGAATGACAGTTTTGGGTTTCTAGAGTTAGCTTGTGCAATACTAATTTATTATAGAAAGTAGAGTTCCATGGCCCGTACCCAAGTTTGTAACAGTTGAGATGTCTTTTCGGTCTTCACTTGACTACAGCTATATTGATTGAGATCATTGCAGTTGATCACGATATACCCTCAATGCATTTATCTAATAATAAGCATTCATTCTGGCCTTGTAAAGCATCAACATGGCTGAGAATGGGGGGTTTTTATGTTACTGCTGTTTGGTCGTTTTTCAATCTCTTGCTGTGGTTCTTTCCCCCAGGTTATATATGTATATATATTCATTTGCAGGACATGAACTCTAGTTTGGCCTTAAAATTTTTAGATTTATCTCCGAGGGGAATGTAGACTTCTGAGAGAACAAATTTGACACGTTTTAGCTAAGATTAGAGAAATAAAAGATGAAAAACTGCATCCATATGTTTCAGTTTGATGCAAAACCCAAAAGAAGCACAGAATAAGTATTAAAAAAAGCAAGAACTAAAATAATATCCCAATGTCATTTTCAACTATAATATGCAACAATTTATGGACAAGCCGAATTTTTAATTGCTTATATAATAATATGTGAGTTGTATATCAATATGACTCTATTCATTCGGTACATGATTTATCCAAGACAGGCTGCAACTGATTTTACGGGTTAAACGTGACATTAATAGCACTATCGCTACGAGCACTTGTTTCAAAGGCTTCTTCAACCTCCTTCTGCGAGAACCCAAACCTATGGGCTATAAGGGGCTTCACATCAATCTTACCACTCCTCTAGAATTCAATATATAGAGGCCATGTGTTCTTATAGCGGAAGACACCGATGACATCAACCTCCCTGGAAAACAAGGGAACGAAGCAAATATAATTTCTATTCTGAAATGTGTATGCGTTACATAAAGAACAAGAGCTTTGCCATGAGATCAAGTGCTTATCCAATGAGCTTCAGAAAAGTTGCTTGTTCAACTTATGCTCACCACCCATGTCAATCTTCCCTTGATTTATTCCAAATTCTCCCCATATTAATTCTATCTTGCTCATTCTTATTTCCAGTACCAATAGATTTGATCTCCACAAAATCTTTTAATCCAAATCAGTCCCTAGGTTCTAATTTAAATTCCAAATAACCTGTGGCACCTTCAAACCCCTACCCTGAAAATGTTTGAATAATGATAGTAATAATGAAGGATAGAATGACATAAAAAGCAGATACCTTGATGGAGCTGGTGTAAGTGGGACTGTCAACTCATTGTGGCCCATTCCCACAAGACAAACTTTGCCACCGGATCTTGTGGCGCTTAGAGCAGTTGACATGGCTTTGTTAAAGCCAGCACAATCAAATGTGACATCTACTCAGTTCCCAAGCTTTTTGCATCAGCAACGCTTCAGCTACGTCCTGTAGAATTCTGACTCAGCACTAGCAATTAGAGAGTAATATGAATAGGTGTTAGAGGTTTGGAGAGGAGTGGCAAAGAGGAAACATTAAAATAAAACAAAAAATTATCATGAAATATCAAACATGAAGAAGAAGTAGATGTTGCAGAAAATTAACGTAAAAAACAGAATATTGATATAGATAAAACAATTTTTTTTTCCTTCATGATTACAGCAGATACTCCTCTCCAACTCTCTTACTCTTTCCTTTATACCAGTTATAGAGAGAGGTTAGCTTTCCTTAGTCAAAACCTAACACTATGGTTGTTCTTGAAATAAGAATCACCATTTTTTTCACCTAAGACATTCACATCAGCTGAGACTAGTTTACAACAACAAATCCACATTAATATTTGCTAATCTAATTTCATATTTAAACAAAAATCTCAGCAACTCCAACAATAGGTCTGCATTTCAATTTTCAATTTCAATAGGTTTAGGTTATCTTCAAAATTTAACCAAGAGAAGGGTGGATTAGCTAAACTTTCAAATATAAATTTCATAAAGTAAATTGTAGTATTTGCATTAAATCATATGTTGATTTCCAAAATTATACTACTTAAGATGACAGGTTGGGTTACCAAACAGCTTGGAAAGCTATAGCAAAATCTTCAAAAAGTGTGATCTTGAGATGAGGAAGATTGCGTGACTTAAGTATAAAAATTAAAATTAAAAGTTTATGTGTATATTTTACAGTGACAAAGCAGAATTTTTCTTCAAAATGTGAGTAAACTGAATATTTCTTGAAACTTTAACAATCTCATCGGCACCAAAATCCTTGGTGACAGAAAAGCAGTAATCATCCACATCCACAATGATAATTCTGGGTGCTCCAAAAGCACGTGCAGCAAGCATTGTGACAAGACCTATAGGTCCAGCTCCCATCACTAACACATTTGTTTCCGGACCAATATTATCTTTTCGACAAGTATGAACACCAACACTTAGAGGCTCACACATTGCCCCTTCCTCCAAGCTCACATTGTTTGGCAATTTAAAACATAAATCTGCAGGATGCACCACCTGTTAAATAGGAAACAATGCATCTTTATCACTAAATCCAATTTACTAGGGAATCTATTTGCCTTTACATTGCAATTTTCAAGTTGTTAGAGTATGATGGGTTTGGTTCAAATTGAATTGGAAGAGTGATGACCAAATTGTAAAATGAGCTTAAAATTGGAGGACTTGTTTCCAAAATAGTTTGGACTATTTTGGTTATTTAACTCACTTAGTTATAAATTGCTCAATTTTTTATTTTTCCATCAATGTGGGACTGATTTCTTCAATATTCTCCTTTAAATCTAACTAAATTGATTCAGTTGTGACTTGCTATCATTTTTACGTTATAAGTTTATATTCATTTGAGTTTCAGATGTCTTAAGTTTTTATTTTTAATTTGCTTGGGTTTGTACGTTTTGAATTTAAAAAGTCGTATGTTAATTAAAGTTTCAGACGCTCCAAATTTTTTATTTTATTTTATCTGGGTTTGTACTTTTAAATCTATTAGATCTCCTTAATCCATTTGACAATTGACTTTGATACCACTTTTTAAAACATGACAGACCCGGTCCAAATTGAAGTGGATGAATAATAACCAAATTGTGAGATGAACTTGAAATTGGAGTTGTGGTTATTTGACTCATTTGGTTATAAATTGTACATTTTTTATTTTCTCACCCATGTGAGTGATTTCTTCAACACAAGTAAATGTTACACCAACATATTTTTGTTTCTAATTTTAATTGATGTGTGTTTACCTGATTGGCAAGGGAACCGTGCACCGGTGGAGCTGCAAATAACTTCATCTCAGGGCATAAACTGTATTTGCCTTCTTTGCAAAGGTTGCATCGCCAGCAACTAATGCCCGGTTCCAAAGCCACCCGGTCTCCTGGCACTAGATTATTGACTTCACTTCCAACCTCAATGATCCCAGCACACTCATGCCCAATCACCATTGGCTTCTATACTACAAAATTGTATCAACCCCTTTTCCCACCCATAGTCATGTCTGAATATATTAGTGGTCTTTGTGCTTAAGGAAAATCTTAATTGATTCTATTTATGATAGTATATCTGAAAACCCTTTTGCTTCATTTACTCAAACTGATCGTGGGTCTACCTTAAGGACCCTATGATGTCACAGTAAGGATGAAAGCTGTTGGTATCTGTGAAAGTGATGTTCACTGTCTCAAGGTTCATTCATCTTCAACATCTCATAACTGTTTGTTCATTTATTCATTTACTGAGCGATAGTGAAGTTCATATTCTATAGTTTTGTATCATTTCAATGACTCGCTTTGCTTCTCTGTTCTATTCTTGAGTACATTATAATGAAGCAAAAAGTCAGCCCTTTTAGACCTTGTTTCGTGCATTTGAATTTGCAAAAAGCTTAAATTGGGTTTCGTTTCGGTTTACCTTTATCCATTGTGGCAAGATTTGAAAATGAGTTTGGCACAATACTAAAATACATAATGATAAAAATTTAGTTTTGTTTTTAATATTCTGTTGTCTCAACATTTTTTTTTTTTGTGTCATGTCTGTTTCAGACCTTGCAATGTGCACACTTAAAAGAAAACAGCGAGAAAGTGAAAGAGGTACCAACAGAAGGGAGCTTGAAAGGCTGAATTTTAAGGGTGCAGATACCAAGAAGCCAAGCAGCCATGTTTGCTTCTTGCTCATCTATGCTTTCCCCAACTGACATCCCTCCTTTACCCATTTTGTTTTGTTAGTCACAAAGGCAGAAACTTTAGATTGGTTCTGGGTAACTGAGAACAGCGAGATAAATATAGTGAGAAAGAAACAAACTTTTATTTATATTTTATTGCGATAGTCCCTGTAGTTCAGAATCAGAAATCAGAATAAATTAAAGGGAAGGATTGAGGGTAGCTGGATAGGGTGCGATTGATTAGGACACAAAATTATGTGGTCGGCAAACTGAGTTAAATTTATCACCAAAATCTTTTAATTATTGGATATTAGTATTAAAAATTTTCAAAAAAGCAACATAGTATACGAAGGCAAATTTTCGATAGAATGATAATATATTAACTATACATTTAAGTAGTCATATTTTTTTTTTCTTACAGTTTCCAGATATCACATTATTAACATTTTCAAATTTTTATTACTAATGTAAAAGTTACAAATTTTAGTAATATTTAAATTATTAATCAGCTTAAACTTTGCTTTTCGTTTTTACCTATCTATAATGTCTTTAGCATATAGCACCGTTAGATTCTTATGTTCATTTGGCATCCATATCCATTTTATAACTATAAAAGCATACTTTACTTCGGGATTCTATCATTATGCTAGGATTTGCTACATGGCTTTGACTTCTATTTTAAAGGTTACTTCATCTAGATTTGCAAAAATTATAATTATAATTTTCATCTTTATATTTTTTTTCTTTATTTAACTAATACTAGAAGCTACAGGATCGTGTCAGTCGTTGGATAGAAATAATTGTATATACTATGATCGATGGTTGGCGAATTCCGAATGATTGGCGAAAGGCGACAAAGGAGCGCAACGGGTTAGGTAAGCTGTCAATTAAAAGTTATGAAGTAGAAAATGAAAAATTGGAAATTTGGGTGAGGATGAACTCCGTTCAATTTCAGAAATATAAATTCAAAGAGAGATGGCATGTTGTGGGTGATATACTGATGTTATGGCAGGCTCAAACCAAGGAGTAGAAGAAGGGAACAAAGCTGCTTGGCTTCTTGGGATCAAAACTCCCTAGATTCAGCCTGACCTACTTCCTCCTTTTGGTAAGCCCTCCCTGAGTTTTCAGCTTCTGAAATCTATGCACTCCATCCCATACTTCTATCATTTCAATTTAAAATACAGTCTTTAACTGCTGCTTGTATTTACAAAGAGTCTTTTATCCTTCACTCTGTGTCTTGGCCAACTCTATGCACATCTGTCTTTTCTAACTGCGCTGCTAAGGTCATAAAATTGGGGGCCAAGTGGGTCATGTTTACTGATTAGTAATGGGTCTAATTTGGCAAAGAAATGCAGCATTTCTGGATTTTGTTTAATTTAATAAAATTCTAGTAATCCTACACAGGAAAAAAAATGAAGGGTTTATAAAATAATAGAGAGATTACCACCTCTGATTATCACAATTTTATTATCCCTGTGACTCCAGGTCCTCATGATGTTAAAGTTAGGATCAAGGCTCTTGGTATCTGTGGAAGTTATGTTCATCACTTCAAGGTGAAATGCTGCCAAATTCTTTTTACACTCATTTATGGTTTCTCAAGTTGGTGGCTATTTGCAGGGCAGGTTTTTGAGATGTGGTTAATCTGATAGGTCGTTGCAGCTGGTTACTTATTCTTTTGTTGCTGTAATGTTGTTATCCTGGTTGGCAGACAATGAGATGTGCAAATTTTATTGTGCAAAAGCCAATGGTGGTCATAGAAGAAGTTGGGAGTGAAGACTCTAGCAGTGGGAGACCGTGTAGCATTGGAGCCTAAAATCAGTTTATGTCCTGAAATGAAATTCTTTGGATCTCCGCCAACTAATGGTCGTCTTGCCAATAAGGTAAGCAAATGTTGCAATATGCTGGAGTTGTCTGTTTGTTCATACCAGGTAGTGCATGCTGCAAATCTTTGTTTTAAACTACCTAAAAATGTGAGCTGAGAGGAAGGGCCATGTGTGAACCTCTCAGTGTTGGTGTTCATGCTTGTAGCCGTGCGAAAATTAGTCCTGATACTAGCGTTTTGATCATGAGAGCAGGACCCATAGGCCTCATCACCTTGTTAGCTGCTCGTGCATTTGGTGCTCCTAGAGTTGTGATTGTTGGATGTTGATGATCACCGTTCATCCATTGCAAATAATCTTTGGAGCCGATGTGATTCTTCAAGTCTCAACAAATATTGAGGTTACCTATTTTTCCCATCATTTTCATTTTTGAATCATCCAGGGATTATTTTCTAGTTTCTTGTAATGTGCCTGAGATTTTGCAGAATATAGGTGAAGGAGTAACTAAGATACTCAGGCATTAATGTGAGCTTTGATTGTGTTGGATATGAATGCTACACGTTCAGGTGGCAAAGTTTGCCTAATCGGATTAGCATTGAGTGAGATGACCGTCCATCTTACCCCTGCTGCTGCGAGGTAATTAAATTTTGATGCTAAAAAATTTGTTCTCTTTGATTCAATTGCATTCAACTGAGCAAGCAAGCATCTAATTTGGACATGAATGGCCACCATAAGCAAGCTCTTAATGGCCAGCACAAGCAAGCTCTTAGGCGTCCTGCCGTGCACAAAATGATTTAACGAGAAAACTAGTGCACAAAATGATTTAGCGAGAAAACTAAATGTGGAAGTGAGAAAACGCTATAGTGCCAAAATCTCAAGGTGATGAGGAAAACAGATCAGTAAAAACCTAGTAAAATAACAAGTTCCGATGCTATGCAACAACTTGTTACAAAACAGTTTAGTAACGTATATCAATCTTCCATGCACTACACAATATTTTTATCTTTGATTTCTATAGAACAGACTCAACAATTATGTTGTTGAAACAAGGCGTATTTATTCAATGACAGTATTGACTGTGAAGCTATATTTTTTATGTTCGAAAAACATTTCTTTTTCCTTCCATGGATGGTGAAGATTGTATGGATGATAACAATGGCTATTTTTGGTTGTAGGGAGGCTGACGTTGTTGGCATATTCCGTGATAGGAACACATGGCCACTGTGCATTGAATTCTTGATGACCGTTAAGATTGATGTTAAGCCCTTGATAACTCAGATTTAGCTTATCGCAAGGGCATGTAGAAGAAGCCTTCGAAACTAGTGCTCATGCTGGCAATGCTATTAAGGTCATGTTTAACCTGTAAGCAGAATTTTACCCTTAAAGCAGATGGTGCTGGACTGATTCTTAGCTTTCTTCATCATCCATAATCCATTGTAGGAAGCTGATCTGGGTGATATATCAAAAGAAATGAATAAAACATAAATGCATCATCTTGCCAAGTTTCTCCGTTCTGTGTGCAAGCAAGAACTTTATACATTGTAAAAGATGAAGCCCTCCGATGCAATATACAGAACCACAAGATCACGTCATCTGTTTCTGAAGCTATAATAAAACAACAAAAGATCTATACAAAGTGGTTTTGTTAATTTATACAGAACTATTTTATTAATCCTTCTGCAATTTCCCAAGCAATATGATTGCTTCTGAACATAACCCTGTTAGCTGAATCCAGAGAGAAATTAAAGTTACAGTTCGCATCACCATTCATATTAGTACTAAAAAAGGAAGAAGCTCCTTCATAAACCCCATCATCGTAATCAGTATCAATGCACCAAGTGTACAAGCACCCCATTTTCAAGCTGGAACCATTAAAGTTTATCCTCTCGAAGTCCAAAATGTTTTCATTCAAGATGAATTGAAACATCAGCATAATAGAATCGGATCAAACTACGGACGAAGTCTTCTTGGGAACAATATCGCTATACCAGTCTAGCTGGCCGCTGGTGTGAGGGTAAGGTTCATACACCAACTAAAACCATAGAGAAATCGGACTACTGCAGTGTAGCAGTCACTGGGTCCTCGTTTCAACCCTAAGAAATATTTGTTGTTGCCCTGTTTAACTCAACAGAACTCCAACCGGAAGGCTTATGCACATCTCCTTCCACCATTAATTCTCTTATTTTCGAAGCATCATCCCATCGATCAGAGCCGGCATAAGTATTTGACAAGAGAACATAGTTCCCACTGTTAGAGGGATCTATTTCAAGAAGCTTGTTTGTAGCGATCTCAGCAAGAACCATATTTCCATAAAGATTACATGCACTTGACAAAATCCTCCATATTACAACGTTAGGAACCACTGGCATTCTCTTATGAATTCATAGGTCTTCTCTAGGTTAACAGAGCGGCTCAAAAGATCTACTACACATCCGTAGTGTTTCATTTCTGGCGTCAATCCATAAACTTTTTTCCATACATTCAAAATATTCCAATACTTTGTCCACCAATCCAGCATGAGCACAAGCTAGTAATATCCCCATTAAGCTTCCATGAGTTGGCTTAACACCATCTCCCAAAATTTGGGAGAATAACTCAAGTGCATGAATGGCAAAACCATTAACCGCAAGTCCCGAGATGATTGATGTCCACGAGACACTATCCTTCTTTTCCATCTCATGAAACACCTCCAATGCTTTCTCAACAACCCCGCATTTGCAATGCATATCTATTAAAGCATTCCACATGTGAATATCTGCTCTTATGCCACGCCTACAAATAAATTCATGAACTGCCTGTCTCATATCAAGTGAACCCAACTGAGCACAAGCATAAAGCACACTAGCTACCGTAATCTCATCTGGTTTCATGCCAGTTTCCATCATATCTTGAAAAAGCTTCACTGCATTAAGATATTGATTAGCTTGAGGTTTGAGCATAGCCTGATATCATGGAAATCCAGGAAATAACATTCCGTTTAGGCATCTCGTCAAAAAGTTTCCTAGCGGCAACTACGTCCAGCTCTTTCTGATCATTGCATTCCAAGAGACGGTGTTTCTTTCTTCCATCTCACCGAAAACACTTTATGCTAATTAATAAACTGAACCACGCTGTCCGTACATATCTATCAATGTGTTTCCTAAATAAACATCAACCTCCACATGGTTATCCTCAATGTACTTAACCATAGAATCTGCAATACCATCGTCACGCAAATAACATTACAAGGGATGGATAACCGTATTTTTTAATTTATTTTAATATTTAAATTTTTTTATTTTAATTTATTAATTAATTATATAATTGTTTAAATAAAAAAAATATTTTTTATTTTAAAATGAATATCATACTTTTACTTTATTATTTTTTTAAAAATATTAATTATGTTAAAATATAATTAATTATTATATATATGTATATATATATATATATATATATATATATCCTGTTACAAAATAATAATTCGAGATTGGACAGATTCTAACCGGAACATAAATATACAAAAATAATTGTCATGTACGGAGCGGATCACAGCATAAGCGGGTCCAATGGCCATTTCTAGGTTCCAATGAGGTGTGCATGTAGCTCTTCGATCGAGTTGATAGAAACTGTATTCTTGATTACTAGGTTGGGTTTGGGGATCGTTGAATAGGTGGCGAAATGGCGGGAAATGGCTCTCGAGAGCTTCATGATGATAGGCTAATAGGAAATGGCTGTTCCGAAGATTCTTGCGCATATATTTCACCATTTTATTCACTCCTTTTTCTGATGGGGAACATTAGATGTTGCTATGGCTTCTTCACTTTCAAATTCTGTTATTGTATAAGAAAATCTGTGAATATGAATGAGCGTGTCACAATCTGCAAAAACCCAGTTCAAAATTAATTAATTATGTTCAAGCGGGGAAAATATGGCATGGCATAAGAAAAAACAAAAAGCCATGTGGCAGTTAGGTGTACTATTTAGCTGACTTGGCATGTGGGCGATAGATATGACTTGTTCAATGACAAATCATTTGGTCGACTATTTGTGTTGACAATTTGCCGTTTAAGACATATCAATTCTTAGGGATTTAAACAAATTAAATCAAATCAAATCGAATATTGGTAAATTTGAACTTGACTCGTTTAAATTTATTACGGACTCGAACTTTTATACTTGAGATCGAGCTGAAAGTTCAAGTTCGGTTCGTTTAAAAATGATCAAGTTCACGAGTGGCTCGAATTTAGCTCGAAAAAAACTTATTTATTATGTTTAACGTGTTTAACTCGAGTTCGATTTATTAACTAATAATGATAAAATCTTGAATTCGGCTCGTTAATTAATAATGACAAAAACTCAAGTTCGGCTTATTAACTAATAATAACAAAAACTCAAGTTCTATTTGTTAACTAATAATGGCAAAAGTTTGAGTTTAACTTGTTAATTAATAATGACAAAAACTCGAGCTCGATAACAAAATATAATATAAATAAACCATAAATGAACATGTTCGCGAGATTTTAAACAAACACGTTCGCGAGTTTTTAAATAAATACGTTCGTGAACTTTTAAACGAATACGTTTATGAGCTTTTACATGAACACATTCATGAAATTTAAACGAACACGTTTACAAGTTTTTAAAAGAACATGTTCGCGAGCTCATAAATGAACACGTTCGCAAACTTTTTAAATGAACATATTTGCGAACGTATTCTTGAACTCGTAAATGAATATATTTGCGAGCTGACGAACCAAATAGTATTAAGGTCGAACTCGAGCTTGATAAAGTTTTCTAACTCGGATTCAAACTCGAGTTCGGTTCGTTAATAGTAATAAACGATTTTGAATCAATTTTTTTTCTGAATCAAGACTAAAATAACTTATAAGCGGTTTGATTCATTTATAACTCTATCAACTCTAAGTCAATAAGTTCAAAAAATTGCTAATGCGACAGCTTGCAGTATAAGGTAAATAAATTTATAATCTAATTTAGTTATAAACTATTATTGTATGTAAAATAATGTTTACTTTACATATATATATATATATATATATATATATATTATTAGTTTATAATTAAATTAATTTATAAATTTATTCATGGTAAAAAAAATATATTTTTTCAATAATATACATTGCCATGTTTAAAAAAAAAAGGTATCGGAGATTGCTCACTTGGGCACACCAACATATTCATCAGTTTCATGCATCGGAAAAAAAGATTATAAGTTGTTTTGAGTTTTGGCTATGGATTCTAGTTGTTAATGAAGCACTTTAAACATTTTCTTTCGAGAAAAATAAGATAAGGTAAAGAAATGTCTCCAAGGCTTATTGAACATTAGGCTTGTAGGATTTCTTTTCCTTCATAGAATAAACAACATGATATGACTTAACAACTAAAATTTTGCGTGCGTTCACGCTAAATCATCATGATATAGCAATGAGAATGACAGAAGCAGAATCATGTCGTTGTTGTCACTTCTAAATAGTTGTATCCATAGTGCAAAAACTTCCATGATAAAACGATAGAATATATGGCCAACATTTAATTAAATAATTAGTGAGGCTTTGACCATTCATCTTAATTAAAAGAATGTGGGTTAAGATATTAGCATTCAATTTAACAATTATGATGAATGCGGACTCCAATTCAGGGTCTTGTTATCCATCACCCATTTTAGTGAAGTTTTTTCCTCTTCACTCATTATGATCAATTGACATCAACTAGGCAGTTTTAATTAATTGCATCCTACACAAAACTCAATTACATATTGCCTTCACATAAAAGTTAACCTAACTATTGGCCTTAATTAAGCTAATCCAATTCTTGGTCAAGTTTCTATCCATATTAAGCTAATTTTACATCATGACTTTGGTGCGGTTATTATCAACCTTATAAGTTATATATATTATATGGGGTTCAAGAACTAACTATTTAATTTCATAAACTTGCCTAAATAATTCAATTAATACAATTATAACAACATGAAGATTTTCACAAACAAGTGATTGAAATAGAAAGTAATTTTATTTTTTAGCATGTCTAATAAACTCTCATTCTCAAGGGTGTTGGTTTTATTTTTACCTGCCAAAACCTCCCAGTTTATTCCTATAGTGTAAATATTTGATTGTCATATCATAAAAAAATAATTTTCGCAATTAATTTCATATCTTTCATTTTATTAATTTACAAAATTATAAGGAATTGAGAGTCTTAATAATATGCTTGAGAAATTAATTTAGTTGAGAAACTTTGACAAATAAAGGGGGTTAACGCCATGAGGCTTGGCAAACAATTAATTTAGTAAGCTGACTCTGAATTTAAATCTAATATTTCAAATTAAGTGTGATTTTAGGAGTTCTCATATCAATTTTCTTATTTTCTTCTTTATGTTACGGCATAAAGTGTTTTATTGAATGGAAACGTTTTCTAAAATTGGTTTCAGATTCCAAAAGGGGAAAAGGTCTCATCACAATTAATAGTTATTGATTTAGCATAAGTTTGTGCGGCACTTCTAGAGAGATTCTGCACATAATTCAGTTAAAAAATCTGTTAATGATAATCGATTATGCTATTTATGAATTTTTAATTGAAATTTGAGCTGTCTCAATTTCAAAAATAATTGGCGATTTCTTGAATCAAAAGTTATTGAATTTTGTAATAATTAATACGTGATTTTTGTGGTAAAAATTAAAATTAAAAAAAAAGCCTAATAGAATCTAGGAAAAAGCTAAACGGACAAAATAGGGTGTTCAAATTTTGACCAAACCAAACAAAATGTATTTTTTACCCTAATTAATTTGGCTTCAAAATTTCTCTCTTTATAATTTCCATTATACCCTGATTTGACCATTTTAGCCACTAATAGTTTGGCTATTTAACAGCTCCCCAATAAAATTTTAATTCTAATTCAGATGGGTCCTATAATTATGGCTGGCCTTTTAAGGCACAGTGATGGGTCTTGGCTTTGGAGTTATACCCTCAATTTGGTTATTGTGATATTATACGTGCATAACTTTGGGCGGTTTATGAATGATTGAAACTCAGCAAAGTTTTTAAATTTTGCTAAAATCTAAGTTGAATCTGATAATCAGTGTGTGGTGGAGATGATTTAAGAATATTGACATATTTTAAACAATTGTCAATCTCTTATTCGTGTGTATTAAGAGTTTGGTTTTATATTTTGAAGTTTTACAATATTCTTATACATATCAAGAAACTAATTTTGCAGCAAATTATGTCTAATGAGACAAAAAAAAAATTGATATATGATGTTATGTTATTTTAGATCATCTTCTAGAGATTCAAATTTGACTTATTCATGATCTTTATGGTTTTACTTATGTCAGTTAGGATGTTTGTTTTGTGAGTTTGACTTACTTTTCTATACCAAAAAAACGTTTTTTGAAAACAGAAATATACCAATTGCAAAGAGAATTTAACAAACATTTCAATGAAAATGTAGATACATAAACATGGGACAAAATTTAAAGAATTTCACAATTTTCTTATTTAATTTATAGGGTTTTGCAGTTAAATCATGTGCCATATTTGAGCGGACTTCAATTTAATTTGGACACAAATTGCTAATCCCTATTAAATAACTTACAAATGAGATTCGGGTCCTTTAAACATTGATTGTTTGATTATGATTAAACATGGAGTCATATATGACCGTTCAAAATTGGAAGCTTTGCTATTTTGTTGATTTGTGGATTGAAAATGATGCTATCTCTGAACAGTATAAATTAACTTCCAACATAGAAACATGAGGAGTTAGCGAGCGACTTGGTCCAACTTATAAGCATGAGAAGTTAGTGACTTGGTCACCTGGTCCTAGAGCTCCCTAAGCTTTTTTAGCATGCGGATGTGCAAAGTCAAAGTATCTGCCCCCGCCCCGCCCCGCCCCGCCCCCCCTACTTTAATAATAATAATAATAAATTTCTGCACCCAGTCCCACCATTTAGTTAGCAGTTCAATGACAAAATGTTGGTTTGGATTTTTTTTTTCATTTTTAATAAGAGATATATAGATGTATCCGAGCTTATTCCGAATAGCTTAGTTAGACTAATCATCCCAAGCTTCTTCATTTAGTAGAATCTAAAAAAATTGAAAATATATGGAAAAGGAATATTAGGACTCTTGAATTAGTTAACTCAGGGCAGATTAAGACCATGTTTACTTTAATTGTTGGATGTATTTAATAACTGATAGTTGATTGATACTTGTTGTTTAATAAAAATAATTGAATTGTTGTTATTAGAATATAAAATTACCAATAAAAATATAATTTATTTATTTAATTTAAGATATATAATTTTTTATAAATTATAAATAAATAAAAATTATAATATAATACTGATGTGGTCATTTATTTTAGTAAATAATAAATATAATAACAAATAAATATTAATAAATAAATAAATAAAATTTAAAATATATATAATTTACGAATGTAGTTTTACTAATGTATGACGTAAGAGCAATAAAACAAATAATAAATTCAAAATTTTTTATTAATTCTTTATACATAAGAGTAATTTAATTTTATATTTAAAATTCTCTAGCTATTCTATAAAAAATTCAAAATAGAATTTTTCAATTAGCACCTGAATAAAACTCCAAACAACTCTCAGCTGCCGATTAAGAAAAAATTACCAAACACTTATAAATAAGTTGTTTAGTATGAAAAAAATTAACAGTTACTCCAAATAATTGAGCTAAACACTCTCTACAAATTCAAAATTTTACCTCAATCTCTTATAATAAATATTGCTACATTTATTTTTGTAAAAAAATAGAGATATATATTAATCAACCTCTACATATGTATACATACAAATATACGCAATTGTTAAATTATTAAACTATATAATATGAGTTAACGTGTAAAACATAATCAATTAATGAATTTTAGTTATTGAGATTGAAATTTTTTCAAAATTATAAACTTATAAAATTTGACTTTGTTGGTTGAAGACTTAATAGAGAAGAAGAAACAAAGACACTGAAAATTGATATTAATTGATTTAGGTTTTTGAGAATAGAGCAACAGAGTGTCCAATGGATTTTGGATTAGTTGGAGAGTTAGAGCATCTGCAACTTTATTTTTAAGTGTCATACAATAAAAAAATAACTCTAATTGAATTTTTATCTTTAAATTATATATGGAGTAGAGAGTGAATTTAACTTTTTAGAACATCTCAAATATATAAAGAGTGAATTTGAATTCTTTGAGCATCTTCAATATATAAACTATTTATTTGAGTTATATTGTTTATTTTAAAAAGTCATTTCATAAAAATAGTCTCCAATATTTATTTTTAAAATTTAAAATAAATAGTGAGCTTAACTCTTTACATTTTGAGAGTTAAATTTCATTTTTATTCTAATTATAATTAATACATTTTTCATTTTCTATGCATGTTCAATTTTTTTATTAATGCGTTTTTCAAAAATATTTTTCTCCTTTCTTATAATAAAAATTATTTACTTTTTTTAATAAATATTAATTTGTATGTAATAAAGTTAAATGAAAAGTAAAAAATTTAAAGAGCTCATTGGATTTGTAAAAAAAATGAATTTACTCTCTATATTAAAAAATGTTTTAAGATACTTTTTATTCTGCTAAAAATATTTTTTAAAATAAAAAACATTATTAGATATGCTTTTATATATTGAGAACCAAATTTTACTATTTATTCTAATTATAATTAATGCATTTTTTATGCATTTATTGATGTGTTTTTCTAAAAATATATTTCTTTTTCCTTATAACAAAAGTCATTTACTTTTTTTTTTATAAATATTAATTTGCATGAGATAAAGTAAAATAAAAATAAAAATATAAAAAGTATATTGAATTTATAAATTTTTTTTACTCTCTATATTTAAAGATGTTCTAACATATTTTTTATTATACTAAAATGGTTTATAAAATTAAAAAAAAAAAACTATTTGGAGATGCATTTAGGATTGTTTTTGTTGAAGTGAGTGGGAAGGAGGCAATTTCTTCACGCAATTTGCCACAGTATCTCAATTCTCAAGTCCCTACCAGAATCCCTCCTTTTCCTTCTCCATATTTTTGAGGTGGCCGCCCAACCAAAGTTCTTACTTCCGTTCAAGTATTATTACCTTAATGCCCTTACAAATTAAAAAAATTATTTCTATATGATTAGCCAACTTAACTGGAAAAAGAATTAACTGAGCTTTTATTGATTGATTATGTGAAACCATGAAAGTTGATTCCTTCACAAGGTGAAAGTTGATTTTTTTGTGCCTAAAAAATAATTTTTAACTATAGGGTAGGTAGAGATAATCAAGTAATTAATTGTTACTAAAAAGTCAAAACAAAATTAAAATAGAGTTATACTCATAAGACTCAAACAAATCAAATGAATAAAATGTAAAAAAAAAAAAACAAATAAAATAAACGTTTGTCCACTGAGAGAGAATATTTATTATTTGTTTTTTGGTACACATATGATTTTACTCACCTTTTCTCCCACAAAAATAAATTAATTTGTTTATCCGTATTAAATTATCTAGTCATTTGCAAGTTATACAGTCCTTTAAGTTATTGTACATCTTCATCGTATAAGAGCTTGTAGGTCAAAAAGATTATCAAAAAGACAAACTTCGTCACTGTATTAGAACTATATATGATTCCATGATTCCTCCACTATATAAAGAACAATACTATATTAACAAGAATATATATGCTAACTTAAAGGGAGGTTACAAATTGATACCCACAAGAAAAATACTTAATAAATTTGTTAAATTATTATATTGTTTTGTTCAACAAATAAAAAATTATTAATTGTAAGTACCTATTATTTAGCTAATATGAAGGGTCTATTTTAATCCATTGTTTTGGTATTATGTGAGAGCAACGACACATGTTTCTAACCCAAAGTTGATCAACAAATGCAGCCACTCGCATCATCTCTATGTGGACATGCTTGATTCAAACGTATATTGATGCTAAGCAAATTGTCAACAAAAAAAAAATCTCCACTAAAAAAATTAATTAAGATGCCAAATCTTCCCTCCACATAATAATTATAATTAATTCCCATCTCTTCCAAACTTGTATATATAATCAAAAACCTAATTTCTGAATAAAAAAATTTAATAGTTTACCAAATATTATATACTTACACAATGTAATTAAATATAAAATCACCACGATAATGAAAGTCCTTTTCAGTAATTTGATGACTTGGAAGATGACTCGTGTCGTGTACAACATTTCAACCATTATATCCAAATCATACGTCGCAGTGCGTTGAACCCACCTTCCACCCAAAGCAAACGGCCTAAGACCCATTTCCCTCCGGAGTTCTCTCTCTCTCTCTCTCTCTCTATATATATATATTTATATAAACTCTCGCCCTTTCATTTATAGAACTCCATTTTTTTTTCCATCAAAACCCATCTCCCTCTTCTATCTTATAAGCGCATATATGGCTTCCACTCCTAGAAAGAAGACCATGAGAGTCTCAGTAGCCATAGCTGATGCAGCTTCATGGTACTGTGCCATAGTCATATTAGGCCTAATATTATTAGGGTCTATCAGAGAGAGCTCTTCCACGGCGTCTGAACCAGTCAAAGGGAGCCAGCTCCTGGACCGGCCTTGTGATGAAATCTACGTTGTTGGAGAAGGGGAAACTCTTCATACCATCAGCGACAAGTGCGGTGACCCGTTTATCGTGGAGCGAAACCCGCATATCCATGACCCGGATGATGTTTTCCCTGGACTTGTTATCAAGATTACTCCTTCCATGCCCAGAAAGTTGTTGAGGTAGTTCATACACAAGGAATTAGAGGAAGAAAATTTCACTTGGGTATACATGCTTTTAGAAACTTTTGTTATAGTTAGATATATAAGTATTTTTACTTTTTTTTTTCTTTGAAGGAGATTAATTACTTGGATATGGAGTTTTTAATTTATTTGGGTAGAGTTATCATTAGGTGTACTGTTTGAGATAAGTTATACCACTTTGTATAACAGGGAATAAATTTTCTAAATAGAATTTGTACCCTTTTTTTAAAAAAAAAATTAGTCCCTTCTTTAGCTTGATCCCTCTTTCTTTTTCCTTTTTCTTGTTTTTTTTTTTACCTTTCTATAAAGATTTATGAGAGGTTTATTCACTTCTTCTTACAGGATGGTTCATTACTTTTAATTTATTTGGGTATCAAGAAAAACTCCCCAATTAATTCTGAGATGCAGGAATATTTTTCTACTGATGTACCATGTCCATGTCTAATAACCTTGTCTTGTTCCTTGAATAAAATTTAGTGATCACTTTTTGATTCAAGAATTTTGGAACAGAGCAAAGATTAATATTTCTAATTACTGTTTTTTATGCTTTGAATTTTCTTTTCTTTATTCTTTGTTTCTCTTGGATATGATATGATTTTATTTCTTGTTTGTAATCTTTAGAAAGCTGGAAGATCCAAGAGAAATGACTCAACAAGAAATGTTTTAAAACAATAATCACAAAAAACAAGAAAGAATGGACAGTTGGCAGTTAGAACGGACAGAAACATATTATGTTCAACTGCTCTTTTGATGAAAACATAACTTCGTTGTACATTGGGATTTTATGTCAGTGTAGTTTATCATTCCCTTTAAATGATTTTCCAATTAATATTTATTTTGACTTTTTTCTTAAACAGGAGTTGACTTTAACCCTATTTATTGTTCTTGTTCATAGTTTCTTACCTGCTCGCAACAACTTTGTCATCTGTCTTCAATTAGTTATCGCTATTTTTCGTTATCTTGATACCACAAGGTTAACTTATTGATATAATTTTAGGCGGAGCTAAAAAAAATTTAATTTAAGAGGGCTCAAGGTAGAATTTAACTATTTTAGTGTATTTTAATCTTTTCATTTTTGAAAGAGTTTTTATTTTACTTTTTTTTTCTCAAGGATAGTCTTTTTCCAAATGTGCTGGTTCATAATTTTTTTCATAAACTATAGAATGTTATATAAACAAAAACAGTTATTAATTTATTTATATTGCATTCTACGTCACTTGTTTGGTCCATAAAAAAATTCATGAACTAGATCCAAATAAGTTATATATATATATAATTAATCCCTAAAATCAAAAAGAAAAAAAAATCAAAATGTGAAGGTGAGACCAACTTTAAAAATAGATGTTAGCATATCTATATATGGTTAACATTAAAAATTGTTCTCCCCTAATATTTCAGACAAAAAAAAAAATTCATACGACAGAAGTGTATTATGGATGTCAAAAAGTCCAAATTATTAGAATGAGCAGAAATAGGATAGGATGAAGATGTTATGTATATATGTGTGTGAGCGTGTAAATTGAAGTGATGAAATATCCCAACCGGCCAAGCCTAACCTAAAACATATAAATGTTGTGAATTCAAAGTCTGAACACGGGGGGAGATGGTGGGGCGGTGGATATATTCTACTCGTCCAATTAGAATTAGGTAACAGTGAAGGGTCTCATCCAAAAAGGCCCCAAAGGCAAAGGCATGCTGCATTTTCTACATTAGGATGAAAAGCTGATCATGATTCATTGCCCACAAATATATATGAAGGATAATTATGCTATCACTTCTATCCTTTCGTCATCTTCCAATGATCAATCAACGTGCATATCATATCTTTTTATATCAGCCAGAATTTGCTGCCAATGTGGATCATGTGTTCGTATATATATTGATTAGATAATTTGTTTAGATCAATTGCTTAAATTTCTAGCTGTACTATTAATTTAGATGTGACTATTACTTTTGATCTCCTACAAATTAAGCACTCGAGGAGGCTTCTGGGATTTGAACTATGATGCATTTAAAAACACTATTAAAAGGGATTTCCTAGAAGTATTCTTTTGTTTGAATATCTGAAGGAAAATGGAAATAATAATGTAGATTATTTGCTCTTTGTTGACCCATATATATATAATAAGAAAATGATATTAATTAACTTCCCTAGAATCCACCCCCCCAAGTGTCTTTATAGCAAGATGATATAACTAGCTAGGTGTGGTATCACCTCTAATTTACCTGTCACATTACTACCTTGTCACTTAAATTGGTCAACTTTCCTGATACGGTAGTAACAATTACACGTCTAATATTTATACCAAAATCCTCATCAGTTGGATTTATGATGAAAGTTGACTATTCTCTCCTGTTCCTCCTATTCTAATTACATGTCCATTTTTTATATCGAGCGTTGATCCCGCCAAATCCTCTTTTTATATTAGAATTATTTTTCACAAAACTGTTTGATAAAAAAAAAAAAGATAAAAGTAACAAGTTAATCTTAACATTTTTATGGAAAATAAAAGCCTTCAATTTGTGGAAACTACTTTTAACTTAAAATATATATGTGAATTCAATAGTTTGAATTTATAATTAACTTAAATTATATGAATTCAATAATTTGAAATTATGATTAATCATGCCTTCAAAATTTAAGTAATTTCTGGGTGTCAACGAAAAAGACACTTAATATCGTGGATTCCAAGAAATATAACTGGATAATATTAATCATCACCGTTTAAAATAAAAAGAAAATTATTCAAAATCGCAGATAATTAAGCCAGAAGTACTCCGTGTATGGGCTAAGTTTTCACAAGACGGAATTAGTGGCGTGCTCATAAAATATTTCTACAATCACAACTTCTGTTCGGCAAACCTTCTAAAAATTAATCAATCAATTTGTTTTTAACTGCATGAAATTAATTAGATATATATTTTCTTTTAGGGAATTAAAGTTGCTTATACCTTTGCAATTGCAGAGTGCAGACTTTTCTTTCCTTTCAGCCCACTGGGCTACCTTTTCTTTTACGAACGTACCCTGATCCATGGTTTCCTTAATTTCTAGCCCACCACCTTTCAAACTTCCTTCTTTCAGCAACAAATGCTGTATTAGAAGTTTTTGTTTTTTTTTTTAATAAACTTTATTGGTACTTGTTGATATTATAGTAGAGAAAATTAAGTAACATTCTAAAAATAGATAAATTAAAAATTATTTCGTGCAATCTTAATTATCCTTCTCTAGTATCTTATCATTTTCTAGGCTGATCATAAATGAGAAGAAGCTGGGAAGCATTGGGAAATTAGGAATTTTTATAGATTTTTTTACAATATATAATATAATAAGGTAACTCTTGCCTAAAACCTCAGCATTAATTGAGAATTTTACTTGGTTAGACCCTTATCATGCTTTTTATTTATAGATGAAGATAATAGTACAACAATCATATAAGAAAAGAAGTTAATTCAGTTTCATATTTGCAAAGTAATATTTTTTTTTCCCAAATGACAAGCTCATTGAATTTGACATCAGCAAACAGAATTTTCAAATTAAGATTAGGAAATACGTGCATGCATTATTTCTTTATAATAGATTATGAGATAACAGAGGTCAATTTGCTCAGCATTAAAATTACGTACATTCTGAATGGAATTGGATGGGATAGGTTATGCTTCTTATATAGCTGATGTACTCCATTCAAAAATCTGAAATAATTGATGCCAGACTGGCCATATATTTTGGTGTTTATATATGGTTAAGCTGCTATATTTTTTTTAACTGGGTTACCTTAGCTATACATTTCTTGAACTGGCAAGAAAATAATTCATTTTAGTGACCACAGCAAAAGATTGCTTTCGATCCCCAAAGGTAATTACAAGATCACGAATTAATTTCACATTAATACACTCAAATTTACTGGTTGCAAACTAGACTTGATTTTAGAATTTGTAACAGTTGGCAGGTGCAATAGTTATTGCTCGCAGGGATTTTCATTAAATACCATAATCTAAAGTTAAAAATAGCAAGCCACCTAGTATACCATATTTTTCAGGTTAATTATTTATCTATTCATATAGTGTTTCCTGATTAAATAACTTCTTTATGTACATATTAGAGATAAAAATGAAAAATAAGAATATTTTCTCCTCTCTAAATCAGGTCAATTTTATTCCCTATGCATGTAGAAATAATTGGAACTCATATAATAAATTAAAGTAATTATTTGAAAATTTAGTGGAATAAAAATAATTAATTAATTAAAAAAGACAATAGAAAATAAAAATAAAAAACAATAATTAAATTCAAGAACCAAATTATGCAAGCATTTTGCCTTTATTATTATTATTATTATTATTATTATTATTATTATTATTATTATTATTATCATCATCGTCGTCGTCGTCGTCAGATCTTGTCTTGTAAATTTAGTTAATATATATGGTTTTGGTATTTGCAGGCACAATATATAGGTTAACTTAACACATCATGTGCATGGGCAAGTAAGTTAAAGGACACTGGATCTTTAAATGCATATATTTATGTCATGGAACCAAAGTTTATTTGAAAGTGGACATTATCTTTGCACCCAAAGAAATCAAAGCTAATTAGATCTCAAGGCTCTTTAGGTCTTTGGGTATATTTAAGGCACAGTACTGTTTGTAAAGGATAAAACTTATATAGATAACCCGTTGTTATAATTAATTAAGGTGTTTGAAATATGGGTTTGCAATGGTGGAAATTCATGCCCAATATTCTTCTTGCTGGATTTATCATGTTTCATGGCTTCTCTGATTCAGAGCAAGGTTTGGATCAAGGGTTAATGCATTATTAATTGACATATATATATTAAATTTTTATATACTTAGTGAGTTAATAATACATGTGAATTTTTAAAAAAGCAGCTCCATATTATACATTTGTTCATGAAGCAAGCTTTGCACCGCGGCTGCTAAGGTATGATTACATAGTAATCGGCGGTGGAACTTCCGGCTGCCCGTTGGCTGCAACTCTGTCGAGAAACGCCACCGTTTTAGTACTAGAAAGAGGAGGCTCACCCTATGGGAATCCTAACATCACCAACATAGGCAACTTTGTTGCTTCTCTTTCTGATGAGTCGTCACCTGATTCCCCATCTCAACTCTTCATCTCTGAAGATGGAGTGTACAACACGCGAGCACGTGTGCTAGGAGGCGGAAGCGCCCTCAACGCCGGGTTTTACACTCACGCCGGTCCCGAGTTTGTGAAGGAAGCTGGGTGGAGCAAACCATTTGTTGATGATGCTTATAAATGGGTGGAAAAGAAGGTGGCCTTTGAGCCTCCTATGTTGCAATGGCAATCTGCTGTTAAGGATGGGTTGCTTGAAGCTGGAGTATCGCCTTATAATGGCTTTAGTTTTGAACACGTTTACGGAACTAAAATTGGAGGATCAATTTTTGATAAATTTGGCCACAGACACACTGCTGCTGACCTACTCGAGTATGCTGACCCAACAAATATTAAAGTTTATTTGCATGCTACTGTAATCAAGATTTTGTTTACACCAAGAGGTAAAACTTATGCCCATTAATTATCTTGTTTAATAATTCCTTGTTAAATGTGATTTGAATTTTAGATATCTTTCATGGGCTCGAATTATAATTCCTTCATTTGTAATCCAATTGCGACGGGAATTCGTTTGTAATGTTGTTGATACACTCCAGGGACACCATGGTCGAGGCCGAGAGCTTATGGGGTGATATTTGAAGATGGGAAGGGAATTAGACATAGAGCATTACTGACTAAGGGATTCAAGAAGAATGAGATAATCTTATCAGCAGGCGCAATAGGCAGCCCACAGCTACTTATGTTGAGTGGTATTGGACCTGCCTACCATCTTCGGGGCCATAGCATTCCAGTTGTGATGGACCAGCCCATGGTGGGTCAAGGGATGGCTGATAACCCAATGAATCTTCTATTTGTTCCATCCCCTCTTCCTGTTGAGGTCTCACT
Organism: Triadica sebifera; assembly: GCA_023653625.1. Taxonomy (NCBI): domain Eukaryota; kingdom Viridiplantae; phylum Streptophyta; class Magnoliopsida; order Malpighiales; family Euphorbiaceae; genus Triadica; species Triadica sebifera. The sequence goes on from CM042906.1 coordinate 30,491,497, forward strand.
CATTCAAGTTGTGGGCATCACTCG
>CM042906.1:30493520-30520591 GCA_023653625.1 Triadica sebifera
GTTGGGTGGGCTGAGGCTGTGTTCAAAAACCGCCAGAGACGCCCAAGCCCACTGAAATTCAAAAAATTATAATTTCATAATTTTTTTATATTCATTTTTTTATCAAATAACATATTATATTATTTAATTACAAATTTAAATTTTTAATTTTTAACACTGAATATATTATTTTTTTATTATTTTAAATTGAAATATATATATAATTCATTTGTATTATACATTTAAATATATTATTAATATAAACATATATTTTTATATCATTTTATATTTTCAACTAATTTTACCAAATATTTTTACTTCAATTAACTAGATTATCAACTATTATATTTTTTGCTATTACAATTATATTATCAACTAATTTTACTAAACATAGTCTAAATAAACTAAAAAAATTTAAAAAAATGAAAAGAAATAATAAAAGCATCATATTTGTTTTTGTTTCAAATGTATAATATATCATAAATATATTATTCCATTTTATATCAATTACTATTTTAATTTATGTAATCAGATTAATGTTATATTGATAATTAACGATATGCAATTTTGATTTTTTTTTATAATGTTGTTTTCTTTTTTGAAAGATAATGATAGTTAAAATATAATAATATATTTAAATTTTTAATTCAATTATAAAAATTAAATATTAATCGCATTTAAATTAATTTTAAATATAATAATACTCACAAGGTTCGTTCAAAACACTAAAAATAAAATGAACATGGAGTACAATGGTTATCATAATAGTAGCGGGTAAATAATACATAAAAAAATGAAATTTGATTATTATGAACAATCAATTATTATTAATAACATATAAGAAATGCAAAATATGAATCGTGTATAGAGTTAAATAGCCACGGAATTAGACAAATTAAATAATCATACTAAACTCATCCTGGCCCAACCTCCTAGTGGTTTATAAGAAATGAAAATTAGACATGTCTCCACAATGCTCCAATCCGAATCCACCCGAATAGAGCAATTTTTTTTTTCAGCTTCGCCCCAAACATAGAGTCTCATGTGGTGGAGACAATATGAAGAAAATAGAGTAACTTTGAAAATGGAAGAAGTAAAACTCAAGAAATATGAAGAAAATTCTCTTCTGATTTATATTTAATGACGAAGAAGAAAAATACACATATAGTCAAGCAGAAATAACTGTATCTAGCTAAAATTTACAGCTACAAATAAATATACAGAAAATACACACGTGGAGGGCTATAAAACAACTGTGACTTTAGTTTTGTAAATCCTGCTAGAAGAAACTCTTCCTTTGATTTTTGAGGCAGAAGTTTGTTTAGCCTGCATGCCTGTGCATTGTTACTGCGCTACATGTTTATGCACCATGGTTTTGTTGCATATTTTCTTTATCCCCCTCAAGTTGGATCTGGTGATTATCAACAAGGGCCAACTTGGAAAACAATTTAAGAAACTGAGATGCAGCAAAAGTTTTTGTAAACAAATCTGCAGGTGGATCAGTGGAATGAATTTGATTTGTTGAAATAAAACTTTGTTGAACTTTATCCCTCGTAATATGACAGTCTATATCTAAGTGTTTCATGCGTTCATGGAAAACTGGATTAGCTGCTATGTGTTGTGCGGCTTTGTTGTCACAGTAAAAATTAATGGGAAGGGAAATCAGAACACCTAAATCCTGCAAAATATAGGTAAACCATTGAAATTCACAAACAGTTGCTGTCATACTCCTGTACTCAGCTTTTGCTGAGAATTTTGAAACGGTGGTTTGCTTCTTTGTCTTCCAAGAGATAAGAGTAGGGTCAAAGAAGATGCAGTAACCACTTAAAGTTCTGCTGATAGAGCAAATGGCCTAATCAGCATCACAATAAGCTTCAAGTTGCAAGGAATTAAAAACTAGGAAATAAAGACCTAGTGAAAGTGATCCTTTAAGATATCTATGGACATGCAATGCACTATTCCAGTGAGAATGTCTAGAACCTGAACATATTGACTTAGTTGCTACATGCTTGTGCACAATGGTTTTATTGCATATTCTCTTCATGGTAAGTTTATGCTTCATCCCCAATTCCTCCAGATATATATATAATATTTATTTATATTATTAACATAATTAATAATCTATAAAAATAAAAAAATGTTTTCAATATTAAAATAAAAAAATTAATAAAATTGGAGATCAGATCGGAAATTTCCATTTGACAATACAGGAATAGATACCAATAGTTTTTCTCCGTGGAGAAATGGAATAGAGTCAAAATTTCAGAGTCGGAGACCATAAAATCCGTCCGAGCCCACTGAAGGGAATTGTATACGGTTTAATCAATGGCAAGTTGCGGCTGCCAACTTGGTAATCTCAATTATGGGAATTGAGAATGTTCTATTGGGACGACAGGTCATTGGACCGAAACAGTCCAAAACGTAAGTTTATAAAAGCGTGATTTTTTTTTATCTTTTTTCAAAAAAATATTAATTCAAATTCAAAGTAATAATATGTATGCAAAGCCAAAATATACCATGGGCAGTAGATAGGATGACTGAAATTCATTCGGCTAAAAAAGAATCAGGCAGTCAACAAAATTTCCGCTCACCCATCTAACAACCTCTATGTAGATCCATGATGGGGTGAACTATACGATATTAAAACAAACTTGTCATTAAAATGCCAAGTTTCAAAATCCATTTTTTTAAAGTTGTGTGTCTATCACAGCACTTGAAGATTTCAAAACTGAAAGCAAGCACAGAAAAATGATCAATTAACATTCACCAACTCAACATCAAACACAAGCCATGAATTTGGTGGTATCTTCCCACCAGCTCCTCTATCTCCATATCTGCATCAAAACATATTTATATATATAAAGTTCACCAGCAGGCAATAAAGGATGAAATGAGGACATAAGAAAACGATCAGACTAGGAGACCAAAAATAAAGTTGCAGACTGTAGGCAAATAAATTTGGTTGAAATGCATGAGAACATGAAATTATGATGAATAAGGAAGATAAATTGCCTTACCCCATTGATGGTGGAATAGTGAGTCTTCTTTTGTCCCCAATTCTCATGCCTGAGGATTCAATAGAAATAAAATATGTCAATGCTCTTAAGATTTTAAAATGAACAAATGAAGTCTAACTAAATAAGATAATTACCTTTAACACCAACATCCCACCCCTTTATTACTTGTCCTACACCTGCAGAACCAGAAGAAAATAATTAACATCGATAACAAAGCAAGTTCCTAACATCTGCAGTCCAGATTTTGTAATACCTAGGCGGAATTTGAAGGGTGCCCTTCCCACATTAGAATCAAAAAACTTTCCATTCTTCTTAAGCTTGCCAATGTAGTGCACACTGACCTGAAACCCAACAGCAAATTCCTTTCAGTCAAATAGTAGTTTAAATTCAATTAACCAATGGCTTGTAGCCTTGTATTCAGTATAGCTGAGCTCCAGCCAGAAGATGAAATAACAATCGAAAGCTCATTATAAGGGCATGCATATACAGAAGTACACAAATATATACTTGTGCGCTATCACTTTATGGGGCAACTACCAAATACCCAAGCGAGTTACCTGACATCCAGGAGATGCTTTTTTACCATCTGGTTTGCCCATTGCTATCTCTTCAATAATCAACCCATTGGGAAAGGTTCTACATTGCAAAGACTTAGCAGCAGATTGGTTATCTTGAGACCCCATGGAAGACTTGCCTTCATCCCCCACAGGTGAGACAGCTCGATTCTTACTTGAATCGTCCCCATTATCCTGGTTCTTCTTGTTCTTATTCTTCTTATTCTTCTTTTTCTTGTCAGAGGTATTTTCACCAGGCACACTGCCAGCATCTGTGTCAAAGCCCCTGCAAATTGATTCAGCAACATGCTCAAGAGTAAATTTAGAGTCAACCTATTACACAAGTATCCGTTCAAAACCATGTGCATGCGTGTACACAATTGCAAGCACACGTGTGTATGTTTGCACATGTGAACACTTGCGATGTGCGTATATGAGAGAGATCTTTGTAGGAACCAAAAACTATTGTCAAGGTTTTTGTTGTTCACTGTCAAAGTGAATAGTTTGACAATTCCTCAGTTATAGATATAGAAACTCAAAAATAATAATGATGTGATGCCTCTTTGTGAAGGATGGGGAAAAAGCTCATGAAACTAGGATTTGCATATGCTAATATGCAGATAGCCTATCCAGAACCACAATTAAAAGCATAACCAGTGTCAATATGCATAAATTTTCCAAAACATGCAGGATGTATAACAACAAAGAAGAAGATTTGCAATTAAGAGTGCATAAAAACTTAAGTTCTCACCTCTGCTTATGCTCATTTAGATCAGGGGAATCCTGCTTCTTCATCTCCTCATGTTGGATTCCATCCTCAGAAAGGTTATTGATATTGTCATCATCCATGTCATCAGTATTTACCTCGTTACTCTTTTCTTTCAGCTTCTCCTTCTTTTTCCTGCCATCAAATTCAAGAAACACTTCAATAGGTAGAAGTAATAAGCCGACATATGGCAGTCTTCCCCACCTGTGGGAAGTGTAACTTAATAATGCTACCTATATGTCCTCCAAGTTTGCTAAACTCCAAGCCAAGAAAAACAAGAAAATAAAGGATGAAAAACTCATAAATGCAGTTCCCATTTTCAATAATACTGCCAATGGATAGTGCTGTCAAACCTTATTGGTTGACCATCTTGGTCAGTACTTTTAACTTTTCTCTTCTTTCCTGTAGAATCATCATTGTCAGCTCTTGCTTTCTTCCTTTTTTCTTTGGTTATCTTATCCTTTTGTAAGTCTTCCTCTGCTTTGGATTCCTGAACAGCGGCTTTGCTTTTCTGTGAGGAAGCAATTGGAAATCCATCTTCATCTTCACTTTCCAAAACTGATATATTATTATCCCTCTTAATAACAATTTGCCGTTGGGAGTTATTTCGGTCCTCATGGTTACTTGATTGGTTATTCTTCATTTTGGATCGCTTAGGCCAATCATTTCCATTTGTAGGTTTGTCATCATCCACTGTCTCCTCAATTACAACTACAACAAATGGACAAAATTTGAGAAGAATTATCATCAGTCAACCACTGCTATAAAATGCAAGTTAAAATATTATCCACCTTTTGATTAAAATCCTATAATTTTAGGTTTTGATGACAAGAATATGTGGCGAATATATGGCATATATTCACACAGACACAAAAAAAACTACAGAGAAAATTTCGCCTAGTGCATATGTAATCTTTTAGCTTGAATTATCAAATCTTCAGCAAATAAATAAATAAAGGAAGAAAAAAAAAAAGAAATACTAAAACTTTTTAAAATGTTCTCAACAGATTCATAGCAATTCATTTATCAATATCTTGGACAACTTTAAACTTCTAAGAACCTAAATATCTGAATAACTACATAATTTCAAGAACAAGCTGAATTATTAAGCAAAGTCAATCACTTTTGTCTTGTTAAGAACTTCAAACATGCTGATTTTTCCTCTCATACCAGGTCCAAATTCACAACCATGTTGAAGCAATCGTATAACCTACGTCTAGACCAAGCCAGCTAAAAATACATTAAATAGAATATCCTTAAAAAATGGTAAACATAAAGCAATATACAAAAGAAAATGAATCCTGCAATTGTTTATTCGCATGTCTTTCATAAACACAAAATTTTACCTCCACTATTAGGCACAAGAGATGGTGAGAAAATTTCAAGGTTATCATCATCATCATCAATGAAGTCATCATCATAGTCAAATTCACTGGAATCTTCCGTCTCTGTGTTAGAAATGTCCTCTCCAGAATCACTAAAGATTGTAGTAAGAAAGAAACAAGTGACCACATTTCCACCATGTTCTTCCGAATAATTACACCAAAAAGATAGCAGAAAAAGAGGGAGCCAAAAAAGAAACAATAAAAGAATAACATAAATACAAACTCGAAGCAGTAAAGCTAAAAGGATACGACTCATATTCATCACGGAGATGATCCCCTTCATCGGACACAAAGTAGCCAGATAGATGGATGCTTCGTGTTCCAATTACTGAGAAGGCTACTAATTCGTCCTTGAATTCGAGATTCAATGAGCAAGATTCATTCTTATCAGGTAACAAGGAACATAAGAATATAGGACTTTTATGCCCAACAGAACATTGGAGTATGCACCTCTCTGTTGATGAACCAAGGCCCAGAGTTGCCTAAATCATGACAGAGAAAAGATAACAAACCAAAAATAAATAAAATGCAATCTTGATGTAGTCCAACAGAATAACACCATCAGCAAGTTCATAAAGACGAATGAAACAACAAACGATTCAGAGAACAAATGATATCCCAAAAAAGAAAAATTTCAAGCCAAACAAAATCATAGCACCATATAATAGGAAAAGCATGATAACATGAATATAAACTAATTGCCCCTCTAATGGTTTTCAGTTAATGTTTTATCTCATTTATGAAGATCATAAGGATAATTTTCCAAAGGCTTTCAGAAATTCTAAAGAAAATGGCAAGAAAAGGTTCAGCTTTTATTCTTCTCAGAGAGAGGGACATAGCGTTTTTCCTTCATCAAAATCTCCATAATAAACTAAATCAACCTCCCAATGCATGTAAAATAGCAAGTGCAATGAGTGAAACTCGTTGCTAACATAAGAAAATTGATCATTGTATAGTACAAAATGTTACTACTAGCAGATCAGAAAAGGAAATCTGCAATGTTGCCAAATCTCTTCCGTGGTACATTATAGAAACCAAGCAATTAAATAAAACACTAAATAGTCATGTATGGACAATCCAGAAAATTTCAGCTGGCATCATAAAATTTGCATTGTTCTTAGGACTCTAACAAAGCCATTGGATTGAGCAGAGATTGGTTTAACTATATACCAGCATCTGATAGGACCAGGACCCAAGGGGTTCATAATATCATTATGAGTACATGAACATGGGTGAAAACAGAAAGGCTATATGTTGTTAAATTGATCTGTCCCGTGTTCCTCTCATCCATCAAGAGGAATGCATTAAATTAAGATTCACATTGTTCAAAATTTTCGTAGAAGTAAATTATCACCTGGACAAGTAACTCTAAACATCGAAGAATAAAATCACAAGCAAATTTAGAATATAATTTCTAATTAAATTTGAAAGCAGAGATTGGTACCTGAGTTACATACAGCCTTCCTTCTATATTATCAGAGTGGTAAGGGTGCGGTTTACCAGGTTTCACTTCAATTCCTAATCAACATGAAACCATTGATATCAATATAACATTCAACAGCCAAAATTCATCCCTTACATGTTATAACTACTCTTTCAACTTTCTTTCATTTTCCCAGGATGCCTCAGCAATCAAACACATAAGGCTACGAAAAGTTAGGTACGAGCATAATACTAAGTTCAATTAATCAATACACTAAGAATGGACAAAAGGAAAGTGCAAGTACTCACCCCAAAAACCCATTGTTTTTTTCTCGACCACAAGATGGCTCGATGCAGAACTCTCTAAGACCCTAGTCAGTCCCGTTCTTTCTGTTAAACCCTAACAATACCTCCAGTTTTGGCAAGTATAAATGCTGTACGGAAGTTTCGTGAACTTTAACTAGAGCAGGACACGTATATCACGTCTACGATAAACAATTTTGTAATGAGGAAATTTGACTGTCTTCAAAAATGTCTATAAACTTTTTTTTCTTACCGTTTTACCGCATTTTTAGTTTTTTCATTTCTATCATTTTTCAATTTATCTAATAATATTTTAATAGTTTTGAATTTTGGTAAATTTAAAATTTTTAAAAATTAATTTTAGTATATTTAAAAAAATTTTAAATATAAGTAAATTTAAAATTTTCAAAGCATTTTTTTTTCATTTTTTTAAATTTTCCTTTTATTTTTCAGACTTCAGTGTTTTTGTCAAATTTCGCATGAGCCTTAAATTTTTTTTTTGTTAAATACATATTAGGGGACAAAATGATGGAAATAATCTGAATTATTTTTTTTAAAAATTGAATTTTTCGTTAACTATTTACAAATTATTTCCGGCTTCAAATTTTGTTTGTTTTGAAAAAAATTGACTAAAAAAATATTATTTGATTAAAATAAATTATCAAAAATAAAAAGTTTTAATTCTCAATTTTCTTCAAAATTCAAAATTAATTGGTGAAAAAAAATATAAATTTTTGTAAATAAAATAAATTTCAATGTTTAGTATTTTGCAAAAAGTTTTGTTTTATATATTGTTGAATGTGTAAATTATATCATGAATTTGTATTTATGATAAAAATTTTAATTTTTGAAATATATAAGAAATAAAATATAAAGTCACTTTTACACAAGTAAATTGGGTCTATAATATAAAAATTGTTGTTGAATGTGATTGGGCTACGTTGAATTCATAACGGGCCTAAATAAGAAAGCTTACATCACCGATATGGGCCCAACCTTTCGGCCTCTTATAATTTTCTTCAAAGGCCTTGTATCAAATCCAATATTTTCATACTCTTAAAAAAAAAAAGGAATAAAAGTAACAATTATTTTTAAGGAATGATCAATGATATCTTATTTAAATCTTTTTTTGTTTTGGAAAACTCATGAATATGAATTTCATTAATCCGAATTTTGTGATATTAGCATTATAATTTGAAAATATTTTAATGCACAAATATAAATGTGATCCCACATTAATTTAGGTTTTATAAACGTAATGCTATTTTTATAATATATAATATATGATAAGAATTTATTTGATTTTGAAAATTTTATCAAAATAACGGTGCACTAATTACAAATATATTATGAAATTTTTTTTATTATATGAAATTAAAAATTAAAGGGAATTATCCCACTATTCTGCTCCTCAGTCACATTTCGATTGTAATAAGAATTTTTCAATATTTATCAATAAAGTTTTGTCTGTATATATCAGATCGATGATAGACTATTATATAAGTAAAATGATTATTAATTTATGTATATAAAAAATATTTAATTTACAAACCTATTTGTTTTCAAGTTGAGATATAAAAATGAAGAAAACAATAATAATTAAAGTAGAGTTCATGATTGGGAAATGTTATAATATGGTAGATGGGGTTTCTAAAAGTTGGAATCCCACTATACCCACCCACAAAAAGTTGTGTATTATATAACACAAAGGCTCACAAATCACAATTAGAACACATGCACCAATTCGTAATTATATAATCATTCTTTTTGTCTCAAATAATTATTAATAATGATGAGACTCCATTTCTCACATGCAATTTTGAGAGAGTTAAAGAAAAAATTGCTCATCCATTAAGTTTTTTTATTTATTATTATCTAAATTTCATTTATAATTTTTCTATAAATTAATTTAATGATATAAGTCATAAAATATGTAAAAGTTTTATTTTTTGCATAATATATTTTTTTATTTTTTGATTTGTGAAAAAAATTATTAATGTATTTTTTTTTCACCCAATGGAAAAAAGTACAAACAAAAAATGGTGATTTAACTTTTTTCAATTTTGGGTATATATTATTATTTTTTGATAAAAATGGACTTATAGCTTATTATATTAGCAAAGCATTAAGTTCATTCAATATGGCGCTGACATACATCATTCCATGTGAAACCATATTAGCGCTACATCAACAGCAATGTTCCACATTAGTGCCATATTCACGATCGTAACGAGAAAATACTAATTTTCACTGATGGAATAATTAAAATCTCTTTTTGTCACAAATAATGCCACTTACCCAAATTTGAAAAGGGTGAAACCACAAGCCACTTGTAATACCTAATCATCCATTAATTAGCTTAGGTTAACCCAAGATCGCCAAGCATGTTTACTTTATACTTGAATTATATAATCTAATCATAGAATTAATATTTTAATACTTGCAGGCTACGATTGGATTAAGGAATTATAAATGAAAGAATTAAAATAATAAATGGATTTATGTCAAGTTACTTAAAAAATATCAAAATACATGCATTTTAGAAAAATTACTTACTCACCAAAATCTATTGTTTTTTAATAATTTGATTTTTCATTTTATAAGTGAAAAAATTCAAAATCTATTATTTTTTATTCATGAGTGACTGTTGTTAGATTATTTATTCTAAGATTGTTCCTAGTAAATTAATAATATTCTAAAATAATCCTTAAACCTAAAAATACAGCAAAAACCATTTGATAATTTTTTTTGTTTTTAGTTTCACTTATTTTATATGTATTGATTTGAATATAAATTAAAAAAATATTAATGTATTCATTCGGAAAAAAATATTAATGGATTAATTTCTTCATAAATATAATCCAAATAATAAATTTATATAAAATTTTGAGTAAAAAATTTGTAACATATTTCAAATTTAACAATAATAATAATAATAATTTTATTAATTGTATTTTTTTTAATTATTCTAAATTATATTATTTCACAATTCAATATAAACGTGATAAAAAATACTAACAAATATTTAATTAATGATAAATTGTCAATATTTAGTTTAGGATAAACTTGAAAATTAATTGTTAAATTTATGGATTATAGTTATTGAACAAAATATGAGTATAAGAAAAATTATATTATCAATCCATAGATTTTATATTTAAAGCAAACGATATAATTTTTATTTAATCTATAAATTTAAAATCTATAAATTTTATATTTAAGGTAAAAGATATAATTCTTATAATACATAAATTTAAAATCCATAAATTTTATGAAATTCATTGATTTTAAAATCGTTCAAGCCGCAAATTCTTTAATCGCTACATGAAATTATATGATTTCTACAGGATGAAAAGGATAAATTTAAAATTACTAAAACGAACCAAAAAACTATTAATGGCACTACCTGGTAGTAGCACATGCTTTCGAAATTATTACAACTAACAATTAATTTTTTTGAAAATATAATTTAATAGAAATAAGAAAATTCCAAACTAAATTAGGTTGATGGTATACAAACTATTTTTGTTTGATGCAAAAAATTATTCAAATGTCCTTAAGTAACCTCCAAAAAGGAGATCAACTACAACTACCACAAAACACCAGAATATAAAAACGAATTTGACAAAGTACCTTTCCTCACCCTTTGGAAACAAGCAATCTAATTTTGAATGCGAAGGGAAGTACCAAAAAATTTAAATGAAAAAAAATCTAAGAATCTTATAATTTGTAATGTTTCAAATTTTTAAAATTTAAATTGAATCAATTCGAACAAATATTTAATATTTTAAAGTTTTTTTTTGCCTAGGATTATATGAAATTGTGCTTAAACATAACTTGGAATGATGGAATTTTGGTTGTTTATAAAGTTAAATTGTTTCACTTTCAAACGAATGTGAGAATGGCATCTCACACCCTATATCTTGAAAGGAAAACCAAAAATTTGCTAGATATTTAATTGTTTACATTTTATTTACTATAAATGAATGAAATTTTATATTTAATTTGTCATGCTTTTTGCTTTTCCACATATGGAATTATAAAATATTTTTAATTATATATATTTTTTTATCAAATACATATTGAAAAAGGAAGAGAAGAGCATGAAATTTAAACCTGAGTTTATTTGAGAGACTCTCAAAATTTTCAATCCACATATGATTTTCTTAATTATATGTTTGTTAATCAAATGGGTGCAAAATTATAGTGGCATATCACATTCCATTAGTATCAAAATTAAATTTTGTCCACACTAATCTATAATAAATGGAAAGACAAAAATAAATAATCGATCATTAATGCTATTGCTTGTAAATATTTTAATAAAAAAATAACATAAAGAAAGATGTTGGGTAACCATATAAGGAATCTTAGGCTTAAAAAGATATATATTTAAGAATCTTTGTCAATATATCATGATATTAAGTTAAGGATACTATTCTTATTCTAATTAAAATAGTGAAATTTTAATAAGATCAGTTGAAATTACTTAACACAAAATATTACATTATAAATATAAAAATATATATTTTTGGGCTTTTAAAGTATAAGTGTTTTTTTATTTGATTCTTGAGCTATTATTCATTTTAATTAAATTCTTTAAATTTTCCCATGTTAAAGTTAAATTCTCCAATTTTAATTTGTGTAAATTAAAATCTCTATTTTTTTTATTTTTTGTTTTTCAATCAGTAAACAGTATAGGCTTAAAACAAAGGAATTATAAGAGGGTAAATGTATTTTATTTTTTTTTGTGTGAAATCATATAAGCTGAGATTAATTTTATTCGTATTGGATAAAATTTTAAACAGTAATAAAATATTCTTTCCAAAATTTTAAATTAAATATATATATATATATATATATATATATAATTTAAATTCCAAACATCTAATTAAAAAAATTAGTACAAATTAATCCACGTTTGAAAATAGAAAATTTTGTATAAATGAAATCTAAATATTGGATTTAAACAGGACCAATTTCGCTTTAGGTTGAGACGTCACCTCTTAATAATGTGTGAAAAATATATACTTTTTGACTTTTAGGGCACACTCATATACCTGCCATTTTTATGTAATCCTGACGTTTTCATGTAAAATTCATGCTTTCTCACTTTGCATCTTTCCATCTTGAATTAATTTCGTAATTACAATAATTAAATGTATAGTTAACCAAACCAAATTAATCATTAACCTGCTAGCCATCAAAATACGAAGGATCCAAGAAAGAAACCCTTCTCAACTTTGCTCATATTAGTTATTTGTTTCCCGGCTTTCAAAACATATATAATCACTGAATAATCTATGTAAATATTCCATCGTACACGTTGTTTTATAACACTATTATAAAAATAATTTAATTTGATTATTTAGTAAAATAGTTTATTTAAAAAAATAGATTATAATCTTTAAAATAAAACATCAGTGTAACTATTTTTTTATAAACTAATAAATTATAATTTTTCATTTTTAAGCTTTTATAATAATAATAATAATAATATAATTATTAAATTGTTTAATAATAATAATAATAAAATATTGTATGATAAATATGAATATATTTTATTATATTGAAATAAAGTATTTAATATATTTTTTATATTATTTAATATGCATATATATTATACAATTTGTTTATATTATGTATTTAAATAAATTTTATATAATATTTTTGAATAATATAAATATGTACTTTTATATTATTTTACATTTTTTGGTTACGTTTTCAACTAGTTTTACCAAATATTTTTAATTGAATTAACTACATTAACTACAATTAGATTATCAACTAATTTTAGCTAATATAGCTTTAATCAACAATTTAAATAGATTTTTATAGGACAAGCCAAGAAATATATTCATTTTTGTGGTATTCAATTATCTCACTGGGTTCCCTCTCTCTCTCTATATATAAGGGATAATCTAAAAAATAATTTCAATTGGAGTTCTCACTAGTAAAAATTTAATTATATTTTCAAATATATTTTATTTATGCAATTGAAATTAATTTTAATTTATAGGATCCAATTGATATTTTAATATATTATATTTATTATTAAGAATTAAAATGTTAGTAATTATATGATAATATATAAAAAATAATATATAATTATCATCAAGTATACGAGTAACATGATAAAAATTATATAATTACTAACAATTATATGATTATATATAAAATATAACATATAGTTACTAACAATTATATAAATAAACATAGCAAAAATTGTATAATTGTTAGCAATTATATAAAAATAATGTATAATTATCAGTAATTACATGAGAAATATAGTTAGTTGTTTATAATTATATGGTTATATATAAAATATGACAAATATTGTAATACGAATGAATATAAAATAACATATAATTGTAAGTAATTATGTGAAAAATACAGTAAAAATTATATAATTAATTATATAAATTTGATTTTATATTTTATATTAATATATAAATTTAATAAATTAATTATATTAATTAGTTCATTGAAAAAAAAATTGATATATTAAATATATAGAAAAAAGATAAATTTGAGTATAGGGACAAAAAAAATCTCTTTTAATTTTTGATTAGTCACTAGGGCAAGTACCGCACTGCAATCCGGCCCTGTATATATGTATAAAATTTTAATGTTTAACTTTCAGTTTAATATCATGGTTAAATGAAAACACTTACTTCAATCAAGTCCTAAATTTATGAGTTAAGCAAATCACACTTTATTTTGATAAAAAATAATAATTATTTTATGTACAGGAAATCTTAATTAACTTCATAAAATTTTTTCGTTGATCAAATGTAAATAAGAAAAAATCCATATTGAAATTAAGTATATTGCACTTAGTGTAACTATTTTTTAACAACATTCAACTTTTTTACTCCATAAATAACTATTAATTTTTTTTTACATAATTATTCATTATTGAGCTTGTTGTATAGATAAATTTAGAAATTTTATTTAAATAAATATTTTCCTTTGTTTTTCAGAAAATTTATGGAATTACATTATAGTCTCTTATATTTTAAAATGGATTATAATTTTTTTACATTCATTTTAATATGATCATGATCAATTTTTATAAAATTTAATTTTTATAATTTATTTATAAATGAATACATAATTAATATTATATTAATATGAATTATTACATTTGAAAATTCTAATCATTTTGGAATGATGTTGGGCTAAACTAAACAACACTATCTTCATCCATAAATTTGAACACAAATGACTGAAATGCCAAGCCTCAACCAAATTTCAGTATAATACTCATAAGTTCGATAAAAAAGATACACTTTATATGGGCAGATTTTTTTGTAATTTTTCTGACCGACCTCAATTTTTTTTTATAACGGAGATAGTATATATATTATCCGTGTCGATTTTTGTCCCAATTATTATATATATATATATATATTTATATTTTAATATAATTAATATTTTTAAAATAATAAAATAAAAATATAATACTTATTTAAAGTAAAAAATTATATTTTTTCAATTTAAACAATTATTATTTAACTAATTAATTAAAATAAAAAATATTTTTAATATTAAAAATAAAATAAAAATTTTAATAAAACCTAAAGAATTAAATGAAGTTGGAAATTTCCGTTTCTGTACAGAGAATAAAATCTAAATTTTTTTTCAGCAAAAAAACAAGATAATATATTAGAAAACTCCATCTTGTCATTCTTACTTTGTATCCGAAAAAACACTAAATAGAATTTTTTTTTTGTCTATAATAAATGTAATTGCAAGTAATTATTAATGTATAAAATGATGAATTATGATTAGGTTAATCTGTTATTTATTAACCTCAGACTCAGAGCCTCAGAGGTATTATTCACCGTCAAATTGAAGTTGCATTCTGAAAATATAGCCACAGAAGTCCTCATTCCCAATTCTCTGTCATTCTCCACCCGAGTCATGGCATAATTCCATATATATATATATCACTGTTTTCTCATTTCTGTCCCTTCTCCCACATTTTTTTCATCAAACATCAACTTCACATTAACAATCCCGCAAATGCCTCGCTCTCTGCTTTCTGTTCTCTGCTCTCTCCTAAATGCACTCTTCCGTCATGGAATTCTGGCCAACATGCATCCTCGATAAATGCCTCTAATATAGGCGTCAGCCGCCGCTCCGTAAGTTTGAGGTTGTGCTTTGTAAGCTCATGGATTATGAAAAGAGCTGACGCCGGTGGTGCATGAAGTGAAAATTCAAAATTGTTGACCTACACACTCTCATTGATTTGACGCTGAATTCATTAATGGCTTCCACCAGTTCAACGCCCACTGACCCTTCTTCTTCTGTACCAGAGGACACCGCAACCAAAGCCGTCAACAAACGATATGAAGGCTTAGTTACCCTTCGAACCAAGGCGACCAAGGGTAAAGGAGCTTGGTACTGGGCGCATTTAGAGCCTATTCTTATTAGAAATTCCGACACTAATCTTCCTAAAGCTGTAAAGCTCAAGTGTTCTTTATGCGATGCCCTTTTTTCTGCCTCCAACCCATCACGAACCGCTTCAGAGCATCTCAAACGAGGGACCTGCCCCAATTTCAACTCCGTTTTGAGACCCAATTCCGCGGTTTCTCCCTTGCCTATATCTTCTTTGCCGTCTCCTCCTTCACATAATCATCGCAAGAGAAGCTCTCAAATGGTTACACCCTTAAATTCACTAGCTATAGTTGAGTCAACTCGTTTTTGTTACGAACTCGGTTATTCTGATCATGGGTTAAGTCAACAGCAGCATTTGATGCTATCAGGTGGAAAAGATGATTTGGGTGCGTTAGCGATGTTGGAAGATAGTATAAAGAAGCTTAAGAGCCCCAAAGCCTCCCCTGGTCCTTCATTAAGCAAGGATCAGATTGATTCTGCTCTTGAATTATTAGCTGATTGGTTCTATGAGGCTTGTGGGTCTGTCTCATTTTCAAGCCTGGAGCATCCAAAGTTTCGAGCTTTCCTTCATCAAGTAGGATTGCCTTCGTTGTCCAGGAGGGAATTGTGTGGTGCTAGGCTGGAAAACAGATTTCACGAGGCAAAGACTGAGGTGGAAGCTAGAATTAGAGATGCTAACTTCTTCCAGGTTGCTTGTAATGGCTGGAAGAGGAAAAAGTGTTCTAGTGGAGAAGATAATTTGGTTAAGTTTAGCATTAATCTTCCTAATGGGACTAGTTTGTATCAAAAAGCAGTGTTAACCGGAGGATCGGTGTCTTCAAAGCATGCAGAGGAAATTATGTGGGAGGCAGTGATGAGCATATGTGGGACTGCGTTGCAAAGATGCGTAGGGATAGTTGCGGATAAGTACAAAGCCAAAGCATTGAGGAATTTGGAGATTCAATATCAATGGATGGTGAATCTCTCATGTCAGGTTCAGGGTTTTCTTAGTTTGATCAATGATTTTAGCATGGAGCTTCAGCTTTTCAGGACCGTCACAGATAATTGTTTAAAGCTTGCCAATTTTGTAAATAATAAATCTCAAGTTACGAGTACCTTCCAAAAGTACAGAATGCAAGAGCTTGAGTACGCTGGGTTGCTTCAAGTTCCTTCCAATAAATGCGAATGCACGAAAGACTTCATGCCTGTTTATGTGATGCTGGAGGATATATTGAGCTGTGCCCGTGTGCTACAGATGGTTGTATTGGATGAATCATATAAGGTGATTAGCGCGGAGGAATCTATCGGTAGGGAAGTCGCAGGTTTGATTCAAAGTGAGGGGTTTTGGAATGAGTTGGAGGCAGTTTATTCACTAATGAAGCTCATCACAGGGATGGCTCATGAGATTGAGGTGGAGACGCCATTGATAGGGCAGTGCCTCCCTCTTTGGGAGGACTTTAAAGCAAAAGTGAAGGATTGGTCTGCAAGATTTAACATTGTTGATGGAAATATTGAGAAAATAGTACAAAAGAGATTCAGAAAGAACTACCACCCGGCATGGTCTGCTGCCTTTATTCTTGACCCCCTTTTCTTGATGAGGGATACAAGTGGAAAATACCTTCCTCCATTCAAGTGCTTGACTCATGAGCAGGAGAAGGATGTGGACAAGCTTATAACCCGATTGGTTTCCAAGGAAGAAGCTCATGTTGCCTTAATGGAGCTTATGAAATGGAGATCAGAAGGGCTCGATCCACTATATGCTCAGGCTGTTCAGGTCAAACAGAGGGACCCTTTGACTGGAAAGATGAAAATTGCAAATCCTCAGGGCGGCAGATTAGTGTGGGAAACTTGTCTGAGTGAGTATAAAACGTTAGGCAAGGTTGCAGTCAGGCTTATCTTCCTTCATGCGTCCTCTTGTGGGGTCAGGTGCAATTGGTCTTCTATGAAATGGATTTGTACGCATAGACACTCAAGGGTGGGCCTTGAGAGGGCTCAAAAGATGATATTCATTGCAGCTCATTCCAAGCTTGAAAGACGGGATTTCTTGAATGAAGAACAAAAAGATGGAGAGCTGTTCCGCTTAGTGGGCTGTGAGGATGACATGCTCAACGAGGTCTTTGCTGATGCACCATCAGTGTAATGTTTTTCTTTTTAACTCCTGTAGAATTTTCGAAGCTTAGGATTTATTAAATTCTTTTACCCTTACCAATTTTTCTTCAAGTTGAAGTTGTGAGAGGTATGATTAACTATGTTGGGAGGAAATCAGAAAATGTACCATTGCACTGCATAGCTGCATGATTTGAATGAATCATTTATCTCTTCCCAGGCATGATCTTGGGCTTTTCTGTTTGGAAATAGTTGAAAGTTATAGAAATAGCCCATGAATGTAATTTTGCTCTACCAATTTGAAATGCTGTTGTTTAGATTGTACACTGTTAAAAGCTCTGTTTTGTTAGGCTTCATCATCCTACTAATTATAACAATGGAGATGTACTGGGTAAAAGTTTAGCTGTTGCCTGTTTATGTATTTTGAGTTTGCAACTCTCTACATCTTTGCATGTATTTTTACAATATGGATTTTAATTCATCTTACAGAACTATTGGAATTGGAATTCCCAAACAACGTTAACTGTAATAAACATTGTTGTTGTCCAAAATGATGCATTGCACAAACACCTCATCAATTGGTGCCTTTTAGATAAGACCATAGTTTTGAAAATGAAGCTAGCTGTATTTATTTTTCATTACTCAAAGCGTCTTAATATTATTTATAGCAATATGAAATCTTCATATGGCGATTCTTCATTGAACCCAACAACGTTATTTTTTACATTGAGGATTTTGACTGGTTAGGTATTAATTACTCTGACATGCCTTTGTCTGTTATTATCATAAAAGAAACAATTTTTTTGAAAAATTATAGCGGAACGTCAACAGCATAAACGCTATTGATTCTGTTAAGTACAATAAGATTTCTTCTGAAATGTTATCAGCTGACAGAAAACTTCAATTCCAGTTTTCTAATGCCATTTTGACTATCCAATTTACACATGTTATGATAACCATATCTAGAATTTAGTTGAATATAGAGTGTTTTCAACAATTTTGCAATTAGTGGACTGTGTTAATGCTTCTCCAAACATTAGTTGTAATGGAATTTACAGTTGAATTGCTAAAATCATCAGAGGTTGTCCATTAGTTTCCTGAATCCCAATTGATCACTGTTGAATTGTTAACTGCACTACCACCAGAACTATCCTCTAAATTTGTTCTTTACCTTTGACGAATTTTGAGAAATTGAAGTTATTCTTTTCTGATCCATTTTGTTAGCCATATCCTGGCTTGTGCTTTACATATTGCAAGTGAGATGACGGTAAAATATTTCTGACTATGTCTGCACTGTCTATCATATAGCTTTTCTAAGCTCCTCATTTTTAGAATTTTGCAAGGCGTTTAAGCTATTCAACCAATGCTATGTCAGTCTGATCCCTGATATATTTAATCCTCATTAAACACATAACAATGAGCATATGGGATGTATACTTGACAAGTCGTCAAACCCTGATTAAGGAGAGAGCATCACTAAATATTCTCAGAGTTTCTTTTTACATTTATGCTGTCTTATGTTTAATCAGAGCGGTTTCATACCAGTGCAGGATACTGATAAGCCCCTATACGTTATGCTAGGAAGAAGGGAGAGCAGTCTTAGTGTGTGCACTGCAGCTGGTTAAGTGTGTGAGGGCTGTTTCTGGATTGTTCAGGGGTGGGGTTTGTTGCGGGGTAGAAAAGAGATTTTATGGGTAGTTTGTTACATAGGGAAGGGGAATGTTAATATAAATAGAGAAGTTTGTTAGGAGGGAGGCATTCTGAGTATTTTGTTAAGTCTTGTGCCTGTGGAGAGAACAAGCACTCTCAAATTGCTTGTAGTTTTCTAATTTTCAGTCAATGCAGTGTTTTCCCTTCATTTTCTTTGTTGCATTTTGCTGGATCCTATCAGATACTATACTACATGTGATCTCAAGGGACTGGTATGCAATGTCGGGTGGTATTTTACGTTATACACCAGACAATTTGACTTGTCACAGCTCAGCCATCTCATGATGTCTTGAGTTAGTTTTGAGAATTAGCAGGCATACACCCATATCTGTTGCTTGAATAACTATTATTAATACACTTAATTGATTTAGTTCCGTGTGGCACAAAATGAAGTTTTATGGCCTGTTCATTTCTATATTACCAATTTTGGTTCCCTGGGGCTTTGACGCCAAACAGTTCAGATAAAAAATCTTAGCTATAATTAGTTCCTCTTGCCGTACTATTGGTGCTTATAATTTTTGTTTAAGTTAATTATGGTTTCAAACCTCTGTAATTTCTTAAGAGAACATTTTTGGGTGATCTTGAAGGATCAGGAATTATATCTACCAATAAAGCACTCGTAGCTAACTATATAACATTAATTTGCCTTTTACAAATTGAACGACATTTACATGAATCTTTGAACCTCAGGTAACAAAGTTTTATCTTCTATTGCACACTTGCTTTGAAAAATTTTTGCATGGACTGGAGTGATCACTATTATATGCTGTGTATTAAGGAACTATTATCCTTAAAAATTGTTGGCTTGAAATTCTGAGAAGTATCTTTTTGCTGCTGAATAGCTTTTACTTGAACCAGCTGGTGTGGGTGAAGGGTAAGCCAGCTTTATAGCCCTTAGGCTTAGACGACCTCATGAGTCAACCTTGGAGGAATGACCTTAGACGAATCGTTGTTCTTAAAGCATCACAACTCACTGGTGTAACTCTGCCGTATCACCTGGATTGTCTGTTTAGGAAAAGGTAGAGCCCCACCGTGAGGAGTGGATGCCCACCTCAGTGCTTTGCTTGTCAAGGTCAAGAAAAGTGAGGGCTAATGGGCCTTCTTTGCCGTCACTTCTCACTCTTTGCTCACTGTTCATTAATTTCTTTATTATTTCTTTTTTCTCAAGCTGATATATCATTATCGTTGGTAACTTTTTTTTTAAAAAAAAATTCCATTTCTCGTGACACTTTCAGGCTGGACCATTTTGGACTTTGATTTGAGGTTGAAAGTTGAAGTTTTTGTAGGGATATCAATTAGGGCCCACATGACTGCTAAAAAAGTCTTGAGCAAAGGAGAAGCAAGGAGGTCTATCGGCATGGGAAGGCACAGGACGACTGAAGGAGATACTGCAACAAGCTTGAACTGTAGGAAATTCATTTCATTTCAGCAAATATTGTTGACTACAACTCAGCAAGAAGGTGATACTATTTGTTACTTGAGAAGACATCTTTTTTATGCTAACTTTTGGTTTACTATCTTGCAAGATGCAATACCTCTGGTCTGTCCACCAAACTACTCTATCTAGTATCAATTTTCTACTATAAGATCCAATTGTAATTAAAAATTTCATATATATGTGATTTTCACAGGTTCTAAACTTGGCTTGTGCCGACAACATATGAAAACTTGGCATGCATTTGTTAGTGGAATTACTGAAATGCCCATAATGCATGGTTAATTTACGTGAAAATAATACAACGTACTGAGAGAGACAGAGGGAGCAGAGCAAGGCAGAATAGATCATGAGAACTCTAGTATCAAGTTCTGATAGTGGAAAAACAACTAGTTTGGGAATACTATCTCAGTTTATGATTCAACTTTATATGGCAATATTAGTAGACTAAAGCTGATTGAATTTTGGACCCCTTCCTCTTTTTCTACCATAGGCATAGCCTCATAAATTTACTCCACATTCATGGCGGTGAAATTATGAATTAGAGAAATACAAAAGTGGGTTTGCGCGTTAACGTGTAAAAATGTGAGAGTCAATTATAAGTTGTTACTTTTTTTTTTTTTTAAATTTTCTATTAGAGCAAAGTCAGGAGTTGATTGAATTTCTAATGCTAAATTTACCTCTGGTTTTGTCTTTGATAGAGACAGGATCCTGTCGGCAAGGCTGACAGCTTACCAACTGGAAAGAAAAACTTTTTCTTACTCGTATGGTATGAATTTGTTCGTGGCTCCACTCATGTTCTTGTTAAAAGGAAAGGAGATATAATGATTATTAATACAGGGACAATTCTTTCTTTCTACAAGAATCTTCATACTTTCAAGGCTCCCCCATGATTGATAATCTCCTTTCTTTTTATCGTCTACCTTTTTCTTTCCACTTATACAAGTGTTGATTGTTTTTGAATCTGCAGATGATGTTGAAATGGATTGGTAGTATCCGTTGCTTGTGGCCCTATCTTCTTTCATTTTCTATCTATGGAGTAACATTTCAATGGCTTCCTGCTATTATGAGGTAACAAGAAATCTATTACTTAGTTTTCCCTTGTGAATTGTCACATTATATTCATCAGGTAGTGGGAGATTACCCTATCAATAAATTGAATAATAACAAAAAGAGAAATAACAATATGGTCATTACAAGGCTAACATATTTTTAATTACTTGTGATATTCAACTTATTATTGAATTTCATTTTTTATTTTTGGGTCTAAGATATAATTGAGGGTCTTGATATTGAATCCATTACTTTCACTTACAATTACTTAAAAGATGTTCTAATTGAATTGAGCCCAATTAATAATTTCAGCAATTTATTTTACTTCATTTTTTTTTTCTGAAGTGACTTTATTATGTAACGTAGAAATTAAGTAAATTTTAATTCTATGCTAATAGATCATTATTGTTCTACGTCATTAGATATACAATTATGGGATTTTAAAAAAAAATAGTTAGCGACAAAAAAAGCGAACTTCATTTTCTTTAGTTATGCCTGCTGTCTTGCATATTTATATTTCTATATATATCTCTCGAAAATTCCTTTTATTTACTAAAAATCCCTATGTTGGGGTCGGATTATAAAAATACAATAATGGTATATCATAGGACAAATTAAAATTGAACAAGTAATAAGTCTACTGGCTATGCTTAAATCTTATTTTCACGCAATAAATTATTATATAAGAAAAATAATTTTTATAATTAATTCGAAATAAACAAATTAAAAATGAATTTTATTGATGGAAATTATAAATGAATACATGAGTTGTAGGTGAGAGATTTCCCAAAATGAAATTTGTACATCGATCATGTGGTTGTGGAATTGGGTTGGTAATAATGGTGCCTAGTTTGTGGGCAGCCATCAAGTTAACGAAGTTATAGTAGCTGTTTTTGCAATGATGATATAATTCTGCTCAAGTCTGGATGTTATGATTCATTTTTGCAATGGGATTGAGATGTTGATTCCATTGGATATTGGCCCTTTTCTGTTTTCCCCAATTTTCTTATTTAGAATAGCCAATACCAAAACCAATTTTCGTGTTGCTTTTTGATTAAAAATTGTTTGCAACCCTGCATTGTTATCTTTAGAAAAAAAAAATATATATTTACTTTGGGTTTGGGTACAGAAAATTTTGATCACAGAAAAATATATTTTTATATTTGTATTGAATTTTACTTTGTTAGAAATGCGGTTTGGTGTTTTGGACTAGAAATATCGGAACTTGAATTTTTATGTAAGAATTTAGTTATTATAATAACTGAAATTATAATTTTATTCATAAATTAAAGATCAACGATATATAATTTTCTATATGAAAATAATAATAATTTTTGCAATCGGTTGCAAGTTTGTAAAGTAAAAAAAAAAAAATAGTTCTTTTTACATGACAACTAATTATTGATTTCATCTATCAATGAATTTAATGGACATGCTCTAAGAAGTAAATTTCTCCTCTCATCATAGTAGCATCCTGATAATTTTTTTTAAAAGTTAAAGCATAAGTAGGTCCTTCAATTTTTCAATCATCCTATAATTAAGAATAACGATTCAGTCGTTATAAAACCTAATTACAACATCTTAACGTTCATGTAATTCCAGCATTACCTATCAGCCTTTTCTATGGCTCAAATATGTCCATATATAAAAACAAGTGTTATGTAAATGAATAGTAAAACAAACAGTTTTTCTCATTATTTCACTAAGAAGTAAGAACTACGTAATTAAGGATAATAAATTGTTTATGATATTTTGACTTTGTGTTGGATTAGTAGATCAATTTTTGCCATCAAAATTACGTCTAATTTTCAATTTTCACATGTAAGAGGTGGCGATTGTTATTTCTATATAGAGTTATAAACGAATCAAAGTCATTTACTGGTTATTCAAGTCCCAATTCAAAGAAAAATTCATGAACTCTTTACTATTTGGCTCTGGCCAGTTAAATTATGGAATTAATAGATTTTATATAATAAAAAAATTATCATAATTTAGGTGGTAATTGAAGTAAGTGGCTCCAAATCAAATGTGACCAATTATTTATACTTTTAGTTTTTCTGAGATGAAAAAAAAAGAAGAAGATAAAATTTGATTCTCATTTACCTACATGCATAGCTACATCATGAGCGTGGCTCCACTGAATAATTCACAAATTAATTCAGTGTGAAGTTTAGACACTGACTTCCCAAGTAATGCACGTTCATGTCAAGGGTAATTAATACTCAACATATCCAATGATATTGTTATGTCTCTTTTACCTTCACTTTCGGTGTTCATTAATGCAACTTATCACATGAAATATATATATATATATATATATATATATATATATATAAAATTACTATCATAATCATAAATATGATATTTTATGATAAATAAAATTATTATAACATGTATTAAAAAATTATTGTCATTAACAATAATGAAATGGCAACCACTTCATCTGCCCTCGTCGTTATAAATTATTACAACAATTTGAATAATTTAATTATTTTATTGCAATAATTATAATTTAAATTTATTTTTTAATTTTGAAAGTATTATAAAGTTAACATAATAATAATTTTATATTTTTTATTAATAATTTATTGCATAAACTATATAGTAGCAAGTGATTGACTTGGTGGGCAGATTTCACAATAAAAAGCGTCATCATACTGCTAATGTTTTTCTAAAGTCCACACATAAAGAATTATCATCCCAAATTTTCTTGGGAAATGAGAAAAAAAAAAAAGAAAAAATCAATGATTCAAAA
Source organism: Triadica sebifera (assembly GCA_023653625.1). Lineage (NCBI taxonomy): Eukaryota > Viridiplantae > Streptophyta > Magnoliopsida > Malpighiales > Euphorbiaceae > Triadica > Triadica sebifera. Next base: position 30,518,388 of record CM042906.1, read on the forward strand.
TATTCCAGTCTCATTACGTTTCTTCAATTTCATTTAATTATTCTAAGTTTCTAGAACTTTAACATAATTTTAATAATTAATTGTAATTTTACTCAAACAATTGAACAATTCTAATTTGATTGGTTGTCCCAGCACTAGCATGAACAACTCAAGGGATAATTCATGTTGAGATGGATACTGGGGTCAATCTATACAAAACGAACAACATGGCGAACATAATAAACAGCTGCATTATTAGAACATATCAGAACAATGCTATTATCAATGTAATGGTGAAGAAAAAGAAAGAAAGGGTTATGTACACCTGTTCATTGTTTTCCATTACGACTTAATGTTCTGTGTAAGAGCAACGCAAAGGATATTCGCTATATAACATCCTCCTATTCAATCAACTCGGAAGTAGATATAAGTCCCACAAAAACGTATTCAGATCGCAGTATACCAAGCACGAAGAAGAAAATCCAAGAAGGTACCCCCTGCCCACTTGATAGATAGGGTAAGGTTACTCAACATTAACCTGTGCACTGGTTGCTTCGATCATACCGTTGCGTATTTGCTCACTAATATCTCTAATATGACCAGGGCCGTGGGGAATAAAGACAGTAGTGTTCTTAGACGAGTTGCCGAGGTCTTTGATTGTGTCAAAGTATTGCGTGACCATGATCAGATCCATCACCTCCTTAGCTGTGGTGCCCTCCACCTTGTGAGAAAAATTCAAGATGTTCTCTCTCAGGCCATCCGTGATTGCCTGCCTTTGCCTGGCTACACCAACCCCACCAAGGTATTTGGCTTCAGCTTCAGCTTCTGCCTTCTTTACTTGGAACACCTTCTCTGCTTCCCCTTTATAGACACTAGCAAGCTGAAGCCTTTGAGCTGCAAAACAGAATCAACATTTGGTGCTTCAAATCAAACTGAAGATGAAGGAACTAAACTCAGTGCTCATATGCCGTCAAATTACAACTTTTGGTTCAGAATCACAGTAAATTATATAGTATCACAAATTGTTCCTTTTCCTTTCGTACTACATTTAAGGATGCATACAAAAAAAGTAATGGTCAGTCAACATAACAGATCGCTCAATTCATGTCATCTACTTTCTTGACAGTAATTTTATATAAGTTCTGAAATGTGTGTGCAGAAAGAACTCTTGAAATGTTTTTCAAATAGAATTTTAAGAGAAGTTCCCTATCTCCGTAGGCCTCACGGTCATAAGTTTTTAAGCATTTCATGCACTCATAAATTTGGTTACAACACATCACTCATACAAGTAGAGGACAACATGCTATTGTCAAGATCCTCAACCCCCTTTCAGAAAATCATAACCATTATTTCAACCACTAGCAACATTCCAAACATTGAGGTTACCTGCATTAATCTCATTCATTGCCTTGCGCACAGAGGGATCAGGTATGATATCAACCATCAGAATGTGCTCTATGCTATATCCATAAGCACCCATCACCTGATCCATGATTTCAATGTAAGATATGAGAAAGAACACAGAAATCATGATGTCCAATCAGTTCAAAAAAACAAAAAATGACTTTGCCAAAAATATGAAAGAACAAAACCAAGAAACAGTTCAAACAGGCTGACCCAAAAATTACTATCAGAATTATATACTCAATAGTAGAAAAGAAAAATAAGTATCAATTATCAACCTAACAATTCATAAGAGTAAGCAAAAAGTCCTATTTTCATATTGCCAGTTTGCACAACCATAATACAGAGTCCTTCCCTTCATAATCTAACAACTGTATTGTTCAAACTATTTCAACTCTCTAAAGCGCATTGTCAAAGCAGTACTCTTCAACTTATAAACATGCAGCTTGCTTGGCTGACATTTTTGTCACAAGATTATTCATGAATGCAGCATAAAAGCAGAAAAATAACAAAGATGCAACTGTAAATTGGTAAGACAAACAAACATGTTACTAGTCTTCATTGAACAGAAAATGTATACTGTTGGTTTGCAGCATCCTCACCAGCGTCTGATACAGAAACAGTACCGTGTATCACTTTCAGAAAATATAGAATTGGAAGAAGATGTAACAAAAGTTCCATTTGGTTAGCGTGTGCTAAAGTTGTTATTTTAGAAGCAAAAAAGTTGTTTTTTCTCGGGAAAAATTTACTGTGTACTCTTCTTATGTTTGCCAAACACGATTTCTTCTAATTACATTCACTTTATAACAATATCCAAATTA
>CM042906.1:30522591-30538608 GCA_023653625.1 Triadica sebifera
CCATGGAACCCGGTTGGGCTCAGACACGGTGGACTTCGAGGTAGGGCTGATGTTGTGGCGGGACCCAACCGTTACATAAGAAATATTTTGCTTATATTTAATTCATAATGAATTAAATTAATAATAGGAAAAATCATATGAAGTTTTAATGTTATGGTTTTAGTCCATGTACATCAGTGACCGGATATGTATCCTTCTGATCAATAAAAACAATTCTTGCTAAAATTGACACGTAGCTGATATTAGATATGTTAATTACTACTTTATTATTAATTATTATGCACATGTGTAATTTTGATTTCTAATCTTTCACGTTTTGGTTGTGCTTAAATCAATTCAATTTTTTTAAATTGAATTGGTTGACGTTCACCCTATATTTTTCTTTTCGCCACAGAATTATGTTCATCTATGTTTGTAAAATCCTAAATTTTAATTACACGTGATACGTGTAACTTAATTAATTCCTTGTGTTACTTTTCTTCAAATTTTTTCCTATAGGTTTTGCAAGTGATAGTTTCTGCTTTCACTTTTTTTTTTCTTGCACAAAGTAGCTCATAAATAAATGAATATGAGTGAAATCACAATTCAAAATGAAGATGAAAGTACCGAAGACGATGATAGCTAGAGCCATTGGACTCATATACCATGCATCGGATCAATGATTTACCAAACAATCCCACAACAAGCAGGTAATTATATTTTACTTTAATATATGTGTGTACAACATTATTAAATTTATGAAATTTTGCTTTATTTCCATTTTTATTTAACCAAATATTTGTACATTTTCATTATGTACTGCAGAAAATGCTAGGGAATGGTGGTCAAGCAAGGACGACGAGAAGGTCCTCAATACTAGAATGGACTTCTTTTCTTATATTTTTGACTTGAAAAGAAAAAAATAAATTTTTTGTAAAACTTACATATAAGAAAAGTTGTTTACTGTCTGCAGGAGAAATCAGAGAGAAATAGATAAAGCAGATGCCGCAGCAAAGACAATACTTAGTGGGTTTCTGCTATAATGAAAGGACTTTTTTTTCTCTCCATTCTCATTGTTGGTTTCCTATGTTCTTGTAGCCTGCTTCTGTTGTGTTTCTTTGAGATGTAACTCTTCTCTGCTATGGAGCAGTTGAAGAAGTGACGAGCTCATTACTTTTATTTATTTTCTTATTAGTCTAGAAAGGAGAAGTGTGGAAGTGTACGACTAGCTCATTACTTTCGTAAAGGTTAATAAAATAGGGGTGGGGAAAGTGATGACAATATTTTTTTGTAATGGTTTACAAAGAAAGGGTTAATTGGGAAATAGTGACAAACTCATTACTTTATACTTGTTCCTAATGCTTTATTTATAAGAAGGAAAAATAATATCAAATTGTATTTTTGTCTAAATTAAGATGTACACTTTCTTTGTCTTAGTTCAAATTTACAAGCTCTCTAATCAAATTTATTACAAATCCTCCGGGTTTCTCTCCTACGAAGATAATTGTGGTTGTTGTTTTATCTTATAATTGAAGGATGTAATTGTCTTTTGTATGACAAATTAACAAGATAAAGGTTTCCAAAAACAAAACCAAAGATAACAACTGTTAACGAAGCTTAATTCCTGAAAGCAGAAGAAAATCTTTTGAGCATGGGCTCAGGAGTAAGCTTATCATTTTATAAGGAAAGCACTCAAATGGGTGAAGACAAAATCTCAAATTTACGAGGACCAATCGTTCATCATATTCTATCGTTCCTTATTACAAAAGATGTATCAAGAACCAGTGTTCTTTCAAAGCAATAGAGAGATTTGTGGAATTCATTTCCCATTATCAATCTTGAAGAACAATTCTGTTCTAAAAGATGGTCTTTTCCAAGCCAAAACTGTTGTGGAAATCGGGTTAGTTTCCACCAAAGTGAATAATTGTGCCAAAAATTAAGACAATGAAAAATTCTCAGGTAGTTGGTGGAGTCTTTTACTTTGTGATATATTGTGCTTTAAATTATCTGAGAAAAATTCTGTCACCAAGACTCTAAGAGTCTAAAGAAGTTGGTTTTTAAGGGAGACCATTTGTGACTCCACCAACTACCTGAGAATTTTTCTTTGTCTTAATTTTTAGCACAATTATTCACTTTGGTGGAAACTAACCCGATTTCCACAACAATTGGTATCAGAGCCAAGGTTACTGAGTTATATGCTCTGTGGTTGCGGCGTAAGCTGATCTTCCACATCAGAAAGGTTTTTCTTGGATTCTTGGGTATTCCGCATATGAAAGCTATTAAATAGTCTTAAAGAGGAAATGACAAAAGACGGACAAAAATCAACAATGGACACAACAGCTTTTACTTCATCAATTTTGGCGAGAATTGCTGTGGCAAATACGAGAATTGCAGTGGAGATTTTTGATGGTACAGGTCATTTTAGCATGTGGCAAGGTGAAGTTCTAGATGCCTTATTTCAGCAAGGCTTAGACATTGCCATTTAGGGAGAAAAGCCAGAAGGTGCAGATGAGAAGGAATGGAAGACAATCAATCGTTTGGCGTGTGTTATAATTCGATCGTGCCTGTCCAGAGAGCATAAGTATGCCTTTTGTAAAAAAAACTTCTGCAAGTAAATTGTGGAAGGCACTAGAAGAAAAATTCTTGAAAAAGAGCAGTCAAAATAAGCTTCATATGAAGAAAAGGCTGTTCAGATTCACATATGTTCCTGGTACCACGATGAATGATCACATCACCAATTTCAATCAACTTGTAGCAGATTTGATGAACTTGAATGTGACATTTGAAGATGAAGATTTGGCCCTAATGTTGTTGGGATTCCTTCCTGAGGAGTTTGAGTTTCTAGAAACTACTCTACTCAATGGGAAAGCTGAGGTGTCTCTTAGTGAAGTATGTGCTACATTATACAGCTATGAATTAAGGAGAAAAGACAAGAAGGATAGCACCAGTGGAGCAACAGAAGCTTTGATAGTAAGAGGTCATTCGAAAAATAAGAACAGGGGAAAGAAAGACAGATCAAAGTCCAGAGTGGGCAAAGCTGAATGTGCCTTTTGTCTAGAAAAGGGGCACTGGAAGAAAGATTGTCCTAAGTTGAGAAGCAAATCTGGCAAAGGAAAGGCTGTTGCAGATTCAAATGTAGCTGAATGTGATGATTCAAATTTTTCATTAGCATTGATGTCATCAATAAGCAGTTCGACTGCTTGGATCCTGGATTCAAGCTGTAGCCACCATATGTGTCCCAATCGGGAATGATTTTTTGATTTTAAAGAAATTGAAGGTGGAGTTGTCTATACAGCAAATGACAGCCCTTACAAAACAACTGGAATTGGTTCAATCCAGTTGAGAAATCGTGATGGATCAATCAGAACTCTGACAGATGTAAGATATGAGCTCAGTCTTACAAAAAACCTCATTTCTATGGGAATCCTTGGGAGAAAGGGTTTCACTATAATCATTAAAAATGAAGTAATGAAGGTTATATCTGGAGCATTTGTGGTGATGAAAGGAGTTCAAATGAACAACAACTTGTATTACTATGAAGGCAATACAGTTGTTGGAACAACAACAACAGTTTTTAGTGATGACCAAGAGCTAGAAACAACCAGATTGTGGCATATGCACTTGGGGCATGCAGGCGAAAAATCCTTGAAACTTCTGACGAATCAAGGATTATTGCAAGGAGTACGAACTTGCATATTAGACTTCTATGAGCATTGCATCAAAGGGAAGCAGACGAGAGTGAAGTTTGGCACTACAATCCATGATACCAAGGGTATTCTGGATTATGTTCACTCAGATGTATGAGGTCCTTCCAAAACTGATTCAATGGGAGGTAAACACTATTATGTTACCTTTGTTGATGATTGTTTAAGAAGAGTATGAGTGTATACAATGAAAACAAAAGATGAAGTGTTGGGAGTTTTTCTCATCTGGAAGAATATGGTAGAAATTCAGACGGGCAGAAAGATTAAGTGTCTTCGAACAGACAATGGCGGAGAGTACACAAGTGATCCATTCATGAAAGTTTGCAGAAATGAAGAAATTGTTCGACATTTCACTGTCAGAAATACACCACAACAGAATGGGGTGGCTGAACGCATGAACCGAACTCTACTGGAGAAAGTTTGGTGTATGTTGTCTAATGCTGGATTAGGCAGACAGTTTTGGGCTGAGGCTGTAACATACGCATGTCATCTCATTAATCATTTGCCATCAACTGCTATCAATGGCAAAACACCTTTGGAGGTGCGGTATGGAAAATCTGCTACAGATTATAATTCCTTACATGTGTTTGGCTCCACTGCATACTATAATGTTAAGGAATCGAAGTTAGATCCAAAGGCAAAGAAAGCTATCTTTATGGGGATATCCTCTGGTATCAAAGGATATCAACTATGGTGCCCAGAGACGAAGAAAATAATCTTTAGTAGAGATGTTACCTTTGATGATTTTATCATGTTAAAGGTAATAAATGAGCAGACAGATGGTTCTCCACAGCAGGTGGAGAAAACTCCCAAACAGGTGGAGTTTGATAGAAGAAGAATTGTTGATCCATAAATTGTAAAGTCTGATAAAATTACTCCTATGGCAGAAGAGGAGATAATGGTAGAAAATGGATCAGATGAGGAAACAGAGGTTTCAACACAAGAACCTCCTCAGCAACTTGAGCCAATTGCACTACGAAAGCCGAAAAGGAATATTAAGAAATCTGTTCGACTTGAAGATATGACTAATTATATATCTTCAGTAGATGATGAGATTCCTTCCACTTATTGTGAAGCTATTCAAAGCTCAAAAGAAGAAAAGTGGAGAAAGGCTATGGAAGAAGAGATGCAGTCCCTTGAAAAGAATCAGACATGGAAGCTATAAAGTCTGCCAAAGGGAAAGAAAGCGATTGGCTGTAAATGAGTTTATACAAAGAAAGACGGATTTTCTGATAAGAATGATATCCGCTACAAGGCAAGATTGGTAGTTAAAGGCTACGCTCAGAATGAGGGAATTGATTATAATGAAGTATTTTCTCCAGTTATAAAACATTCCTCCATTAGAATACTATTGGCCTTGGTAGCACAATTTGATCTGGAACTAGTTCAGCTGGATGTAAAAAATGCATTTTTACATGGAGACTTAGAAGAAGAAATCTACATGACTCAGTCAAAAGGATTTAAAGTTGCTGGAAAAGAAAATTTGGTGTGCAAATTGAGCAAATCGTTGTATGGATTGAAGCAATCTCCAAAACAGCGGTACAAATGATATGACAAGTTTATGATAAGGCAGAAATACACAAGAAGCAAATACGATCATTGTGTATATTTGTGCAAGCTACGGGATGGTTCCTTTATATATCTTCTCCTTTATGTTGATGATATGCTGATAGATTCGAAAGATGAAGGAGAGATTCAGAAGTTAAAAGCTCAACTAAATCAGGAATTTGAAATGAAGGATTTAGGGGAAGCTAAAAAGATTCTCGGTATAGAGATATGCAGAGACAGAAAATTGGGGAGACTTTGTTTGACTCAGAAACAATATATGAGAAAAGTACTAAAGCGTTTTGGGATAAATGAGAAGACAAAACCAGTTAGTACTCCACTTGCTCCTCATTTTAAGCTCAGTGCATCTTTATCTCCGAAAAGTGATGAAAAACGAGAATATATGTCAAAGGTTTCATATGCAAATGTTGTTGGTAGCTTGATGTATGCAATGGTGTGTACGAGGCCTGACATTTCACAAGCAGTTGGAGTTGTGAGCAGGTAAATGCATGATCCTGGAAAAGGACATTGGCAAGCTGTGAAATGAATTATGCGGTATATTCAGAATACTGTAGATATTGGTATAATGTTTGAGCGGGATGAGAAAAGTGGTCAATATATAGTTGGATATTGTGATTCTGACTATGCAGGTGATTTAGACAAACGTCGATCTACTACTGGTTATGTGTTTACAATTGCAAAGGCATCGGTTAGTTGGAAGTCCACCTTACAATCAACAGTTGCTTTGTCTACAACAGAGACAGAGTACATGGTAGTTTCAGAAGCTGTTAAGGAGGCAATTTGGCTTCAGGGGTTGTTGAATGACTTGGGAATTGGACAGAAGCATGTCAAAGTGCATTGTGATAGTAAAAGTGTTATTTGTTTAGCAAAGAATCAAGTTTATCATTCAAGGACGAAGCATATCGATGTTCGATATCATTTTGTACGGAAAATTCTTGAAGATGGTTGGATACTACTTCAGAAAATTTTGACTGCTGAAAATCCCGCAGATATGACAACAAAAGTTGTGACAGATGTCAAGTTCCAACATTGTTTGGACTTGATAAATGTTATTAGAATTTGAAATTGGACGCTTCGAAGCGCATTTGGAGGCATTACTGAAATTTGTAAAGAGAATGTTTGTTTGGAATTGTGAGATTGTCAAGGTGGAGATTTGTTGAAATGTTATGTGACAATCCCACATCTGAAAGTTAACATTTTTCCACAATAGCATTAGCCTATAAAATGACTTCATCCCCTTTTTAACAATTCTTCCCAAAAACATCAATCCCTATACTTCTAAGATTGGTTGTATTTTTCTCTCTCTTGTAATATTTTTTTGAAATAGTAAAATATTATTTTAGTAGTGTCCGAGGAAGTAGACATAATTGACCGAATCTCGTTAAATTCTGGTGTTCTTTTTATTTCTATTAAATAGCTATTGTCGGGTCTTTTACTTTGTGATATATTGTGCTTTAAATTATCTGAGAAAAATTCTGTCACCAAGACTCTAAGAGTCTAAAGAAGTTGGTTTTTAAGGGAGACCATTTGTGACTCCACCAACTACCTGAAAATTTTTCTTTGTCTTAATTTTTGACACAATTATTCACTTTCGTAGAAACTAACTCGATTTCCACAATAAAAACCTGACAGGATTAAGGAATTTATGGAATTGGTAGATAGAACATTGGCAAATCGAGAGAAAAATTCCTGTCATTGACAAATTTAAGCTTCATATGAAATATCATCACCATTACTTAGCTTCTAGAATCGACAAATGGGGAGAATTCGCCCAGGAACAGAGAGTTCAGGAATTACATCTTAGCATCAAGATCCCCCACAAATCATCTCCCTCTGGAGGAATTCTGTATTTTGTTTATAAATTGCCAGCAGAAGTTGCAGAACCTTTAACATCTTTGTCATCGAAATACTTGAACTTGGAGCTTTCCTGCCATGTAAATCTTCCTTCTCTTAAAATATTAGCTTTAAGTAGTATCAATCTGAATGATTGGATTTCGAAATTTTTTTTCTCAATGTTGAAAATGATGTATCCCGTCCATTGCAAATAAGAAAAGTGTAGATTTTAAAAATGGAGTGTATAAAGCTTCACCATTGTCATCAATTACAAAAGGCAAGAACCCACACAAGAAATCTCCACGCTTTCATATTTACAGGACAGGATACGGTTCCTTATGCATTCGAGTCCCCGTCTGCAGAATGTGAGATGAATATTTTTCTATGTACAAAACTTACAACGATTTCCCTGGAGAATGCCAACCTGACAGGAAAATCATGGGAAGATTATATTTCTCAGCTTTCCAGTCTTGAAAAGTTGACCCAATCGTTGCTGTAACTTGACCAGGATAAAGATTGGCAGCAAAAATGTGAGGATGATACAGTCGACGTATAGTGAAATTCTTGAGGAAGTAGAGATTGATGCTCCAAATCTTGTCCATTTTTATTACTCTGGTCACCTAATTTCCCTGTGTTCTAAGAATAATGTAAACCTTCTAGAGGCTGAGATTTGTGCAGTTTTCCATCCTCGGGACTGGAATCAGTGTCTCGAATTTCGAGATTTTCTTCAGAATTTTGGTCAGTGCAGATGTTTGACAATGTATTGTCGGGTTGAACAGGCACATGTATAAACATATCATTTCTCCAAATCATTTGGCTCCTGAACATTTTTACGATTGTTTATTTACCTCAAATCGACTTTTGGTCTAAATTAGCAAGTAAATTTCAAATTACTGTCATTTTGCCTAATTTCATCTCAAAAAATATACCTTTTTTTTCTCTTCACAAAATCCTTAAATATTTCTATGGCAAAACAAAAAAAGAAGACAGATGTTTAAGGCGAAATGGAGTAAAATGATCATAAATTGAAAATCGAGAGTTAATTTGATCCAAAAATTAAAAAAGTTTAGAAGAGCAAATAACACCTTCAGCCAAAATTGAGCGTAGAATTTTTCTTCTGTTTATTATCCTATGCATTATTTTTTTTTCCCTGTCATATTTAAAGGAATTAATCATCCCAGAAGAAATGAGAGGAATATTGAACCCTTTTCTACATGATCGGAAGAATTTGAAGATAAAAGTGGCGAAATCATCAATGAATTATGCACCACTTGCAGAGAGCTTACTTTGGATGAGTCCTCACCTGGAGAAGCTCACCATATTTTCCGAATTCCCCAGCATTTGTGCCAAGGTAATCAGCTCTTAATTCCTGCATTCATTTCAAAACTTAATATATTCTATCGAATTTTCTCAAAAAACAATCAATATATCTCCATTGACCTCAATTAGAGCCTTATTAAAAAGAAGAAAAAAAATCCATTTAGGGTAATACTTGTCTAGACCAATTCATGATGAATCAAGCTAATAACAGGTTGACATGTAAGTAAATTATAGTTTCTTACAGGATCCCTCCTCTCCTCCCCAAAAAAATAATAAATGAAAAAAGGAAAAAGAAAATTGTACCCGAAACAACATTAGATGGAATATAAAGTGCAATGTGAGCTTTCTAAATGAGTAAGTTTTATTTGAAATTTAGCTTTCTTGACTTTTAAAAGTAAAATTTGTTTTGTTGAATTTACAGTGCAAATTCAGAGAAGCCAAATATAAAGGAGAAGGATGATTGCTACCCCATGAAGGAATTAGCAATGGCAGGAGCCCAAAGGCCTGAACATATTAAATCCAGTGGACCGATTGCTTGTTGAAATTGAAGTCTGTGAATCTTACTGACATGGAACAAGTATATATGACAAGGATTATTGTAAAATGAAGACAGAATTTCATATCTGTAAGTAGGGAATCTCTTTTTTAAGGCTCCGATACCATATTTATAATTATATTATTATCTCCTAGTATATGTTTTCTGATAATAAATAACTTCATGCTTCCCGATTATTAAAAATAATTTGGGCCTCAATCCGTGTAACAGAATAAGGGCTTTGAATTCTGATACTATATCTGTAATTTATATTAGGAAACAAAACATCTAAATTAGATGTGGCATATTTTTTATCAAAAAATGAGTTGGTAAACCTAGTAAAAGATTCCTTCAACATCTTAGGAACCGCAAGTGGTTAAGTAGCCCCCATCACTCAACAGAACAGAGTCACACATACATACCTTGTCGCTAATCATCTAGCCATTTTTTTTTTCCTTTTTCTGTAGATTGTGGAAAATTTTGTAATGCCGGAAGAATCGAGGATTCCAATCGCTCACAAAAATACTGGTATAGGATTTATAAAATCTGGTTACAATGCAAGTGCAGCCTTCTTATCCCTCAATTTGCCCCAAATTAATTCACAAACTTCAATCTACTGTTATTTTGACCCATAAAAAGCGCTCTTTATTTTTTTGGAGATAAAATGATAGTAAATTGAAAGTTGCATAAGAACTTAATTCAAAGGTGATTTTGGAGCAAAATTTACAATTTATAAAATAAATAAATAAAAAAGGATCTTTGATTAATTATTTGTGGAAACTGATGTGTAGGAATAGGAATCCTGACACTGCCATATGGGCTATCACAAGGAGGGTTAATACTCCTCTCCATAATAGCTCCAATGTCATTCTTCACCACAATTTTACTGCAGAAATGCTTGGAGCCAGAGGAATCTCTAACAAGTTACTAAAAACATAGGGGAGCATGCATTTCGGAAAACAGGAAAATATTGGCATCTCTAATTATCAACATTGAATTATATCTTGTGGGCCACAAGTCTAGCTTGACAAAACTGTCTTATGTTTCTTCTGTTGGTACGCTGACCATTATTGTTCTTGTCATCTCAGTTTTCTATGTGGGTTTTGTTGGAAGAGTTGGGTTTCGTCATGGGAATGGAGATTTACTATCAGTAGATGATCTCCCTAAATCCTTTTGTTTGTTCATTGCTTGCTTTGGTGGCCATTCCGTAGTTTCTGCTCTTTACACATCCATGAAAAATAACCATCACTTCACCGAGGTAAATTCTTCTCCGATTTACTGTCACTTTGCTCAATTACATCTTAAAAAACGCTTCTTTTTGCCTTCTTTTCCTTGGTTTTCGTACATTCAGCAAATAAATCATTTTCCATATGCAAATTTAATCTAATTGTTTGCGCGCAGATGATGTTTGTTAGCCTGGTTCTTACAGGCACAATCTACATGTCAATGGTTACAATTGGTTATATACTGTATGAAGTGCGAACTTACAAATCACACTAGCCTACCAGCAAGAGAAGCTAGCTCTAAAGTGGCAATATATGCAACACTAATGATTCCAATTACCAGATATGCGTTAGTAGTGATCCCAATTTGTTCTGCCATCGAAAATTGGCCATTGAGAAACTATAGTGACAAGAAATTCATCAGGCATCTCATAAGAGCACCCTTATTGGCCAGCTCAACTGTTATTGCTTTTGTTTTTACATATTTTTGAGTCCCTAATGGCTTTGACTGGATCCATGTTTATGGTTTTAGTATCATTCTTGCTGCGCTGTTGCTCCTAATTGAAGATTAGTGGGGCATACAAAAAATTGAATTAGGAGTTCGCTGGCTCTATCTGTATCCTATTGTTTGGGTGTCTTGCTGGGATTGTTCGAACTAATTCTTCTGTTATGTCTATAGATTTGGGTCAAGTGTCATATAGTATTGTCGTTTCTGATAGTTTTACGGAAAAACACATCTTATTGGCCTATAAACCTGTTGAAACTATTCTATTGAAGTTCTATTGAAGTTAGGAACTGAATTAATACACTGATAAGTTTAGGAGGGAATTACATTATGTTCCAAAATCGTATACACTCTATCTCACCATAAAAAAAAATAAAAGAAAGCAAAAGAAAAAAAGGCACAGCAAAAACAATGTTTCTCATCTACCCTCTCCAATGATCTCCTGGAGCATGGGTTTGGAACTTTGTTGATGATCCTCTGCGTCAGCAACCATGCTTGTACTTGTAGATGAATTGTAAAAGCTGGTATCAGTTCCTCTGACTACAATGCCACTCATAAAGCTGCTTGTGTCGTCAAATTTCCAGGCAGTCAAGTATCCAGGTCTTGAACTTACAGTACTGACTTCGATATCACCAGATAGCATAGCCACGACTCGTGACATTGATGGCCGCATATTTGGCGAAGTTTGAGTGCACAAAAGAGCAACTCCTACCAAGCGTTTTAATTCCTCCTCGTTGAATTCTGATATTCTGGAGTCTACCAGTTCCACTTCTTGGTTGTTTTCGTGCAGGTGCCAGGCCTAAAAAGCAAGAACAAGGTATATTTTTTTTAAGGAAAAGAATAAAAGAGAGATAAATCTAGCGAAGCACTAGACACCTTATATCATACCCATTCAAGAAGGTATATTTTTTCTTCTTCCAAGCTTGAGTCTGAATTTGGCCTCCCACTTACAACTTCCAAAACCACTACTCCAAAGGCAAAGACATCAGCCTTTTCTGTAAGGTGTCCACGCATAGCATACTCCGGTGCAAGGTACCCACTGCATTAGTAATGATGTAGTCGCAAGATAAGTTCTAGTCAGACGATTTATTGCTTTTATTAATTAAATAAAATAAATCTGAAATTAATTTAGAAATAAATATGAGGTAAAGAAAGCAGGATCCTACAATGTCCCTGCAACATTTGTGCTTATATGGGTCTTCTTATCATCATAAAGTTTGGCCAAACCAAAATCTGAAATTTTGGGAACGAGATCAGAATCAAGCAGTATATTACTGGCCTTAACATCTCTGTGTACGATTCGAAGCCTTGACTCCTCATGAAGATACGCTAGACCCCTAGCTACTCCCAAACAGATATCATAACGTGTCGGCCAGTCAAGATTAAAACTTCTTTCTCCTGTATCATCCAATCCAAATATTTGCATCATGTTCTATACAGAAGAATGCATGTGTGTGCACGTGTATGCATCCATTTACATATAAATATCATACCAAACAGTACTTGATCAAGACTTTTATTCTCGAGGTACTCATAAACAAGGAGCCGATTATGTCCTTCGATGCAGCATCCATACAGTTTCACAAGGTTACGGTGTTGCACAGCAGATATGGTAGCAATCTCTGTTAAAAATTGGCTCTTTCCCTGGCGAGATGCCATAGAAAGTTGCTTAACAGCAATCACTCTCCCATCGTTAAGTTTTCCCTATTGAGGACAACATTCATATAAGGACAATCACGAAAACAGGGTACAAATTTGATTATCCAACCTTTCCTAGTGCTGACAACAGAAGATAAAAATTCCAACACTGAGTTTAGCCAATATGACCTATATAATATCAGTTAAACAGCTCAATAGTAAGAAAAAGGGGATCCCAGTGCACAAGACATCTTTCATATTGGAATCTGGGGAAAGTGGCATTCTTGCAGCCTTCCCCTTTCGCTACAAGTAGGCTGCTAATGTGGTTGGAATCTGTGACCTCTTAGTCATAATAGAGCACTTTATTTTGATTATATATACAGTTAAAATACATAGACATATAGAGTTCCACATGCTATGTTAGAACATAGTTCAGATCCTGTGGACCAAAGTTAGAGTATGTTAGCTGCTCATATGTACAGCCGGCTGAAGGTAGCCTATTCTGTTAATAACTGGTCTCTGTTGATTTAAAATCATTGCTTACAGGAGAAGCATTACATGAAGCAACAAGAATATAAGTCTACAACTTGTGCTCAGTGACTAGTTTATCTTTGTTTTCAAAATATTTTCGTACCTTATATACTGGTCCAAATCCTCCCTCTCCAAGTTTATTGGCAGCACTGAAGTCCTCTGTTGCAGTCTTCAGTTCAGCATAGCTGAAAGTGCTAGCATCTATACCAAGTAGCTCTGCAATTTCAATTTCAACTCTCATTAGAAGAAAGTACTTGTCTAGTTAGATAACTAATGTTTTGAAGTCTGGCTGGAAAGACTCCAACACAAGTCATGCTGGAACAAGGAAAATGAGAAGCGCCGTCCCTGACGTGATATGCTTAGATGCTATAACCAACGACAAACCTGAATCATGCTACCCAATAGAAGCATCTACTCATATATAGAAACTACAAAGTTATTCGGAAAGCTATGGCATATAAGCAAAGCATGACTTCTAATTTACCTTCATCATCATAGGTGCTCTGCCGTTTTCTTATTTGAATAACAACAAATAAAACAGCAAAAACGAGCAGAAAGCTTACTACTCCAACCCCAACAACTATTCCCACAATCAGACCTGTCCTATCCTTTTCACTGGTTGGAGGTTTGTTACTAACAGTTGGTACGAAATCTGCATATGAGCTCAGAATCTCAGTGAACTGATATCCAAAAGGGTGAAAATCCAATAAAATTCACTAGTTGCAATACCTGGAGTAGCGCTGATTGCTGAAATAGAAGGTCCATATGTACCTTGGAAAGGAATGCAACAAGTTCCCTTTCCAGCCCAAAACAAATGGATTTCAAGATAATTTTCAGATACCTGAGCCTTGAAGTCCCTTTGAACAGCTCGTTTAGAGAATCCACCCGCTTCCTTTCTTATGTCGAAATCCTTTAAAACACGATTCCCCTGGTATAATGAATTTAGGAGTTTCAATAAACTTAAATGGACAAATTTAATCTTTTGACAGAATATAACAGTTGGATTTCACCAAACGATAAGAAATCAGCATAACTAAGAGATACCATGAAGTAACCTACACTTATAATTTGCAAATGTCTTTAAAACATTACATTACAGTTTTTAAGAAGGCACTTCCAATCAGGTTTCAGACTCATTAAAATATAGTCATAAACAATTTAATTGAAAGAGGTGAATCCATTTTGCTTGATCAGTCATGAAGACATGTTTGGTAACTATCATTCATAGTCTTGGTAGTTGGAAATAACACTATAGCCATTGAATCATACTCATAGAATTCATCTTACAGGTGCTCCTTCAAATATGTATCCATTTTGAAAGTTCAAACAAATGAAGAAAATTTTTTCATCACACTCCCAACTCCTAAACATGATAATACTCTTTTAACTTGTTAGCACATGGCAGTAAAAACATTAAAAACTTCCAAAAAATTCATGTCATATGACCGACCTGGATATAAATATCAAAAACACGTTTCCCAAGACTCCTCCATGTGTTGCCATCCTCAATTACTATTTCTGCAAACTGAAGGTTGACAGTGTAATTGCCATTCTCAAGACCCAAACCATAGTATCTTAATGATGAAGCAGAGAGCCTTGTCGTCTGGAAAAGTTCAGGTTCTAGAGTATTTGTGGCTTGAGAGGATGAGAATGCTGTAAACTGGGGATCGTTGTTTCCAGTAAAATATCCAACATTACTTACACCCCACCTGCTTGTGCCAGTAACATAATATGTTGCTGGACCAAGAGTCTCATTATCCCTCTCATACACAATATTATTGGAGGAAGTGATCTGTGGACCACCACATTTTATAGCAAATTGAGAATCTGTGAACGAAGACAAAAAAGAGAAATCAGGAGAAGGAATGAAATTATCTTGATTCCAAAGTTTTGTTGTATACATAAAAACTGAATCTGATAATCACATCCTTTTTCATGGCTTAGTAGCAGAAACCAGAAGATAAAAATGTTTTCTGTTAATATATGTAAAACCACACAATTAAATGGAAACATAGAATAGGACTAACCCTAAATTTTGATTTCAGTTTTGCTATTCCAAAGACAATTACATTAACCATTTTCTAATAACAAGATAAATACTAAAATCCCTAATGGATGGTCCCGCTTCTCATGATCTTGCCAAATTGAATGGCCAGTAAAGGTCTGCAGTTAGAATGATTGCATCCTTCTTTAGTGAACCAATCATCTCTCCTAGTTTGGCCCTTGCTACCAAATCTAGCCTTCCACTCCGCATGTACATATATATAAATAAAGAGAAGAATATACTTACAAACTGGAGAGCCCCGACTACAAGGAAAGTTACGTTGAAGACAGTTCAGGCCCGATGGCAAACCACTGAAAGACAGAAATTTAATTGGGTGACTAAAAAGGAAATTACTGCAGATACCAAACAGCGGTTTTTTAAGCAGATAATGTTGATTAATATTATATATTCAACTTAGTTCTCCTTAAATGAGGACTGCTGGCATAGTAAAAGAGAATCAAGCATGTCCTAGGAATTGCAGTCCCTGAAGCTTCCTGACTGGATGACTAAGATGAGCTATCTCAAGTTACATCTATTCCTGCCCTCTCCTTCAACCCACTTGAGGAAGAAGGGCTCTCATTGAAAAACAAGTTCAATTACTAGGTACCAGAAAACCAAGAAGCATCATATATAACAGTTGCACATAAAAATGAACCAAGTTTGTTATATTAAATTTCGCGTTATTTCATTTTCTTAGTCATTTATGAGTTTGATCTCAAGCAATTTCCTCGCATTATTAGAGTTGGCTAACTGCTAGTATGTAATCCTTTTCATTTTTTTTTTTTTTGAGGATATAATTCATAAATTTTCTTTTATAGCTTCTTAGCATTCACAGCCTACTATAAAACACAGGCAAATAATGAAAGATACCAGGAAAAAAAATTAAAAATCAGCAATACTATATAGTTAAATGTAGGGAACTATGAAGGCGAGAGGACAATCTGGAAAAACTTTAACCATTCATAAACAGACACATTAAGCAATTTTCTTTTCAGTTGGAAAAAAAAACTCTAATTTTTATAACTAAATGGTACTTATTCTATATGAAATATTGTTTCTAAGTTACAATTTAGAGGACATATGATCTCTGTCAAAAGCCTCATTGCACCTTAATAATGGCTGGCTGATGGTTAGCCTAT
>CM042906.1:30540608-30555967 GCA_023653625.1 Triadica sebifera
TTTCTGCCCTTGTTTCTCGCATCTTTTATTGACCTTCTATCTTTCAGGTTGACCTACGCTCAGTGCTATGGAGGACATCAATTTGGCATGTGGGCTGGTCAGCTGGGTGATGGACGTGCTATTACATTAGGGGAGATTCTAAACTCCGAGTCTGAAAGGTGGGAACTGCAGCTTAAAGGTGCTGGCAAAACTCCATACAGCCGATTTGCGGATGGCCTTGCAGTGCTGCGTAGTAGCATTCGAGAATTCCTTTGCAGTGAAGCAATGAACCATCTAGGAATCCCAACCACTCGTGCACTTTGTCTTCTTACGACAGGGAAATGTGTCACCAGAGACATGTTTTATGAGTATGTTAGCAGTATCTCAATTACGATTAATATGTTTCTTACTTGACAATATGCCTGTTTTATCTTGTGCTAACATGCGATGCTTGATTGAAGTTGTCTGATCTGTGAGATTTTTTCTTTATAATTTTTATAGGATTGGAAATAAATTTAACTCTTGCTTGAAGAATCAGACTTCATTCTAGTTTTGAACTCTGTGAAATATGTTCATCTGGTGTAAGTAAGAGGATATGATATTATACTATTACTAGGGACACGTGACAACTCCTATTTATGAATATAATAATATGGTCAATGGTTTCATTTGATTTTGAGATGCTCTCAGGTGAATGCTGACTACTGGTTTTTATGTGCTTATTCAGTGGCAATCCAAAAGAAGAACCTGGTGCTATTGTTTGCAGAGTTGCACAATCCTTTCTTCGGTTTGGTTCCTACCAAATACATGCTTCGAGAGGGAAAGAAGACCTTGAAATTGTTCGTGCTTTATCAGACTATGCAATTAGACATCATTTTCCACATATCGAGAACATGAGTAAAAGTGAGAGCTTATCTTTTAGCACAGGCGATGAAGATGATTCAGTTGTGGATCTAACCTCAAATAAGTATGCAGGTGAATTTTGACTTCTGAAGGATATAACAAAATGATATTGTGGTAACGCACTATGTAGTTTGTCATTTTGTGTTGCAATGAGAGCTGGTGAGGCAGTATGCATTTGATTGTCTTCATGGATTTACTCATGGGGAATTTCCTGTGTCCATCCTTGCATTTAGTGTTTTGCTATTTACAAACATGATATGTACCTTGAATCTATGGAACATGGAGAGATGCTTCATTTTTATTCAAACTGGTGTGGGAAGTACTGATCTCCTGCCTTTTGCTTTATATTGTTGAATTTTTCAGCTTGGATGGTGGAGATTGCTGAACGAACTGCTTCTTTGATTGCAAGATGGCAAGGGGTTGGTTTTACTCATGGTGTGCTGAACACTGACAATATGAGCATTCTCGGTCTTACTATTGATTATGGTCCATTTGGATTTTTGGATGCTTTTGATCCAAGTTACACTCCAAATACAACAGATCTTCCTGGTAGAAGATATTGTTTTGCAAATCAGCCTGACATTGGTTTGTGGAATATTGCGCAGTTCATAGCTACTCTATCAGCTGCCCAGTTGATTAATGATAAAGAGGCAAACTATGCCATGGAAAGGTTTGTAAATTTTTTTTCATTGACAGAAATTTTCTAGTAACTGGCAGTTATATTTCTATCTTGACATTTGTTGCAGATATGGTAACAAGTTTATGGATGAGTATCAAGCTATAATGACTAGAAAACTTGGCCTCCCAAAGTACAACAAACAGTTGATCAGTAAACTGCTCAATAATATGGCAGTAGATAAGGTTGATTACACGAATTTCTTCCGGTTACTTTCCAATATCAAAGCGGATCCAAACATACCGGAAGATGAATTGTTAGTTCCCTTGAAGGCTGTTCTGCTCGATATTGGCAAGGAGCGCAAAGACGCATGGATAAGCTGGGTGCAATCTTACATGCAAGAGGTACATTATGTATCATTATGTTTGTATCTTGGGTGTCCCTTGCTCTATCTATCTTGAATGTTGAATCTTTCTGCTAATTTTTTTCCTTGACCATTGTATTCTCTCTTCCCGTCCCCTTTCCCCTTCTCAGTGTTCATGCATGCAAATCGTTTCTCATGTTTGATGGTGCATGATGAAATTCTCTCGTCCTTTTATCTGGTTATTGTAATGGTGAGCATGTGAAGGATAGGTATTAGGCGTTTGCTTAGTATAGCAACTTGACAAACATATTCAGGTGCAATTAGACCAAAGTCTTATGCTTGTCCTTTAAATTTTTCTCCTGCTGGAAATTTGGGGATGTTTTTCACATTTGCCTTATTTCAAATTTGTCATGATCTCCTGTTACTTTGGCAGCTGGCTGCTAGTGGCATCTCAGATGAGCAGAGAAAGGCTCAAATGGACGTTGTGAATCCAAAATATGTTCTTCGGAACTATTTATGCCAGACGGCCATTGATGCAGCTGAACTGGGTGATTTTGGGGAAGTCAGGAGGTTGCTTAAATTAATGGAGCGGCCATATGACGAGCAACCGGGGATGGAAAAATATGCGCGCCTGCCACCCGCTTGGGCCTACCGGCCCGGCGTTTGCATGCTTTCTTGTTCTTCATAGCCTGCTTCTATTAAAAATTTACCAAAAGAGTTATTAATTTGTACACAATATATAGTGGATTTTTTTTTCTCGAGTCCAGATAATAAAGTGGAGAATTTTTTTACTTATGTTTATTTATGTTGTAAAATTTACCTGTTGGAAATATTTTTTATATTAATTTTTAAATTCTTATTTCCAAATGATTTTTAGTTCCATGTAAGGTCTGTGATTGTTAATGTAGAAAGCTCGTTTGCATCGTTCAAGGTTGTGCGATTTTAACATATTTCATATTTTCATTGAGGATGAAATGAATAATTTGGTCATAAATTAAAAATTGAAAAGTATATTTAGACATTAGAATGAATTGGATAATTAGTGTGTATATTAAAAATTGCATATTAATTAGGCTAAAAAATTAATTTTTGGAAAAAGATCATTGTAAAAAAGTTTGAGTGATTTAATATTTCATCCAAAATATATTTTCATTATACAGAAGACTTTTCAATATTTCAAAGTATTTTTTCGAAATACATTATTATTTATGTATACATAATTTTATTTGATTTAAAGTGAATAAATTTTATACCTAATATTTTTCAAGAAAATAAATATCTTTAATAAATAGAAAAATGTAAATGTTATACGCGATACTGTAGCAAGATTTAACATCGAAATTTAGACTCTTACGATGAAAGACAGATTAAATCGTCATTGCGAAACTTTTCACTTTTTCCCATGCTGTTACGGCGTAGTTTCATAACCCACCGTATTTTCGTCTCTTGTTCCCTTTTTCTTTTTCAGCCAATCAGCTATCAGGGAGTTTATCAGGGACTTGTTCAGCTCGTTGGGCATCTTCCGAGCAGCCAAAGGTATACTTTCCGATAACATTCCGACGACGTGCCTCCTCGACCAGAAAGGTAGAACCTCATCACACTTGGAGTTTGCCTATTATCAGATGGTATTTATCTATTAAGGATTCGTAGCAGTTGCGGTTTATTTGGTTGTAATTATCTAAACAAGTAAACATTATAATAGTATATTTGTGTAAATGAATACAATAGAATTAACTTCCCTAAATTGCTCTTCTATTTTTTCCTTTGACCTCCTATGATTTCCATATTCTGATTTACTTTTAGCGGTTCGATGAACTTGCTCAGATTTGTGAGATTTTGCTTTACTCTTTAGGTTTTTGTTTGTCTTCTGAAAATTCTTAGTATGAAACAATGCCTTCTAATTTGCTTACAAATGGTCACCTTCCCCAATAAATTTTCCTTTTCGTGTCAAGTTTGAAGCTTGTGCACAAAGAGAAGCTTGCTTCACTTTGCTTGCTAATGATCTCTGCAATTCAGCTCGTTCACTCTTCAGCTGCTTTACTGTTATTTTCACTTCCTTGACTGTGGCTCTGCCCAAGCTAGATTTAATATAGTATATAATTTGTTGAGTTACTCCAAGCATAATAGTATGTATTTTTTCTGTTTAAAATCATAAACAGCATGTGAATATTTGCATGTGCGGGATTTTTCTGCGCTTTCTTTGGTTTTCAGATCTACAGAAATCAAATATGAGAATCATATCTTTGCGGCCTCATTGAATAATGGGTACCTTGTGATCATGCCAGAATTTGAAAGTGATGCCATGTGATAATAAAACAAGAAAAGAAATTAATTATTTCATGGTTTGCAGATAATGGGATCTTCACGAAGTCTTCAAATTTGGAAACTGGGAACAGTTAGCTACCTAGAGGCACTTAAATTGCAAGAAAAGCTGGTCTCTGATAGGAAAGCTTCCAGAATTTGTGATACCCTCTTGTCTCTGCAACATCCGCCTACATATACTCTGGGCAAGAGGCGGACCGATCATAATCTGTTAATCCCTACATCTGAACTCCGGAAGATAGGAGCCGAGCTTCACTATACACAAAGAGGAGGAGACATTACTTATCATGGCCCCCATCAGGCGGTTCTATACCCCATTATATCTCTTCGTGATATTAGACTGGGCGCTCGGAATTATGTGGAGAAACTTGAGTTGACAATGATTGAATTGGCATCACTATATGGTGTGGAAGCTAGTGCTGGGAAAAAGGCTGAGACAGGGGTCTGGGTTGGAGATAGAAAGATTGGAGCAATAGGAGTTCGTATATCATCTGGAATTACTTCTCATGGAATGGCATTTAATATTGATCCTGATTTAGACTATTTTCAGCATATTGTACCTTGTGGGATTGTTGACAAAGGGGTTACATCTTTGAGAAGGGAGACAGGTTTAGCACTTCCTTCTGATCAAGTTATTCATGAGCAATTTATTTCTTGTTTTGCTCGACTGTTTGGATTTACTAGTCTTATTTGGAAAAAAAATAGCTCATTATTGTCAGATGATGGGAAAAGGGAAATATATTGAAGTGCTGATGCTTCAGAGTTGTCATCCACTGAGAAAACCGGATGAGATGTAGCTATTATATACCTGACAAATGACCATGTAAAAATTTCACCGTGTAACCAATTAATCCATTGAAGGAAAATCAACAGAATTTTGGTTCTTATTCTGTGCTATGCAAGTTTTTTGTTTAGAAGTAATTTGTGCGTTGGAATATAGTAACCAAAGCAGAATACATTTTGATTCTGGTACATCTGAGAACAATTTTTTGTGTATGAAACAGGATTTACGAGTGAGATGAAGTATTTCAGGAATTGGAAGAATATGGACGAGTGGGTCAGATAGAACTTTTTTATGACCATTTGAGATTGTAATTTTTACTGATCCCTAGAGAGTGTAGGGTAGAAGTCATTCAAAGATCCTGTGGAAAGTGGCAGTGAGAAAATTTTTCTTACTGTATATTTTTTTCCCTGTATTACCAGAATGTCAGTCTCCTGATAATTGAGAACTATATTTCCCAAATTCATGCAAGTTGTACAGCCATGTTATGTTGTTTATGCTCAAAATTTCATTTAAGGAGTCTGCAAGTTAAAACTGTCTTGTATTCTTGTCCAGTTGACAGAGTGCCTCTTTCTTCTATACTGAATCAATCCATTTGTAGTTTGGTAGCCAAGGTGATAAACAATCAGTTTTTATTCCGATGCATCTTGTTGAGCAGATCTTGCAATATAATATTCTGCTTTGACCTCTGATAATATTTCTTCTGCCTAAGGTGATGACATTGCAATTTGTATGTATAAGGTCCTTCAACAATGCTGAATAATGTGATGTGACTTAGCAGTGGTCGGCAATCACATGATTAAGTGGATCAAAGCTTGCTAAATTTGAAAGTACATATCTTCCATAATGCTTCAATGATTGCCGAAGGAGCTTGGACAGGTGGATACTTATTTTACTGTCTTTTCATATTTTTAAATCCATGTTCTATATCAAATCCATCTCTGATACTTTGGAAACCAGTGGCCATGAGGGGGGATTTTGATTAAAATGTTTTTGTGAATGCAAATAGATTTTTCAAGGCTGACAAGCCAACTAAATTTAGTTGGGGCAAAGGTTAATTTGCTGTATTAGGCTTGGACAAATAGTTATTGCGGATGGTTTTACTTAAATGAACCTAGTTTTATAAGTTGCAGTAATAGGGATTAGTTTTGGGGAAAATTTTGATAGAAACCAAGTTAAAGTATTGCTACTCTTACAATATAAGGAGTAGAAGAGAGAAAAGGCATTTTCCTAAAAGAATAATGGCTGATTTGTGCAGTGGAAAGCAGGTTTGCCTAGCTAAGTTTAGCTGTATTTGGTACCCTAAACTAGAGGGTATTTAGATTTTTAATACACAAGGACAGGAATTGGGTGACTGATTTGATCTCATGTGATTTATCACATGAGATATTAAGTTTATATTTGAAGACACTGCACAAAAGTCATATAAATATAATGCTCAATTCAGAGTCACACGACCAGCAGCTTCCAAGTTCCAACCTATCATAGAACAAATGGTACATCGCCAAATTCTAAAATATTGTAAAAATAAAGAAGAAAATCTCCGTAGAAAATTTCACGAAGAAAATATTACTGGGATGGAGGCTGTAAAATTATGTTTCTGCCGCTTAGAATTCCTATGTGCACTTTCTGGGATCCCTCATTGACCTGCTCTGGCGTCATTAATTTTGTCTGCCTGAATGTCTTTCCACAATCATATCTTTTTGTATATTTGAGTTAAAGCATATGCTTGTTCTTGACCCTGTTTGGAAAAGCTTTAGATCTACCCCGTTTAACTGCAGAAGAAAGTTCGGTTACACTAAAGTCTCTGTCCATTATCTTGGTTACTTGTCTGTAGCTCTTAGGAGCATCTAAACATTTGGTATCTGATTGGGATAGGTTATATACCAAACTATGTCTATTGAGAATGTAGTTATCGTTAAATAGCACCTGTTTATTGCTTATAGTCAGACTTGAGTGCAAACTATATGTGAAAAACATGCACTGCCACTTTCCTTGAAGGGATATCATCTTATGTCCTACCTCAAAAACATCTCTTATTTCATCTTTTTTCCAAGAGAACAATATGAGATCCAGTAAAACCTTGATTGTTCTATTTTCCTTTATTCTTATTCATATTCTGATGTCTTCTCTACTGTCTCTTCACCATGCAAGAAAGATTCATTCAAGATACAGAAATGAACCAAGGAAACTACTAGTATCTTACTCCTCATTTTCGTCAAAGATAAACAATTTAACTGAAGCCGTTAAAGATTCCCAGAAAGCACTGGAGACAAGTCTAAGGCAGGCTCCTCCAAGCCTTTCAAACCCTACTCAGAACAAGTAACGGCAAAAGTACTCATGTAGAGATCTCAAATGGAAGAAATTCCTTTTCTTTCCAAATTTTTGCAGTTCTTTTACTCTTAAATTACACTGTTTAGTACATAGAAGAATTGGATCTCTATACAATTCTCCTTTGTTGTCTTTTAGTTTTCCCTTTGCTTTGCGCACAATGAATCTGTAATCTATATTGTTCAAGTCTTTGTTTCCCTATTAAATTTTGGAGGATATAAGGCGTAACTATATTATAGGAATTCTGTAAGATTATATTAGAGATAATCAATTTTATGCAAAAGATCCACCAGCTTCTAGTCATTAATCAGTGATTCCAGTGCTTCTACCGTAGACTGATTATTTTGCTAGTGATTAGTAATATTTATGTAACATTCTTATTTTTACATTATATCTGATTCTTTCTTTATCTTTCCCTTGAAATTTAAAATTTTGCAGAATATGCAAATGAGCATATAAAATGTTTTCTTTGTTATGCATTTTACCAGTTTTTCATGTGGTCGTGATGTGATGAGCAGCGCAAGAATGGATGCTTTAAATTCTTTTGGCACAAAACTAATGAATAGAGGGATGCATATAAGAGTTTGCTATTAGAATTTCCATGTCCTTTTACATAATAAATAGAAACCCTACAGCCATAGGGTATATGATGAATATCTCTCTTCACTTTCCTCCTTCTGACCTGTCAACCCTGGTATACTAAAACTGTCCAGGTTCATCCCCTACATATGTGGTGCTTCTTCTTTTTTTTTTTTTTTTTTGAGCAACAAAAGAGGGCCACTAGGTGATATCCAAGTTCAATTCAGGGCAGCTGGTCAGGTGGTGTTGTTTTCCATTTAAGAAACTCCTACAGGATGCACTGATCATTGAGCACTGATGGGTCATCACCCATCTTACATTACAGGGTCATGGCGGCTACTGATCTTGACCTAAGCACCTATTTTGGGCCCCACCTATGTCTTAATTTTTTTTTTTGGTGACAGGTGCTTGAGTGAAGGTTGAACCCTGACCAAGCAGCTGGGAAACATTCATGTTTTACACCAAGGCCACCTCCTCAGTGGTTATATATGTGCTCCTTTGAGTGCCCATTTCCTGAGTTCGTTATCTTACAAATCAATGTTTTTTTTCTATCTTTTCAGTTATTCGCTACTGAAGTTCCAGGACCATGACATCGTGACTGCATTTGTGAACTGTTACCGCTTTCCTGATTTCTGATTTTGATAGTGGCAACTCTGATTTTGGTAGTTCCTGAGGTTATACTGGACTAATTTATCACCATAAGCTCATCCTAGGATCTGCTTACAAATTATTTGATTCAATTGCATTTAGAATATTAACTGAAATTTATAAAATGATCCTTGAGAATCTTACCTCCAGTGACTTTGTTCTGTGAATCTATGCCTCTGTTGATTGAAGGCCTTATTGCAAATTATTATAGTATTGAAAACCCAAAATCTAGAGTGAAGATTCATAAAGGTTTTATCTCAATCAAGATGAAAGTTTTGCCACAACATACTATGCCAGTGTATCCTTCCACAGTTCTTTTTCCTTGTTTCTTTGATCTTCTCCTTTAGATCTCCATTTAATGATCTCCTAAAATGAATTTCTGAGAAGGACGCATTTAATCATACTGTCCTCTGTCAACCATCTTTAAATGTCTATTGGAATTAATTTTTGTTCCATCTCTTGCAAACCTTTATCAGATCTGAACTGAAAGGAGGTACTACCATGTTTCTGTTTTATATATTAAATGATTTGTTGCTGGAGATTCACAGATCAAAGCACACAAGTTTTACACCACTTCTAGGAAACTTATATAAAAATGAACCATTTTAGACTAGAAATTCAAATAAAAAGATAGTCTAACTTTAGCTCCACATCAAATGGAAGGAATGTTTGGTTGTTAATATGGTGTAACTCCAAATTATCTGATGAACTACTTTATTTTTGAGAGCCAGTTGATGTAATTTTGCAAGCCAAGAAGCATCATGCTGTATATTTTGGACCCAGAACATATCTATATATGAAAACACCAAAACCACTTTTTGATATGCATTTTTTTTTAATTTCACTCCCTCACTGTTCTTTGTCTTTCTGTCTCTCTCTCTCTCTCTCTTTTTCCTTATCACGTGTGTGTGCACATTTGAGTCTCAATAGTGCAGAAACTATAATTTGTAAAGTCTTATAAATGCATTATTCTAAGTTTATTTATTAGAAATTCATGGATCTATATGTAGAACAATATCATTTTAGGATGTACTTTAATTATGTCACATTTTGACGATTTTCAATCCCTGTTGTTCATTTGTCGTATGCAACCTGGTAAACTAATTTCCTAAATGCATTGATATCATCATAGATCAGGTTATTATCTTTCTTTTCATTTCATAACCAAATCATCTGCATTTGTTTTTTTTTTCCAGGAGAAATATAATATTTAGTTCCTACTTTGAATTTCTGCCAAGAAGCAAGGTGGGTAAAAATACCAATTAACACTTGAAGATGGTTTTAGTGAGCTTGAGATTGAGATCAATCTCTCTAATGATTTTGACATGTGAATACATGTAATGCAATGCACCTGGTTTATGCAAAAATGTCTTAGCACTACACGTGCAATCAATGCAGAAAACCAAGATCCACGTAGTTGATGACCTGACAACTGCCATGTAACGGACAGATTAGCACTTTCTTCCTCCATATTTGTAAGGTCCAGGTAAAATAGTCTGTAGCAGTTACTGCAATAGCTTCTCTTTCACAATCTGATCTTTTCCTTTTTATATGATTTTTCTCAAATCTAGGGATGAGAATTCGTAACAGCCGGACATCCTTCCCCATGCTGCCTCTGCCACCTGAGAGTGTTTCAAGGTCCGCTCACTTATGTTCACGAGGTCCACGATTCAATGTCCGTTTATTGGTTGAAGAGGTGACTTGGCTCATTAAATGGTCATCCTGCCCATTAGAAAAATCTTCAGACATAGATATAGGATTGTGATCTCATGATCCATTGCAGCTGGTAACAGCTAGTGAAAGAAAACCAATAAATTATGTAGAACAGGAAATCAGAAACGAGAATTACTGGTCATAGAGGCCTAGCACCATAATTTGCCATTCATTTTTACCTCTTATTTCCATTTTAGGGTTTTGATTTTAATTCGACTCCGAAAGTCCCCTTGATTTAAATCATGTCTTTGTTGAGTTAATTTTCCTTATTGGGTGAATTGGTGCTTCATTGAATTAGATTGAATTTAAAATGATTAGCATGATGTTCAGAAATGTCTTACCATCACTTGTTTATGATTCTTCTTTAGGGGCTATCGGAATCTGGCAATGGACAAAGAGCTTCAAATTGCTACAGGACTTTTCAAAGGTAAACCTATTCTATCTGGTTAACATTTTTATTCATCATATCACAAAGCATAAAAAGTGATTATTGAAACTTTTCCAGAAAGTACATGTGTTCTCTGCTTATCTACCATTCACATACCTTTAACATCTTTGAAATTTTCTATTCAATTTATTTATAGATATACCCTTTTAAGCTACACCTCCTGCTCAAAATTTTTGTTCTCTATTTGTCTACCATTAACTTGCCTTTAAAGTCTTTGAAATTTTCTATCTGATTCATTTATGAATATACCCTTTTAAGCTACACCTCATGATCAAATTTGTAATCCTTGATGGGAAAAGAAAACTTAAGATTGAATCTCAACATTATTTCATTGCTGTGATGGAGTTCTACATTTTGATGGCCAACTTTATCTGCAGCTGCTAGGTCCATTTTTCTGAAATTGATGTTTCTTCATTGTGAAACAATAGGGAAGAAGACAAGTCCAGGGTTTTCCCTAATGTGGTCTTTGCACTGCGAGCAACTGCCACTAGACCAGGTAAACTACAACTTTTGTTATAATTATAGCAAAGCAACTGCATGGCCAAGGAATCATTTGGAGCCACACTTCAGGCTGGTAGTGCCTGCATATGTGTTATCTCGGGCATTCATATAAAGTGCCAAAGAGCTGATTCCGTGGGATTTCAAAATATCTAATATGCTAAACCAATCTTGCTATATTTATTAGCTAAACATATATGCTGAGAATATCTATCACATGTCCTAAAATCATTTCTAAACTTTATAGACGTAATATCATAGCCTACCTGCGTCAAGTTGCCAATTATTTTGATTTTTGAAAGCATCTTCTAGCATTTCGTATTTTTAAGTAAAAGACTAACGTTTTCATGCTTATTTTGATTTTTGTAAGTTCTATCAATATAATTACGATTATCATTGCTGCATGAAAGCCTTGGGATTGGTCTAACTAGATATAGACTGTAAGATAGTGTTTATCATTAAAAAGCATAGATTTATTCAGATGGCTAAAATGATTGAATGGTTACATTCAAGGCTGCCAAAATAAGGAAGGCTGTTAATAACTTAATATTGTTGACTTAATTTTTGAATTATGAGCCTGTCTTTTCTCTCGAGTAGCATATGTTTTCTTTTTCTTTTTCTTTTTCATTTCTTACCAATTTTCATTAAGTTCACTGAAAGTCTTTACTGAGTACTTGTGAATCAGAAAGGGAACTTCCATTAAAGAAAAGGATGTACTATCGGTTGAAAACTGAGAAAATAGAAGAAGTAAAGGAAGAAAAAGCAGCTGTTATGGAGGCAAATGTGGATGCGACAATAATGCCTGAGAAAGAGGATTCCAGTGAACTTAGTAGTGCTCAGAGGAGTAAGAGCATCCAGTGTGTATTAAACTGCGAGTCCTTCATCCCTTGTGCTACAATTGATGGTCTGCAAGGGGAAGAAAGGGATGAAAAATTGTTCTTCGGGGGGATGCCTATGGAGTGAGTAACTCATGAACCTCAAAAATAGGCCTTTTGTGGTTTTCAGTGCAAGAGAAAATGCTGATTAGCTATGTATGTTGATTTTGAATATCTCGGGTAAAATTGGTACCTGGATTTCTGCTTCTCAAACTGTTTGGGGAAATAGTTTCCTTCATTATAAATGGAGTCCCGAATAATTCAATATAAAGATTACAAAAAATATGAAGAATTACCAAAAGTCAGATAGTCTAATTGATTTCTGTGGAAATATCTTCTCCTTTTATACAATGAGCATCCACACAATCATATATTTGAATAACCCTTTGATTCATCCAGTTAACGTCTGATAGTTTCCTTAGCTTTGGTATTCAAACTGTGTATGTGTATGTGCTTTTTGCTACTATGTTTGTAGTGGATAACAATATTTTAATGATGAAGGCATGAGGGAAAGCAAACGCGGAGAAGGGGACGACCGAGGAAGAGAGGACGTTTCGCTAGGGGGATATCTGGTAATTTCTAACTATATGTGTCTTTGATTAGCTATGAATGTTGAGCTATTGATAATTTGTTTTGCAGGTTCGAGGAAAACCAAATATGTCCTTGATTAAGTTATCTTGCCGAGGAGTGCTGGCGTAATGCTAATACTTTAAGCCATCTTATAAAGAGTGCTTTATATTATAAGAATTACTGTAATATTTCCCGGTTATATTTAATACAGTATCATTACTATTTGCCGTATGTCTCTTATGTTACATTTCATATAAGAAGAATAGATATGGGTATGTTCCCCAAAATGACTACTTGGAGAAATTTCTCTTCTCCACATTTTATATGGTGAAAGTTGACCTTTTGTTTCTGCTGTAATGCTGCCTCTCTGTTTAATTTTAATAAATTTAAATTATCAAAGAAAGAATTTCGCATTATATGGCTTGGAGTAGAGATATAAACAAGTCAAGCTACTCGAGTATCATAATATCCAACTCGTAAAGCTCGTGAACTTAATTGAATAGTTTTTTTTTATTTATTAAATTACTTTTATACTCTTAGTATTTAAATATATTGAACTTAATTAAGTTGAGTTAATTCGAGTTGATTTTGAGTCTAATCGAGCTGAGTATACTATTTATTATTTTTTTAATTGATTTGAATTTTATCGAGTCGAACTCGAGTAATTCGAATATTTTTCGAGTCGAATTTCAAACAATTAAAATTAAGTTCATTCGAGTTTCAAATTTTTTAATCAAATCGAGCTCGAATTTGATACTGTATCGATTTGACTTGATTATACTCCTAACTTGGAGTGAGAAGTTTCTATAAAAGCTAAATTTTTTGTTTGAATAATTTTGTTATATGGAGTGGGAGATGGTTCTTTCCAACCAGAATAATGATAACTAGAAAAGTCATGTTATGAATATTTGTCTCGCGTAGCCTAATAAATGTCTTCATAAAACTTAAATAGAAACAATAATTAGGTTTTTGGGCTGATTTATAGCTTTTATGGATTGCCATTTTTAGGAAATTTTATGGGTTTCTAAAATACTTCGATTTGGTATTTGGATTTGCTTTCTTGTTTCAAGTATTTTTTTTAAGTAGAAAATCATACTACTTAATGCTAATGAGTAAAGGTTTTTCATGTGAAAAATGAAGTGAATTATATGTACGTTATTTCAATTATTTTATACTTAATAATTCAGAATATAAACTATCATTTGTAATAGATTACCTTGTAATCTTTAATTTTGTAACAAAATCCCCTCTATCACCTACAGTTAATTCCACTAATGGAATGTTGATTTGGATTTTCTACATCAGCAAAAAAAATATGCACATAGAAATTCCAAATGTGCAAAATGGATCCCACAATTTTTTCTCTCTTAACTTTCCCTCTCTAATCTTCATTTTCTTAACAACCAAACACAATCAAAATTTCCACCAAATATATTATAACTCATCCAATAAAACTTGGAACTATCCATTCTTTTCCTCATTCCTTTCTCAAAGCCAATCATCCACATATTAATTAATCTTCCTATTTTTCTTGAATAAACAAAGACAAATAAGCAAAAAACAAACCTAAATATATCATTTTTTTCTAAATAAACTACAAAATCTTAAGGAAAGAAGCAATCAAAACGAAAGAGAATGGAAGGAAATTACCTCCAAAACTCTTCAATTGTAGTGAAAGTATCGACAAGACAAATAGAGCTTCCCCAAGTGTCTTGCTTAGATTTGGCAGATGGATTATCGAACTAAAACGTCCATTGGCGCTCAAAATGATGCTGCTACTGTTACTTTTCAGCAACAATTATACAAAGACAAGAAACAACTAGTTCTTTAGGTCTTATCCACTAGCTACAACTTAAAATCAATGAGGATATTGTTCAAAGTTCTGAACTTTTCTAGAAAAAGCTTAAAAGTTTTCTATAAATCTTTTAGCACCAAATTCATGTAAGTGAGTTTCTTTGTATTCAGTTCAGAAAGAAAGGGTTTTTCATATACCCTTTGTTTGCTTCAGTTATTTATCATATAGTTATTTTTTTGGTTTCAGTGATTATATTTTTTAGTTTGAGGATTTTTTGTTTGGATTTTTCATTTGGATTTTAGTTACCCAGATGTCCATATTCCTTTTTTTTTTTTTTCTCCATTGAGTTGTTGGTTTTGCAAAATTTTTGTGAAGAAAAATAAGAAAAAGAAATGAAAGAGAAATATTTTTTTTATGGGATCCATTTTGCACATATAGAGTTTTTACATGAATATTTTTTTGCTGACGTGAAAAATTCACGTCAACATTTTGATAGTGGAGTTAATGGTAGGTAATGAGAGGGGTTTGTGTTTCAAAATTAAAGATTAAGAGATTTTCTATTACAAATAATAGTTTTGTACTGACTTGTTATGAGTTAAAAAATTGGAATGTATCGTCTGTGTAATTCACTTGTAAAAAATGCTACTTGATACTAGTGAGTAAGGGTTTCTTATAGGGTAAAATGATTCAATAGTAAAAACTTTTGTATGTATATCAAAAAAATTGTATCAAATTGATACTTATTATTTGAAGTTAGTTTCAGATCATGATAATAAAAACTTTTATGGATGATTCATGCTGATGTGGATATTAAATTTACTGATATAACTATCGAATTTTTTTGATGTGACAATTGGATTTGTTGATATGGACATCGAAAAAGATAACATGATCTGAAACTCAACTTCAAGGTTTTAATACCAATTTGATACAAAAT
>CM042906.1:30557967-30579608 GCA_023653625.1 Triadica sebifera
TTTTATAATATTATTTTTTTATTAATTGTTTGCAAAATTTCAATCATTTTATTTGGAATCATCAGTAGATATGTTGTAGGTTTATCGAACAAAAAAAAGTTTATCACTTTATTATCTAACATATTTTTATTAGTTTATGAAGAATTGTGCATAGTATTTTTTATTGATGGAGTTTCATGATTTTTTTAGGATTTTGGGTCAATATTTTCAAGTCTACTCAATATTTTCAAGTCTACTCAATATTTGATGTTTGTAATGTTGGAATTGTTAAATTTGTTTCCTTTGATATTTGTAATGCTGGATTCAAGTAAATTTTGATTGTTGAAATTGTTTATTTTAAAAATTAGCCTAAGTTTAATATTTAGTTTTAATAATGTAGTTTTGTTGTACTTAAATATGATTTAATTTTGTGAGTATTGTGTTTTATTGAAATTGTAAGTAGGAAATCTAGTGCATTATTTTGAGAATTAACCAATAAATCAATCAATTTATGGCCCAATAAGCAGCCCAATTCGCATTAAAACGAACTGATATATTCCGATTGGGTTTAGTTCGGTTTTATACTTTAAAAAATCGGTGTGATTTATTTAAATGTCAAAATTGGTCAGTTCAATTTTGCCAAAACATCCCAACTTTCTTTACTAGATATTATTGGACCAGATTCAGCTCACCGCCTCACGGCCCTCGCCCCCTACCCTAGGAGCAATATGGAGGCAACACATCCGGATCCAGAACCCACCCGACCCGACCAACCAGAGTTCGATCTCTACACCATTCCCAGCTCTTCCAGTAAGTGTCATTGTCTCGTCTGTTTGTTTCCTTAGAAAGTACTTTATCGGAAACCTGAATGCTTTTCTTTGCTGGTTCTGGTTTCTCCCCCTTTACTCTCAGGTTGGTTTGCGTGGGACGATATCCACGATAACGAAAGGGCTGCCTTGAGAGAGTTCTTTGATGGAAATTCAATCACAAGAACTCCTAAAATATACAAAGAATATAGGGATTTTATCATCAACAAATATCGCGAAGATCCTTCTAGAAGGCTCAGCTTCACGGAGATTCGCAAGTCCCTAGTGGGCGATGTTACTTTGCTCAACAAAGTGTTTCGATTTTTGGACAAGTGGGGATTGATAAACTTCGGCGCGAATTCGGTCCGCTATGATGATTTGGATAAAGACGAAACTCGTAAGGTTAAGGTTGAGGACGGACCTCCCCATGGTATCCGGGTTGTGGCCATGCCCAATTCCCTGAAGCCGCTGTCACTGCCGCATAGTGCGGAAGGTAGTGTCGAGGTTGTTGAGAGCGGGCTGAAGTTATCGCCTTTTACTTCTCATTCTGATGTTTTTGAAGACTTGGGGAAGCAAAAGGCATCTGTGTGTGGGAACTGTGGTGAAAATTGTGATTCCGGCCGCTATGAATATACTAAGGTAGAATAATTGGGTGAATTTACATTGCGAAATTGCATATTGAGTTTTGTATGTTTGGGTTGTCAAAATGATTTACTTGCATGCTATTTTTTCCTCCCTATGTTTTGTATGCATCCAAGCCTATGTTTGGATGCATTGTTCGATATTTAGTTTCTTGGCAGTGAATTTGTCTACTTCATTGATTCTAACCATTAAATTAGCAGGGTCATTATATACTTTGTGCTAAGTGCTTCAAAGATGGAAGTTATGGAGAAAACAAGTCCGAGGGGGATTTCAAGCTTAATGACAGTGTTGATAGCAGTAGTACACCTGGAGCTGTCTGGACACAGGCCGAGACTCTGCTTCTTTTAGAATCTGTTCTGAAGCATGGAGACAACTGGGACCTTGTTGTTCAAGATGTTCAAACCAAGAGCAAACTCGATTCCATTTCTAAGCTCATTGAGCTTCCATTCGGGGATCTCATATTGAGCTCAATATATAGAAATGGTATCTCTAGTGCCCTGAGTGGCAACATTAATGGTTCAAAACAATTTCCATTATCTTTATCTGAGCATCAAGACACAGTAAAGAATGAGGATCACTTGCATGAGCAGACAAGTGCAAGTGAGCAGAATGGAAATGCCGAGGATGAAGGTCCTCCAATGAAAAGAAAATACATTGGTTCTTTTTCAGATGCTGGCAATTCTTTGACGAAAGAGGTAGGAATGGTCGCCTAACGACTATTGAAATTTTTCTACCTGTTTTGTTCTTATGATACAATGAGCGTTTAAATATTTTCTACCTGTTTTGTTCTTATGATACAATGAGCGTTTAAATATTTTTATCACATTTGGATGCATAAAAAAAATACTGAATTGATATGCCTTTCCTTGGAATTTGATGATTGGTGAGTGAAATATGGAAAAAATATTTATGTGCTTGACATTTACGTATATTCCTCGTTTCATATCTTTTATTCTGATTTTTAGATTTAAATGTTCAGAATACTTGCATCAGATCATGTCAGGTGGTCTCTATGTACCTTTAGATAATCAGGTTCTAACCTTAAGCTGGTACATGAATATAGTTTGTAAATATGAACAATTCTGTGCATGAGAAAGGTGAAAAATGTCCTAGAATTAGTTGCATGAGATAAGAATTAAAAAGCAATGTCACCATCTCTTTATACCATTACCAACTCTATGCCATTCTTCTCGTCCTCCTCAAAAACTTATCTGCTTTGCCAGTTTAACAATCTCCTCCACCATTTCTACCATGATTTAGAACTTTCTCTCTCTAGTTTTATGCAGAAAAATATTGCCAAAGTTCGTTTGGCAATCCTGCAAAAGAAATCTGCGAGGCCAAACTTTCTATTATAACTATCATTGAATATGGTGATAAGCATGAATAAGTTGCTACTTCTTGAGATCATGAGTGGGGGTGAAGGGCTACAAATGTGGTTTGAGCATGTTCCCTAATCGGTCACATACCTTTATACACACACACACACACACACACATGTAATAGTGCGATACACTGTGAATGTAGGAATATGATAGGTTTTATTGTTGGATCACTAATATTGACTTGATATTTTGGAAGAGTTTGAGTGGTTTCTGCCATGCTGAGAGTGGAAATAGCCTAATCAGAAAATGTGTTTTTGATGCTGACTTTTCATTTTGATAATTTGTATAGTCATATAAATGTTATATGATGTTATAATTCTCAATTTTCCCTCAGGTGGCTCTTATCTCAACCATGGCTGGCCCAGAGGTTGCTGCTGCTGCTGCTGAGGCTGCTGTCACAGCACTTTGTCATGAGCAATCATGTCCAAGGGAGATTTTTGGAGGCAAGGAGGATTTTCCGAGCAAAGGACTGTGGTCTCCCACGCTCCACCCCAATGCAGAGAGGTGGTTTGTTTTTATAATTCAGATTCTCTGATATTCCTAAGGATAGTCTAGCTCATGCATTGTTGCTAAATATTAAAGTTCTTCCTTTTTTTTTTTGGGGTCTTTTAGAGACCATCACGTTGAGGATACAGACATAAAGAAGGGCTCCACTGAACCAGGTAAATGCAGTTATTCAAACTCTCTGGATGATATCCAAGAATTTAATTACAAGGAGTTAGTTTAATAAGAAGTATGGTTCATCATTTCTCCTTTTTTAATATTATTTTAACAGCTTTGTAATGCATAGTTCGCTAATTCCCAGTTTTTTGCTCTGCATATTTACAATCATTCGTCTATATATTTTTCAGAAATTTAGGAGACATCTATGAGGCAGAATGACATACCTCTGACTCTACGACTTAGAACTTCAATTGCAACAGCTGTTGGGGCAGCTGCTGCTCATGCCAAATCATTAGCTGATGAGGAAGACAGGGAAATTGAAAGTTTAATGGCAACCATAATTGAGGCACAGGTATGTCAAAGTTTGCTGTTTGTGGTTATTTTTTTGAATATTTTGCAGTTAAAAATGAAAAAAGGAAAAAAATCATGAGTTAGGCATGCAGTGCCTAATGTTTGTTCTTTTCATGTATGCAATAATAGTTAAAGAAATTGCACAACAAAATCAAGCATTTCGACAAGCTGGAGGTGATAGTGGAGAAGGAATATGTTGAATTGGAGGAATTGAAAGAGTCATTAATAGAGGAGCGGATGATTTCTTACAGGGAGCAATTACCTCTGGCATAACTAAATATAGAGATCATACTTCTGTGAAATCTCAGAGTGGTAGTGTTGTCTGATGTAACCCTAGATTAATGTGCTGCTGTAAAGAAATGGTTACTAACAACTACTAGCTTGTAACCTCTCGGAATGCTGCTGATATCTATTTAGATTCTTAGAATATAGTTCAATGGTTGATTTGCATTTCTCCATTTCATATCTGTACCTTATTTTCCTTGGATTGGTGTTCGTTTAAGAGGCTTGGTGTTGTTTTATGAGTAATCTTGAAGTTTGTCGTCACAATTTTAGGGCTTCTGTCTTTTGGAGTCAATGCATTTCTACTCTTATAAAAGCTTCTTGCAGCCTCTTCTAGCGTGAGATTAATTTAAGATGGGGCAGGGAAAGAAAACCTATTGCTGATCAATATCACTAGCGTGTGCTGATGCCTCTTTTAAGGAAGAGTGAAAAAGGGGAAGGTTTAAATGGAGGATTGCCAGCGGCCTCTTCAATTAATGTGTCCAGTGGGTGAAAGAAAAAGATGGGAAAAGAAACAAAGAATTGTCAAAAGATAAGGAGGCCTTTCCAGGTAATCTGCCAAAAATATTTAAAGCTGATTGAATCAAATTGATTATTTCGTATCATAAAATGAGATAAATTCACTTGTTACAACTCATTTCCTGCTCTCTGTTTTTTTTTTCTTTTTTATTTTTCCCCTTGAACAAAAAGAAAAATTCTGTACAGTATCACCTTTTGTCCTATCTGTACAAATCAATTTCAGTCGAGCAGCTTCTACTAATGAGAAGCTTCTACTGATGAGAAGCTTCAGTCATTTCTATTATATACATTCATGAACTTAATTTCACCCTTAAAGAAAAAACTATGCGATAAGTGTTGAAGAGTGTTTGTCATTTTTCAATCCTTAAAGTGTCTTTTTCTAAGATTTGGGACCAAACCTTCAGCCGCTACTTCGCACACTCTCCATCACTGAGTTTATTTAATTAGTAAATCCTCACTGAAATATTAAATTATTTTCGACAACTTTATTTTAATGACATTAATCTTGTTTCAAGATTGTAACTCATATGATATTTGAATTCAAACCCAGTTGGGTCCAAGTAAATTTTGACCCCTAAGAAATAGGCCACAGAGAATAGGTAAATGCAAATGAATATTAGCCAAAATGTGATAGAAAGAAAATATAGTGGAAAAGAAAATAATGATATAAAATAAGAAATGATTATCATTTTCCTATTTGGAAAGCGAAAGAAAATAAAAAAAACTCTCTAATATTTTGGATATAAAAAAATGGTGTAAAATAAATGACATTCATTTTATTCTGTTTGGAAAGATAATGAAAATAAGAAGATGAGATAATGATTGCAAGTCAAATGTTATTATTGTTAATAAAAATTACTTTTTTATCCTTAATTATTAGTAAATATGTAATATTACAATTTTATTTTCTTTCACCATAAATTATCCAAACAATAAAAAACAAGTCCTATTTTTCTTCCTCTCCCTTGCTATTTTACTTCAATCTAAAACGTAAGTAAGGAGAAAAATAATTTATTTTATTTTCTTATTTTTCCTCTTAATGGAAATTTTTTTAAATATAGTGAGAAGAAAGAAAAAAATAGAAAATATAATTATTTCTTCTCTTTATTTTCTCTCTCGTTGGGGAAAATTTGCCAATCATTAATTGTTTGCCACCTGAAGAGGATGCTTCCACTTCTGGTTGGAACATGACACTACTAGATACCAACTATCAATATTCTATATATTAATATCTAAAAATAAAATGAGCCATCACTGTTTGTCCACGTCACTTGTCCAGCTCTTTTGTTACAAATTAGATATAGGGTCAAATATGAAGGAAAGGAACTTATTTATGGAGCCTAACCAATACATGAGTTGGGCTTGGCCATTGCCGACTGGGGCCAGTAGGGTTGGTGGGAAATCTCTCCTTATGGGCAGGTGTATTAGAAAATGCCTATGTGCAGCATTATCTCAAGGTTGGGCTGGTTGATGGGCATAATTTTATTGTCTTATTGAATAGCATTATAATTGCAATCACTATCTTGTTTCATTTTCATGAGACAATTTTCATCCATAAAATCAGGTAAAACTTATGTTTACTTTATTTATAAGAAGGTTCGCACTCACCAACCCATAGCCACCCTCAGCTACAACTACTGCCTTTGGCTGTAATTGATGTAATTAGATTAGTAGTTTTCATTGCTTTAGCACCTATTTTAAGTATTAGCAAGTTATAATGACACAAATCACTGCCATTAATTTGTTCCAATTTGCAAATATATATGCAAGGCTTTAAGGAATATAATTAGGAAGCAAGTACTATTATTAGGTTAGATAGCAGGGAATCTAAATGCACTACTGGTATGATCTAGTGATAGATTTATGAACTGATAGGTGGCAGTCATCTAACTCTACACCTGAATATTAACAATTTAGTAATTTACCAATAAGTTTTGGCTTAGAGGTGACTAGAGCAGTGAGGTTTTGAATTCTAATTTCAGTTAGATCCCTTGTAATAAAAAAAAAGAAAGATTTTCTTACTTCTTAAAGCCCGGTATAGCTAAGGCTTTGCATTTGTTTTGATGCCTTACATAGATTTAAGAGTAAAAGACAGCACAGCATTCAAAACTCTTATCAAGCAAGCAGCACAAAGTTAAATTACAGCATTCAAAACATTTGTAAAGATTTTTCAACCGCCATTGGTAGTTGTTTTAGCAAGACAGAGAAAACACCCAATATTTATAGTACAGAAATGAACTGGGATGATGTGATAGAATATCATCCAAGGCAGATGCAGAACTTTCCTTGAGACCCAGTTGCACAGGTTGCACTCTGGTACTTCTTCTACAGGGCCTTTTTGCATTCAGCAACGCACTGAGCAAGTGTGCATGGGCTGAGTTGGATGCTAAATGCACCCTCCACCACATTTGCTTCCATAATCAACAAACCCAGCACCAACCCTACCATCGCCATCACACCTAACATTCCTCTTTTGCCTTCCATCTAAAATCCCTCTGCTCTTAATCCTCAAGTTGCCAAATTTTGTGCCCTGAAATGTGGAAAGAAACAAAGCATCCTAAGCCCATTTATAGAGAGAGTAATAGTATATATAGAATGATTCCCGCATTAACATAACAAACCCATTTTATAAATCAATATAATTATGCCAATGGAGTGATGATATAGCTAATAAAATGGAATGGATAGCTACTAGCTCCCGTTACAAAATTATTGCGCTGTGCTTACTTCCACATCCACCAAAAAAATATATCATCACTCACTTTTCTTCAAGATTAAAGAATCCCAGCCTATTCCACGTGTAGATGTACGATTTCAGCTTCATTTACCACTGGTTGCTGTGGAACGTTGTGACATATATCCATGGGCAGACTGACATGTACCAGCCACTTTTGTCACGATGATAATTAACTAAAAGGGCACTGAGTTAATAATTAACCGGTGATTATAGGGATTATTTCATTTATTATATATATATAGATCATACTTTTTGAAACTTCCTAGATTTATGCTCTAATCTGGGGTTTAGTTCATAATGTGTTGAAAAAGTCTGTTACTGTTCCACCAAAAAACGAACTCTCGGCAGGTAAGGGTGACTTGGAATTGCCCTCCTGAAGGCTTTATTAAGCTTAATGCTGATGGTTCTTTTGTTCATGGAGTGGGTCGAGCTTTCTGTGGTGGGCTGTTGAGGTGCGGTGATGGCTCTTGGTTGAGGGGTTTTGTTGTTAACTTGGGATCTTGTGATATCATTCGGAAAGAGTTGGGGGCTATTTATGAAGGGTTAAAGCTTGCTAGTTACTTAAGGATTGCAAATCTTATAGTGGAGTCAGATAATAGGTGCATTATGGAGATGATCCATGGTAAGCGGGAGGTCCTTCCTCATTGTAGATCCCTTCTTGGTGCGATTAATAGTCTGGTGCAGCAATTTGAGGTAGTCAAATTTGTGCGTATTTATTGCGAGGCCAACTTTGCAGCAGATTTTCTAGCCAACGAAGTTTGTCACTGTAATTTAGGTAATATTATTCTTCAACCTTGAGAGGACATTCTTCTTTGGCTTGCTCATGATCTGCACTGAGCAACTTATTTTCGTTAGTGTTGTTTTTTGGCTCATATTTTTGTTAAAAAAAACCAATTTATATGGGGGTTGTCGTGATCCTACCGCCGACTAAATGAATTTGTATACAAAAAGACACTCGACTCAAACCTGCTTTATGTATCTATTTATAAATTAAATTAATAATAAATAGTTATATAAAAAATAATTTACTTATAAGGATATAATATTATAAAAATTATTTTCATATAATAATAATAATATTAATAATTTAGTGATGTATTGTTTTCAGTTTAATGGCATATCTATTTTTCTTAAAAAAAAACAATAATTTAGCATTAACTTAATTCATAAGTAAAAAAAATATAAACTCGATTAGATAAAAAAAATTTCAGTATATGTGTTTTATTCAAAAAAAGGTTTCATTGTATCTGTATTCTTTGTTCGTTGATTGGTTGGTTCATTTCTTTGAAGCACCAATCATGGGATGTATTATTTTTTTGATCAAAATATTATTTATCATTAGCATGCCCCAAATCTGCTACCCATTTGGCATTGCCTTTCAGAAAGACGTTTGTCAGAATTTTTTTTAATGAGTTTTGAAAACTACTTGGAGGGAAATATGCGGAACGGCCGAACGTTACAATTCACTTGCAGTAGCAGAACTGCAGAAATGCCCAGACGACGCCTTATGCTTAGAACTTATTCCGACGAAGACGAAGATGAAGAAATTCAACAACAACAACAACAACAACAAGAGCATGACATTGAAGTTGATCTCCGACAAGAGCCTGCTGTCAATCTCCGGCTTCCAAACCCTAGTCCCGACCACCCCGATCCAGTTCCCATCTCAGACGACGAATTTATTGACATATCAGACAACCTCACGCCTCCCTCTCCTTCGCCGGAGCATGTCTCTAATCACTTCTCGGAGAAACCAGCTACTGTTCCGCCGGTGAGCTTCGGCTGTCCAATTGGTGATTTGTTATAAAGTATGGCATTGAAGGAAAAAAGAGAGTGGCTTGATTCTTGTCTTCATGGACTTGAAAGCTCTATGCGGGACCTAGATGTTGCAGCTAAGGCCAAGCTTTGCT
The DNA here is from genome assembly GCA_023653625.1 of Triadica sebifera. Classification (NCBI taxonomy): domain Eukaryota; kingdom Viridiplantae; phylum Streptophyta; class Magnoliopsida; order Malpighiales; family Euphorbiaceae; genus Triadica; species Triadica sebifera. The sequence continues at coordinate 30,567,239 of CM042906.1, forward strand.
TCCAGCAGTTTTTGTTTTCGGATATGAACTACTGTGGCGGTGGTGTGCTTCCCCCAAATGTGGATTCCATGCATCTTGTTAATCTCACGGGGCCATTCGTTTTGCAGGTGTAGTTCCATTTTAGCGGATGCGTTTAAGTTTGATGTCGAATGATTGTTTATGTATTCGAGGAAGTCTCTGAAATTGTTAAGAATTTTTTGTATTTTATTTCCATATTTTTTTCTTTCTTCTTTTGTCTTTTATTTTGTATTCTAACGGAAGTTTCTGCCCACGGTGAGTCAATGTGTTTCCAGGTTGATGGGATTGTTAATATTAGCTGTCCTTTCAAAGGAAGGTATCAGGATGCTCCTCCAGGCGTCAAGAGGTGCCTTAAGTTGTCCATGACAGATGGAGTTCAACGTGTTTTTGGAATGGAATATAGGTCTATCAAGGATCTCCAAGTCCTAGCTCCTGCCGGATTGAAGGTTCCCCTTTCTACTTGCTGTCGATGGTTTATACAATTGGATTCTCTTTTTTTTTTTTTTTGCCAATAGTGAATGCTAGTTTGTGCTATGATGTGAGGTTACAGATAGATAAGACAGTCATTGTTACTTTAAAGAGCTATATCCTTTGTAGAATTTTGATCAAATAGTATGTTTTCGACTAAGTGCCTTGTTTTTTTGGATTTAAACCAAATCAGATGGAGAAGACCATTTGGTGATATGTGTTGATGATTGTGCATGGGTTCGCCAATGTGGTGATGGAATTTATTGACCTTTCTTGGTTTAAATTGATTATTATCAATGGTGTGATTGTAAGGTGCTTAAATGGCTAGGTCAGATGAAAACGAACTGTGGTATCCTTTATTTTGCCAGAATATGTTTTCTTTGAGTACTGTTAGTTTTCAACAGAAAATTTCGAACTTCTTTTCTTGTAGATTGTCATCTATAATGTACATGTACGGCACGAGCTTCTAATGCTGGTCCTGGAAGCTTTAGAAGTTCTAGGAGGGATGGTCAACGAGATGGAAACAGCATGCCAACGTCTTGTTGCTGAAGTAAATAAGCCACCAAGAGGAAAAAGGTATTATTGAAGTGTCTTAAAAATGTTTTGCCTGTATGTTTTTACATCTCGTTAACATTCCTGTTTTGCTTTGCAATTTGCTGCTTCTATTTGCTTTATAACTTAATTGTTTTGTCATGTGCTTTCAATAAGCTTGTCTCTCCATATTGTTGATTGTAGCCACTGGAATTGGTTTTAGTGTCAGATACTGGACCACCCACAACTAATCTTAAATGAATTAATATCCATGAAATGATTTTGATCCAAAATATGTGACGTTATCATTCATGACTTTATTGTGGACGTGAAGAATTAGATATGGTTGAAAAGTTCTCTGGAGAGGATGTTTAAGTTCTGTTAAATCAAATGACTAATATAGTCTTAGAATGCTTTGGAAATATCTATTTGAATAATAAGCTTCTAATCTCCACTGGTTCTATTCTTTTTATCTGTTAACTAAGCTGCATCCTGATCATTAAAAGTCTCCTTGAATATAACTTCCTGACAACTTAAACACTGTTATAAGGCTAGCTGCTTGAGTCCTTGAAAACTCCATTGTGTTTACTTCTGTTTTCTTCATTGTTCTGCAGATCAAGGACCGGGGTGGTGCCTCCTTTAGCAACTAGAGCAACTCTGGCTGCATGGCTTCATAATGGAGTTAATGTCTCTGGAAACACCGATAGATGTCCATACTCATACCAATAGCTCTACGACTATTCTCAGTCACAGCAATGGTTCTGTTAATGTTCTTGTTCACACCACTAATTCTGTTAGTGTACATGGACATAGTGATAATTCTGTTAATTTTCTTGGACGCATCAATGGTTCTAATATTATTGAGGCCTCCAATAGTTCCACATTAGAAGATACATTTCCCTTTCAGATGGATGAACCAGGTTTGTTTGATCTCTTTCTGTTCTTCTAGCTGTTACATTGCTAAATTGCATCTCAAAGTTACATTTTTGCTATCCTGAGGAAGAGCATCAACAGGTGAATAAAGAACATTTATTAGAGGGAAATCTTGAGATTTCATTTTTATTTTGATATTTTGAAATTGGAGAATAGGAAAATAATAAAGATTTTTAGGTACTTAGGTATTTATTTTATCTTTCTCTTCCGATATTCTTTCTTTCCGCTTCCTTGTGTTACATGTAGAAAGACCACATCTCTGGAATTATCAATACTCAATTAGCCATTCTGGTGGTTGACTTTATGTTGGATGAATTAACATCAATATTTGTTCAGGGAATTGTTTTATCACTTCCATTTCAATTCTTGAAGAAATACATAGCTATTAGATGTAATCATGGAACATGAGATGTATAATATGTTACCTACTGGCCTCAAACATGGTTTGGATTAACATTGATATCTCTCAAATGACAGTTATGCTTGGACATGCCTTTTCCATGTTTGCAACAGCTAATTTCCATGCTTGTGGTTATATAGCAAAAAGCTGTTCTTATAGCTACTTGATGTAATCCTGGAACATGAGATGTATAATATGTTACCTACTGGCCTCAAACATGGTTTGGATTAACATTGATATCTCTCAAATGACAGTTATGCTTGGACATGCTTTTCCATGTTTGCAGCAGCTAATTTCCATGCTTGTGGTTATATAGCAAAAAGCTGTTCTTTTACTGCATCACATGCTAGTAGACAGCTTGTATTGTACTGTCATTGGTTATTTATCAAGCTCTGAATCTGCGTCTGATGAAATTTATTAACTGGTATAGAATAGATAAAATAAATTTTGTTGATATTGTCAGGTAATGTCGAAAAAAGCAGGTACCTCTAGTTTTTTTTCTTCTTTTAAATTGGCATCCAATCATTCCTTCCAGGTCTTACTGTGGTTACGCCTGGCAATGGAAGCAGTCCAAGGGCTACAGAAGAATTTTCTGCTCCAATGAGCTTAGTAAACACAATCCCTAATCCATTAACTAGTGTTGTTTCTGATATCGAAGAGATGCGTATTGATGCTTCTGTTGATAGGGGAAATGCTGTGTCAGATGAGCGTTCTAATTTCATATCGAATCATGAGGATGTTCTTATGGTTGATGAGTTTGAACACCCCATCATATTATCTGGAGACCGAGAAAACCCTTTCACGTACTTCGCTAGTTTGTCAGCTAAGTGGGCTGCAATGGGGGAAAAAAGATCCTCTGTTCATGGAAAAGTCAAGGTGTTTATATTTTTCTCTCGGTTTCTTTTTGCATGCGCACACATCATAGTTGCTTTCCTGAACATAACACAGTTGACAATAATAACTTCTTTAGCCGGACAAAACCAGTTTGCGACTGCCGCATACCTTAGATCAATTTTGATGTGTGCACATGCACATATACATGTCGTATCTTCCATCCAGCAAACAAAATATAGGTACAACTGTCTTGCGACTGAGGCATAGCCGAGTTCAAACTATGTTGTATTTCTATATCATTTGGTGTTTGTCCTTGAACATTGAAATTGGATCGAGATTATAATGTCAAGTGATTTGTATCAGCTTAATCAATTGAATTTTATGAAATCCGTGTAAGTCTAACAGTAATAGTGTGGCATTATCTGGACATTTTATATTGCTGATATTCCTATAAATGCGCAATGTAATCATGAACAGTATTTTTCACATTCTGAACAGTATTTTACAATAATAACTGATTCTTGTCCATGTAGTGATGATCTTATAAGCATAATCATGAGAAACATTATTGATAATTACGTTCCTGCAAATGATCAGAATATGGATCAAATCAGACAAGCTTACAATAAACAGACAAGCTTTATAGTTTCAAAAAAGGTCTCTGAAGAACCATTTGGTCCATTGGATTTAAGTTTAAACAACAGCTGTAAAATTATGCAATTTTTTTATGATATTTTATTTTTTTCCTGGACGAGATGACATTAATTTATATATTCTACTAAAATTTTTATTTTTTATTGAGAAGATGATTCTTATTTTCATATTCCAGTTGGCAAAAAGATACAATGTTCATGAGTGAGCACTTTAGCTTTCATTCTTCTTTCGTGCACTATATGCTTGAATGAATTTTTATTAGGTCATCATTTTCTCTTTCCCAACAAACATAAAACGCTAGCAAAGACGGGATATGTAGGCTTTTAATTCATTTCTTTCAACTCTTGAAACATGTAATTATTTTGTTATTCACTGAAATACATCTTCAAAAAGGTGAAAATGTAGCTTGGTCCTCTCATATAGGAAGAAAATATCATATTACACATATATTGTCTTTTTTCTGTTCAATATTTTCTAATAGTTGACAAAAACTTTGTAGTGCTTTTTGGCTGGTGTAAAGGGGGTCCAGTATAAGCACAGGACAACATATGAGCTTCAGGCTTACGTTGATGATAGCAGCCTTATCTCTGAGATCCTGATTGATCACAATGTGAGTCTAAGTTGTATTTTCATCCATTGGTCTTCTTCGGTTGTTAACATATAATATATCCATCAGTTCTAGAAAGAATTGGTCATTCTCCTGGGGAGGTCAATGCTGCTCTGTCTTCTTCAGATGCAAAGAGTGGTGGTGATATGAAGGAGACACTGAAAAAGTTCCAGATATTCTTAGTAAATTTTTAGGTAAGAGATGACAATAGTTATGAACTTTGCCTGGTTGAGAAATGATCTCATTCCTCCTAGCAGAAAAATTGCTTCCACGACTTTGGTCCGTGAGAATCCTGCTGTGGCGGGGGCTGGTTCTATTTGCTTTTTATTTCATCATTTTGGAATGCTTTGGTCAGGGCACAATGCGTGTAGAGATGTGTTTCTATTGTTTTCTATTTCATCATTTTGCAATGCTTGTAGAGATGAATCGAAGCTCTCCTATTCCAGTTGCCCTTGAGATGAACCAAGGCTGTCCAGCTTCTGACGCCTGGTTGCTTATGAGAAGACTGAAGTCTTCTGTTCCTGCTCAGACACCACAGCAACCCTTCGTAGATCCCATTGGCATATCACCGTGATTGCCTTCTCACAGTTAACGCCTTGTGTTTCAGAGGAAAAGTTGAAGACTCTGGAAGTTGATGATGATGAAACATTTGCTGCTATTTCTGGCTAAAAGAGGAAAATTGAGTTTGTTATGCATATTCGTGCATCACAATTATTCTGAGCAGTCAAAATAGGACGGCGTGAAAACTTGAAACGACGATAGGAAATTTGTAGTCATGACTGGACTTGGGCTTCTTGGCCAGATGAGGAATAATTAGAGATGGCTGTGGTTGGAACAAGTGGTGAAAACCCTTAGTCAGCGCTAGGAAGTTGATTATCCGAGGACAAGGGGTCAGCTGTTTAAGTCTTCTGGTAATGGGAGGACTCAAACTACCAAGTTGGTAATACCAACAGTAGTATGCCCCTGGATACGAGTAAAATGATTATAGCATTTTCCATGCAATGCAAAGAAAACCAGATTGGAGGGAGGAGACCAGCCTCTTGTGTTGAGTGCTGGAGAAGCCATTGTCTTTTGCATCGTGCACTTGGTTGACATATTTTTTTTTTCTCATCCCCTTAATTTTATGCAATTCGGCTTCTTGTCGTCAACTATTCTTTGTATCATATCATATCTACAAATTCATTACATTTACAAGTCATGCAAGATTACCATGGGTGATTTGCCACACTGGAGAGTCAACCATCAGGCAATTTTTCGATGTGGTAAAAAACATAATTTATTTGTGAGATGCCATAGATCTATATCTTCCACATTTATATTGCTATCTCTATTCCTTTTAATCCGCATGATGCATGAAGCTTTGATCATCCATAAATGGCAGAAGCTCAGGAAATTCTACAATCTCGATACTCGTTGCTAGGAATTCCTTCATTTTATTTACCAAATCAAAAATCTTCTTGCTAATTGTATCTCTTCGTGACTGGCCAGGTCCAGGTACTAAAAAGAAGCGGTTGCTCCATTCTACAACATCAGGTAAGAACACCTTCCAAAAGAATATTGCTTGATACCAAGCTGGCTCAATCATGTATTTATCTCCACGGCAAGCAGCATTCACAATTGCTTTGGCACACCTTTGGGCGGACTCTAATGGCAACACGCTTACTTGAACCTAACAGCAAAGAGAAAATGTTACAGGTGGAAAATGTTTCTCATTTGGCTGACTGCATATGCATTACATTTTGTAGTAGTAGCTTACATCTTTCATTTCCTTATCCACTACCATTTGACCTTGCTGATTGAGGAATTTTCCTTCAGTCATTTCTGTGTCGATCAGCCCTGGACTAACTATCGTTATTCCAATTTCATTTCCCAATTCTACCCTTAGTGTCTCATACAAGCTAACCACTGCTGCTTTACTTGCCTAAAATTCATTATGAAAACACTATTCGTCACAACTCATAACTGAAGGGACGAATTAACAGATGTGGAAGCAAAAATGTTGATGGGTTGATGGGATATCTTACACAATAAATGCTCATTCTTGGGGTAGGTAGCCATGAGGCACAAGAAGCAATTGCTATGATCTTCCCTTTGGTCCTTTTTAAGTATGGAATTGCAAAATAGGAGCTATATACCGAACCCCAGAAGTTTATATCCTATAGAAAACATAACATATTTGTAATGTGTTAGTGAAAACAGAATTCTGAATTAAATCCTATTTCTAGAATTATATGTTGTAAGCTTGAATAGAATATTTATTTAAATAGAATACTCCATAGCCTTGGTAAATTGAATAGAGATTGAAGAGTCAATTACCATTGCTGGAACCATGTTAGTAATATCAGGAATATCTTCAAGCATGCTCATGGAAGAAACCCCGGCATTGGCCACTAGATGATCCACTGTTAACATATAAAACCCATCAAGAATTAATAAGGAAACAAGGCTGAAAAACTGAATTTAAAGATGAATATTGATAAATAAATAAGAATTCTTATTCCGTTTACATCGACCAAAGTGCTTCACCGTAGCATCAACAAAGGCTTGGCAATCTTCAGCTTTAGAAACATCTCCAGGAATAATAAAAGCATGAGGGAAGCCAATCTTCTCAGCAGTGGCAGCAACTTGCCGGAGACGGTTCTCTCTTCTCGCTACAAGGGCTAAACAAGCCCCTCTCTTAGCATACTCGTAAGCTAAGTGCTTCAAATTCACATCATATACACCGAAATTAAAATTAATAAAACCAGTGATTTAGAGCGTAATCAATAATTAACGTGAACATATATTTAATTAGTCTTGAATTAATAATAACCTCGCCAATGCCTGAAGATGCTCCGGTGATGAACACTACTTTTCCTGTGACATCTTCACTGAATATGGCGCCCAAAGTAGAGAAGAGACACTTGAAAAAGAGATAAGGTGGTAGGAAGAAGAAGAGTGAAATTATAGCTGAAGGGGCAAACACAATATTCATGAACTTGGTGATCAAGTCCATGGCGTTTGTTTTAATTAAAATGATGAGAGCTCATCACGTTCTCGCTCAAATAAATACAAGTGCGGCTACTTCGCCACGTACTGGTTTTGCATGGACAGGTTGAAACACGTATCGTCATAATCTGTATTTTTTTAATTCTCATGTAATCAAAGTGTGAAACAAAGCAAGGGATTTTTGAATTGTTTTTTAGTCCAATTATTTAACAAATTGTTGATGAAATGAGTTGATCTTCTTCTTTTTTTTTTTTAATCGGTGATTTGGGGATACAAAATTTTAATCTCTAATTCCTTTGCTCTTGGTGTGGCAAAGATTATTTCTTTGAGTAAAAGGTTATCCCTTAGCCTAGAAATTGAAGTATAATGAAAATGCTTTAATTGGGATGAAAAATTAAATGCCAATGAATGTTGTTTATTAGTTAAATTCAGTAACTCAATAAAAATTTATCATATAAATAAAATAATTTGTATTGTATTTTTTTTATTGATTAGTATAGTATAGTGGACTAAGAGAAACATGAGGTACGCCATATGAATGCAGCGGTGAATTAACGAATTTGAATCCTTTAATTCACAGACGTTAATTGTTTAAAAAGGAAATCATAGACGTTAATAATCTTTCTTTTTTCTTTTTTTTATTATCACAAATTAATCTAAAAAAATTCACAGACGTTAATAAATTTTTTTCTATCGCAAATTAATTTATTTTCATAGACGTTATTTAATTAGTTTTGTTATGATTCGCGAATCTATTTTTAGGCATACTGTGTGATGAATAAATAATAAATATATTTGATTGTTTTTTTTAGAGAAAAACGATAAGCTTATTTATTGAAAATTAAATAATACGCTGCTTATCCAAAAAAAAACACTCTCTTATTTTAAATTTTATACGTAAAATTTTTTAGATAAATTAATACGTAAAACTTATTATTTAAGTTTTATACATTTTTTTTAAGATTTATACATTTTCATCACAAGTATCAATCCGATTGAATTTAGATATCCTATGTCTCAAGAATATATTTTTATACATATGGCGGATTTTTAAAAAAAATCAAAAAGACAAAAAATTTCGTTTGACATTACGTTTAGAAAAACGTTTTAAAAAAATTTATTTTTAAATTTTTTGTGTTTTAAAACTGATTTTGAAGAGAAACGGATATATAGATACTTTTTTCATAAGCAGGTTTTAGAAAAACAGTTTATAAAAAATTTAAAAAAATTAGTCAATTATATCAAAAAATTTTAAACTTATTTTTTAAACGCACAACAACAATTCCAAATACTCTTATGGAAGCTAGCACTAAAGCATTTCAGAATTTAAATGATAATAAAAACAGTATTGCTAATTCACAAACTGACATCACAAACATAATTGGGTCTCGATTACACTTTATTTAAGCTTATAACCGTTCGCCAAATTTTCTATCACTTGTTGCAAAATAAGTTTTAAATTTTTCATCTTATAAAAATAACTAAATTATTTTTTTCTAAAAAAATTACTGTCAACCACTTTTATTGACTCAATAGTCAGAAAACTGATGTAGCTACCAACGTAATGCTGAATTTTTATCATATCAGATGATACATAAGTACAAATACTAACTTTGATTGTTATGTCAGATGTTCATATAGCAGTATTATGTGGACGAAGTTAATTTCATCTGCTGAATTTTTACCTTAATTTAGTTATAAAAAAAATTCAATTTTCAATTTTTCTTTATTTTACTCAAAATGTTTAGATATTTTTATCATTCAATATTTATTTGAAGAGAAATTGAATTTTTTTTTAAGTTTTGAGTACAATGAAAAGGAATGGAAAAAATAAATTTTTTGGCAAAAAACATACCCATCCATCTATATTTATCTATTTTCTTTATTTTGCTCCAAGTTGTACCTTATATTTTGTTTTTGGTTCATTTTTACTCTTAAAAATTTAAATTTTTATCATAATATGCTCATTATCATACCAAAAAAATCGAGCATGTATTTCTGCACCAATGATTTTTTTGACATATAATGTCATCAAATAGTGGTTAGGTCTGTCGTGAGTGGTAAAATGGACCAAAAAAAACAAAATATAATGGACAATTTGAACAAAAAATAGATCAAAATGACAAAATGGAAAAAATGGACAAATATAGTTGGATTAGTATATTTTTTGCCAAAAATATATTTTTTATATTTAGCCTTATGTATTTTTTTATGATTGAAATGTAATTAAAGTATAAATTTAATAACTATTTATGAAATTAATTTTGTCTGAGTGACAGTGTCACATGGATATTTAATGTGACAATTAAAGTTATATTTTATGCTTAAATGTTTCTAATGTGACAAATATCCGATAGCACATCAATTTTCGGCTACCTAGTTGCCAACAATGGTTTTTTTTAGAAAAAAATAGTTTAGTTATTTTTATAAAATAAAAAATTTAATAGTTATTTTGTGGAAAGTGATAGAAAATGCCTAAAATTAACCCATAGCAGCAGCATCTACCGGGCCTTGATCAATTAATTTCATTCTCTCTTCATCTCTGTGATCTAGATAGTTTCAGGGTAGAGGATGTACTTAGCTCCTGTGAAATCGAGAATTTTCTTTCTAGGCGCGTCCATGGCGGGTTCCTCTGCTCTCGAAAGATAAGAAGAATCGATAACTCCTTTTCAGCAAACATCAGGAGAAAACACCTTCCATATCCTTGTCACCCTGACCCACGATGGCTCTGTCAGGTAGTTATTTCAACTGGGGTTATGCTCAATTCTACCTACTCAAACAGTCAATTATTATACCAATCAATGCTGATATAGCAGCATATGTATATATATAAACACAGAAATTGAATAATGTTAGTAATTATACGGGGATAAAGAGCTCGCATCCCTCAAGTCTTGATCCACAACCATTCTCCCATCAGGTAATAAGAATTTGCCTTGGGTCAATTCAGACTCTATGAAACCGGGTGTCACTATTAATACATGAGCATCATAGCCTAATTCAACCCTTATGTCTCGAAAAAAATCACCATAGCCACTTTGCTTTCCTGATGATCAACAAGTTCAATTATATGGTTATAAGTTAAATTAAAATGGGGGACCCAAAATTCAAGAACGTCGAGTCACGATCACATTGTAGATGTTCAATCTTGGCAGTGGCTGCCGTGAAGTAGAGGAGGCAATGGCTATGATCTTGCCTCTGCTCTTTCGCAGATATGGAACTGCCGAACGGTTTGTATAAACTGAACCCCAGAAGTTAGTGTCCTGCATATACTTAATAATATCATCATCTCCATTGAAAAGGTAACTAAAGCATTACATAAGATTGAATCGTAATTTAGTACTACCATTACAGTCCTTAAATTGGTGACATCAGTTACTTCTTCGAGCATAGAGACTGTACTTTTACCAGCATTATTAACAAGAAGATCCACTACACCCCAAAATAAAGATAAAAATTAATCATATGTAAAATTTGGGAAATGGGAAATTAATTAATCGATCTCCTGAAAGAAAAGAAAAAGAAAAAGAAAAAGAAGAGAGACAGAGAGAGAAAATAAAGTTTACTTACATCTCCCAAAATGACTTATAGTTTGCTCACCCATTCGATTGCAATCATTAGCCTTCTGTACATCAGCAACAATGATAAGAACATAGGGAGAGCCCCACTCTATGCTCTATTGACAACTTCTCTTAGTGCTTTCTTTCTGCGTGCTACCTGGGCTAAGCAGGCTCCTCTTCTTGCATATTCATATGCCAAATGCTGCAAAATAAATAAAGAAATAAAGAAACTCAATTGAGTACTATTGTGATTATATTTTTACTAAAATCTAATTGAAAAATATAACCAATTACCTCTCCAATACCTAAAGAAGCACCAGTTATAAGGACGACCTTCCTCACGGAAAAAAATGGTGTAGAAAGGGAAAAAGAAAGACTTGAAAAGAAGATAAGGTGGCAAGAAAAAGCATAGGGAGAAGAAGCTGAAAGGAGGAGCTACTGAGTCAAGGAAAGTGTGTATGAGATCCGTGTTTATTTAATTTCTTTCAAAAGATGAACTACGAAAATTAAAATTAAGCGATCAAAAGGAAAGTGGAACTTGGATTAAGAGGAAAAAGGAAGTGGTGTTGCAATTGCGCACTTACCCAATTAGGATGTTAATGCTTTAGCTCAAAAACAAAATTCATAATAGTGTTCCAATTAATTTTAGTTATATAGTGTGCAGTTAAGCTTAATTAGGTGGTTTTCCTCTTCACCCAACTTTCTGATTCTTTCAGCTAAGCCTTAATTTGTTATGTCCTTCTCATTTGTTGAGTGATCTTTTTAGTTTTTACTGCATCTACGTGGAACAATAATAGCATGAGGGGAGCCGATCTTCTTGTTGGAGTTTGAGAGGACAACACAAACAAAAAGAAACAAGAATAATTTTCAGCATTTTTTTTAGCAAAATAGCAAATTTTCATTCACAAAACACATATTTTTCTCTTTTTCTTCTTCATTTTCTACACATACATTTTCTTCCCTCAACTCACTCATTTCTAGTGCATAAAGGGTTGTTTATATAGATGTCAATACAAGTCAAGAAAGTCATAATTTTTTTTACCCGACACTCAAACTAGTACAAACATTCTGCATGTAGCAGCCTTCAATATCTAAACAAAATTCCATTACTTTACCAAAAATATCAGCAATCTCATTACTTCTCAACAGTGGCAGCAACTTGCCGGAGACAGTTCTCTCTTCTCGCTGCAAGGGCTAAACAACCCCCTCTCTCAGCATATTAAACCAGTGATTTAGAGCCTAATGATCAATAGTTCCCGTGAACATATTAAAGAGAAAATAGAGTTACAAGCTAATTAATTATAAAGGGCAATATGTGTATATATATATATACACACACACCTACGGCCAGACATCAAATATAGATCCGTCTTGTGG
>CM042906.1:30581608-30603162 GCA_023653625.1 Triadica sebifera
TCGGTGTCGTTTTAGTTTTATTCTTCTTCATGGTGCTGATCCTGATATGCATGCTCCTTTTTTGTACAGGTGAGGATATTTATATATAAAATCATGTTCCATGGATCTAGACATTCTTTGCATTTTTTAAATGTCTCTATCATTACTGTGGTGTATTTGCATTTTGTTTAATGGATGGCGGCCTGTCTTTCAGTGACATGTCCCGTGGGGGAAACGCCATGTTTGTTCACCTTATTCCTTTTGTTTTCTTCTTGTTTTTGTCGCCTTTATTCGTAATTATATTATCTCTAATAAACACCTGAGGTTATTCCTTTTCTTTTTAAATGATTAAACTAATTTTTTTTATTGTTTTGAAATTTCTGGTTTCAGAGGCGGGTAACAGTGAAGGTGGATCCAAGCCAATCTTCAACAGAAGGAATTATGCGCTATCTGCTCCACATCGAAAGCTGCTTAGGCGCTGTAAGAGAAATCCGATTTCCTTATTCCTTTTAGGGTTCTTGTTTCGTTTTTAAAAGTGAGGGGAGCCCAATATGGATATTGTTTTTTTTTATGGTGGTGGTATGGGATGTGGGTTTTGTTACAATTGTGCTATTTGTTGGCTGTGTGATAAGGTCCTGAAAGGCTGAAACAATCAGTTTTTGTTACGCATTTGTTTGCAATGGGTTTTCTTGGTATCGTTGCAGCGTCTGTGAGCCATAGCCATGTTCAGATGTGTGTACGATAGGTGTGTCAGAGGTGTACGTCTGTTTTTCTTTGTTTTGTCCTTCTTTTCTCGATATGCTTAAGACTAACGTGCACCGTGGCAAATATGGCTCATAAACATGCTCTACTTATATGACCATCTTTTAGACGGGAGCCACACGGTCAAATTTCTGAATTCTAATACCTGAAAGCATGGTTTAGCATTAGCTTAGGACCGGGGGCGCATGGTAACTATTTGTACGCTGCTATCTATTTATTTTATAGAGGGAAGTGTCTTGGACCTGTTATACTATTTTTATGCTTCTTTTTTTTTCCCTTTATTTATTTATTTTTTAAATGAAAATTAATTAAAAAAAAATGATGTGGCCCCTATTCTTCCTTGCATTTGTAGTTAATTTGTCTGTTTCTTTTCCTTTATAATTCTTGTGATCCACCTCCAAAAAAGTGAATTTTGTCTGCTGATGCTTCTTTATTGCTGGGTTGGATGGAAATATGTTGAATGAAAGCAACCTTTTAGAAAAGCATAGGCCATTACTATCAGGAATTTATTAAAAAGCTCTTTTTCTTGTTTGTATGTGCTTTACACAGCATTGGCAATGGAGGAACCCAATAGAATATGGGGAGAGAAGTGTACAAGGGCTGATATTGTGATAAATCAAGGACCCACTGCACCACTTCCAAGCGGGATACCTACCTATACTGTGGAGATCATGAACGTTTGTGTTACAGGGTGTGATATATCTGGAGTTCACCTGAGCTGTGGGTGGTTCAGTTCTGCTCGCCTCATAAACCCAAAGATCTTCAAGCGACTTCGCTACAATGATTGCCTTGTTAACGATGGCAAGCCCTTGATCAATGGTGGCACACTCTCCTTTGAGTATGCCAATACTTTCCTTTATCCTCTTTCTGTCTCTTCAGTAGCGTGTTCCTGAAATTTTATCATGACAAAAGCAACACTTATACATATATACCACCCACTTGATTCCATGCCTTTTTCTCTTTCTTTGTTTTTTTTTTTGGGTTTTCATTTCTGTCAGCTGAAACAGGAGCAAGCATAGAAGGATTTTTTTTCCTTTTTTTGGGTGGCGACCATCTGTACATAGTTATACGATAGGCTAATATGCTTGGGGGATGGGCGAGTAATTTTTGGTTTTGTTAGATACATTTACGTGCTAATGAGTATTTGTGAAGGGGAAAATTATTTTTGGATTTGTTTGTCTTCATTGACTTTGGCACATGATGCCATTTTAGACAACTATTGGATCTATGTAGACGAAGCTAATGAGATGCCATCTAATCAAAATAATTTACATGATTCTCTCATAGTAATTAATTTGGTCGATCTTGAATGGGACCTAAACAAGAAAAATCCACCATTTTATAAGCTCCTGTTAATAGCATATTCACTGGGTTTTTATTTTTTTATTTTTATTTTTTTTATAACTTGCATAGGATATTCCAATTTCTGGTAATTGAATCTTTAATTGTAATATAAAATAATATTCATCCTAAAAAATATATATAACCGTTAAAGTATGTTTCTAATAGCTTAATAATATAGCATTTAGAGGGAAAAGGAAGCATCTTGAAGGGTATTGAGTAATTAACTTTTTGAAGTTAATCGCTGTGCTCAGTTATGAGCTGGAGTTGGAATAGTTAAAGTAGCTGATCCACTTAAAAACCCAACAACGCTTTAAAGCTTTTATATTTTCAATATCAATGACAACGCTTCTATCTGTTTAATTGTAATGCATTGTCAAATCCACCTCTCTTTGTGGCTATATATATAGACCACAAATCAGAAGCTTATGTGGATTCACTGGCTACACAAAGGAGCCAAGTTTCGGTGATTGTGTTTGGAATCACAGGGTGGAAGCAGAATGCCAGAATCAAACATAATGGGAATTAAAATTTGGATAATGATTCAATTACTAAAATTAATTAAACAGTTCATTTTACTTGACGCAGAAGTGCCAACCTCAACAAGACGTTAAATAAATGAATTAAGGATTAAAAGGTGGTACTAACCTAGATATTTTACAATAATTTTAGATTGATTCTAATATATCTAAGTTTTTATTTTTTTTCTAAAGGTACTAAAAATAATTTTAAATTTTATTGTACCGAATTTTTTCCTAAATGAAATATTGGGAAAGGCTCCCTCATTTAAAGGGTTTGCTTCTATGAAATTTTTTGAATAAATTAAAAATAATTAATTTTCTTTTGCTAAGAGAAGAAGCATAGTATTGTTGTTTAAACTTGAAAAAAATGTGTTAAGCTCCTGGGCCATTTATATGGCCCAACCCGACTCCGTAGCAGGTACCGTCCAATCCCATTGACAATTGTGTAAATAAATAGTCTGCTGTCCATTGGCTGCTCCTATCTCCTTCAATCTCTTTATCTTCTTGACCGAACACAACAGACAGAGACAGAGTTGAGAAACAACACTGGAAATGGCTGCTACTATTACAGGTGTCAGTGTTGGAATTGGGCTTTCGTGTTCTTCTGCTGCCAAGCGCTCCCAGAGAAGATATCATTCATCAGGATCGTCTCGCTGTAGCGCAAAAATGGCGGTCTCTCTTGAAGAGAAGAAGAATTTTACGCTCAAAAAATCCGAAGAAGCTTTCGATATCGCCAAGGTAAAATCTTCAAATTACAAATGTTTATGGGTTGTAGGATATGTATTTGTATATGCTTTAGCACAATTTTATACAGGATATGCGGATCTTAAATTCTAAATGGTCAATCGGAACTTACTTGGATGCAATCACTCACTGTCTATTCTTTCATTTCTTCTATTTAATTTGATTGTGATTGTTTGATCCTTTTAAATTGGGTAAATTTTTTGGCAGGAGCTGATGCCTGGAGGTGTGAATTCTCCTGTACGGGCTTTTAAATCCGTTGGTGGACAACCTATAGTGATGGACGCTGTAAAGGGCTCTCGCATGTGGGATATTGATGGCAATGAGTACATCGACTATGTTGGTTCTTGGGGACCAGCAATAATTGGCCATGCTGATGATCAGGTTCTATTCTCCTTCCTCTTCATCTAATTTCGTGATCAATAACTGCTCTG
Source organism: Triadica sebifera (assembly GCA_023653625.1). Lineage (NCBI taxonomy): Eukaryota > Viridiplantae > Streptophyta > Magnoliopsida > Malpighiales > Euphorbiaceae > Triadica > Triadica sebifera. The sequence continues at coordinate 30,585,387 of CM042906.1, forward strand.
TATTGGTTAGCATTTTGGCTCAGAGGAATATTGATTGATTTAGCAAGAGTGGTACTTTAGTTGCTTTAAAAGAAATTTGCTTTCTACATAGGAACTGGGGAGAGATTAAATTTCTAATCCAAGATAAATGTTCAATAACTAAAACTAAGATTTCACATGTCAATAACCCTTTCGTTCGTGCGAGAATCATTGTCTGCCCTTTTGCTCAAATTGATTGAACTATCATGGTGACCAAACCATTTATTTATCTCTTGTTAGTCGTGGACATATATTTGATGTTGTCAGTGAAATTTTTTTTATCCCCTGTATTATTTTCAAATCCTCCTGTCTAATATTTACCCACAGGTACTTGCAGCTTTGGCTGAAACAATGAAGAAGGGAACCAGCTTTGGTGCCCCTTGCCTTTTAGAGAATGTACTAGCAGAGATGGTGATCAAAGCAGTTCCATGCATAGAAATGGTACGGTTTGTCAACTCAGGTACAGAGGCTTGCATGGGCGTACTTCGCCTGGCCCGTGCTGCTACTGGAAGGGAAAAGCTTATCAAGTTTGAGGGTTGTTACCATGGGCATGCTGACCCTTTTCTTGTCAAGGCAGGTAGTGGTGTTGCAACACTTGGGCTGCCAGACTCCCCTGGTGTCCCCAAAGCAGCAACCTACGAAACTCTAACAGCCCCCTTCAATGACGTAGATGCAGTGGAAAAGCTTTTTGAGGCAAATAAAGGAGAGATTGCAGCAATAATCCTTGAACCCGTTGTAGGAAATTCTGGTTTTATTGCACCTAAACCAGAGTTCCTTAGTGCTATCCGCCAGATCACCAAAGAAAATGATGCTCTTCTAATCTTTGATGAAGTCATGACTGGATTTCGTTTGTCATATGGTGGAGCTCAGGAGTATTTTGGCATAGCTCCTGATCTAACAACACTTGGTAAGATCATTGGTGGTGGTCTGCCGGTTGGAGCCTATGGAGGAAGGAGGGAAATTATGGAGATGGTTGCTCCAGCAGGACCAATGTACCAGGCTGGGACCTTAAGTGGGAACCCATTGGCAATGACCGCGGGCATACAGACTCTTAAGCGGTTGCAGGAGCCGGGAAGCTACAAGTACTTGGATAAGATCACAGGTGAACTTGTCCAGGGGATTGTAGATACTGGAAGAAGGGCTGGCCATGCTATGTGCGGTGGGCATATAAGTGGGATGTTCGGTTTTTTCTTCACAGAAGGACCAGTTTATAATTTTGCTGATGCAAAGAAAAGTGACACTGCAAAGTTTGCGAGGTTTTTCCAAGGAATGCTCAAGGAAGGTGTATATTTTGCCCCTTCACAGTTTGAGGCTGGCTTTACAAGCTTGGCTCATACTACCGAAGATATACATCATACAATAGCAGCGGCAGAGAGAGTTTTCTGGCAGATTTAGTTGAAATCTGGACGCCATTTCCTATTTTATTTTGTTTATTTCACTTGTAACCCCACACATGATTGCCCTTGCATCGTAGCACTAGTTCAGCCTTTTTGAAGATGAGTTGGCACCTTATTTCGATCTGTTACATCCCGTGAGAGCATGAATCTATAACATTGTTTATGGAACCTTTGATTGTTAGTAATTGTGTAATTCACTTTTAAAGATCGCGTATGATTTTGGTCTGTATAACCTATACAATCTCATTGTTACACGAACAATTTTTATCACAGTACATAATATGATTCCAGTACATCATATCACAAATTGTTGATCTTTATCAACGCATCAATAACACACAGGTATTCTTTTTTGAATTTGATTGTGGATTACATCGATTCATCTATACAACAATCTATTATAGCTACAAAGCATTCAAGGTCTTCAAAATAATAAAGGAGAAAAAAAAAAGACCAAACAAACCAGGGAGGAAGAGAAGGTTTAAGGAGATATAAACACATCACCACTTTTTGACACGTGCACAAATGCTGCAACATCCAACATGAGATGTTCAAAGGAAACTTAATGTACCTAAAGCATTTTTCCAAATATCTATACATTTGTCTTCATAAAATGGAACATGAGCACACAAACTTCCTGGGAGGATTATCAATCTTCTTTTCTGTTGAAAAAAATCACCAAGAATATGTCAACACAAGAATTTTGAACGACAGGCTTCCAGGAAATGATTAATGCAACTACTCAATCAATCTCCAAATTATATACCTAAAAAGCTTAAGTGAAAGAAAGTTATGTATCCTTGTAAAATGTTAAGTTGCAAAGTTTGACACTAACAAATTCAAGTTAAAAACAATACTGCACAGAAGCCAAATTACAAGCATGAATGTTCAAGGTTGACAATCGCTTGATACCACATAGACAGGGAAGAATTAAGCAATGCATGTTAGAAACTATATGCTCCAGCAGCATGGAAAATACCCTTCACAGCTTCTAAGTTTCATTTGAAACAAAATGGTATGTCTCAACAATGAAGTAGCAATAATACTACTAGGCCTAAGACTACCTCAAGTTCCCCACCACCCCGACTCAAAACTAAAGCCAAAACAAAGACAAACAAGAAGACAGCAGAGCTAACCACCAAGAATTAGTTATCTTGAAATCATTGATCCAAGCAGCGTTAGTTATCTTAACTCTTGAAACCATTGAACCAAGCAGTGATAGTTATCTTGCAGGCAACTAGAGGTCAGGCTTCTGGTTCGAAAAACAAATCAAAACCTCCTTGGAAAAATGGACATAGGAAGTGTCAGAATTACAGTTAGGGCTATACTTAGGACGGCATTGGCGAGAGATGGTGCAGGTTGCCGATTGGGAGCAGAAAATGACTGTCTTTTACAAAGAATTGGAGGAAAAAGAAATAGAAGGATTTGAAGGAAATGGGATCTTCTAGGGGTGAATGGAAGAGAGAAAGAGAAATGGAAGGGGATGTTAAGCTAATAAGAGAGACAGAGAATTTGGTTGGCATGGTAGATAGACACCACTGAAGAAGAAAACAATCACGAAGTGAAAGAAATTCAAGGGATGTACATAGCTCGAATCAAGATTGAAATTCATCCATAGATGACTGGGAAAAATTTGGGAATCAACTTTTTGCGGCAGACTATAGAGGGTTTGGGATTTAACCATTTTACTATACTATTAGTTTTTGATATTGTAAACCAAAATGTTGTTATTCTGTTAGTATATTCATGCGCTTCACAGTGATGAGAAATATAATGTCTGTCAACTTAACAACGAAAAAAAATAAAAGATTGAAGACTCAATAGTATCAAATAAAATATTGAGAGCTCAATAGATAAAAGTTTATCATAAAGTTCAGGGGCTTGAAATGGTTTTTGACTAAAGGGAATGAAATATGATAAAAGCTGGGCATCACTATTTTAACATGCCCAGCTCTCAGCAAGTATTGGTTAGCATCTCCTCCAGTGCATGTCAATTATTAGATCATCTGACTGAATGCCAATATAACCATCAAGCTAAGCTACAAATCAATTGAGAGGCCATAAAGGAAAAAAAGTGAGAAGATAATTTGGGAAGGAAACTACCTGTTTTTGTTTTTGCTAGAGATGGTTGTACAACAACATGCATTATGATGATTCCCCCAGCAACTTCACCAAAAGGTGTTCTACACTGATCAACAGTTTTGTTGTTATCCAAAATTTTTCCTGAGCTTATCAATTTCACTTCAGTCACTGCCTTTGGAGTAACTGTTTTACCTAATAAAGAATGTTAAATAAAAGGCATTTAGAAATATACTATCCAAATATATTAAATGAAAGAGATTCCCATCTGGATTGCAATTTTCAGTGATTCCATCAGATTAGGAAAGACCTTTTTTTTCCCCTTCAGAGATTCCCATCAGTGTTTTTCATGTGATTCATGGTTTGAGGCCATGTAAAACCCCATAACTTTGGAGTCTTGTCTTGTTCAAAAGAACCAAGCTACAAGGTTTAACTCTAACCAATTAAGGCTATAAATACAATATCAAATCTCATATCCAAACCCTTCACACTGCAAGCAAATAATACACAACTACCTGAGTGAAAATATTGTTGGGCATTATGGCTTTGGTAAGTTCCTTCACGTGACAAATTGTGGGGTAGAGAAAAAAAAATTATGGGTGCCTCAGGCTCAATAAAGAAAATATGCAGTGACAACATGTGTTTTGGTTTCTCCAAATTCCACAAAATATATCTTTCAAAAATCTTATCACTCTTTCTTCTTCGCAATGCAAACACTCTCATATTCAAGCACACAAGAGTTAATGTACTTTTGGTGAATCACAATAAAAACCCAAAGATAATATGAGATATTAAAAGGGGTATTTGAATTTAACATTGTGTCAGAGTTTGTGAATTTTCACCTGAAACACAAATCCATTATAATTTAAATAGATTCCTATCCCATACATCTGCGACCCTTTTTACTAAAATAAAAGAGGATGGGAATGAAGAATTAAAAAGTTACCTTATGCATGCAATCCACTATTAAGGTCAGTTCATATGCCTTATATTGAACCTAATATTTTCACCATAATCATTAGCATTCCTATGTTCCTACAGGAAGCAGTACAGCCATTTTAGAAGTAAAATAAATGCTATCTGCACTCTATAATTTCAAGTCTCAATTTTTGAAAAACATTTTCCAATAAAGAGCCACTTACTTCTTAATATCAAAATCAGATATACCCCCAGACACACTAATCTTAAGTAAGCTTACTACTTGGCACAGTTCTAAACTTTATAAATTCCACTTATTGCAAAAAATTACATTTTGTTTGGACTGCTGAAATAGAATTCAAAACAAAAATTTACAGAATAATTGAACTCATTGCCAGTAATATTTGGCATGACTAGGAACTGCCATTCATACTAAGTCCTGCACACCCGAAATTTTACAGATAACGTAATTATTGATAGACATTCTTCTAAATAACAAAAGAATTTAGAAAACTAATAAAAGCTTATAAAATTTTGAAATATAAACTCCAAAAATTTTGATTTCAGATAGAAATAGGCAAAAGAAAAAAAAAATCGATGACAAACAAATTCGAAGTGAAATAGCACAGGGAGTGAGAAATCGACAAACCTTTGGGCCAATCTGATACAATTCTCTGCTTAAGCATATCCACCGTCGATGCCGATGAGTACCTGAACGGCCCGATATCCGAACCATCATAAAGCCTAAATTTTATATCTATCAAACCCTCCTCAGTCATTTCTCCTCCTATCTATCAATCAATTACTTCCACGTAATACGACCTTGATTTTTACAATCTTAGGGGATAAGCTCATAAACACTTGACCCTGAATTTTGCAAAATTCGACACAATTAATAGATCTAAATTATAAATTCGAAAAATAAATCAAATTCCGAATGATGAAAACAAATGAACAGGAGATTGATGCACACCTTTCCTAATTTTCCTGTTGGCTAAGCGAGACAAGCACCTTTATCGAGTTTTCTTCTATGGCTGGTTTTTTAAAAGATTGAAGTGCTTGTGTTGAACTGAAGAAGACAAACCGACACAAAACGACGCAGTTTTTGTCGTAAATGCTTTTCAGCATTTCGATTCCCAAAAGCTATGAAGTACAGTACTGAGTCCCCGGTCTTTTCTTTTCCAAACGAAAGGAAGAACGGCGCCGTTTAGTAGCGCACTACACTAACTCACATCTTAGATTTAACACAACGGCGTGTCGTTTGGGATTTCACTGTAATGTTCTTCCGCTTTTTATCAGTTAATTCCAGTCATCCGCTCACTTCTGCTGGTCAGCTGATACATTGAAACGGTGGATTGTGAGAAAGATGAAAAGACAGAGGGAAGAAGAAGAAATAAAAAACGGCGTGGAGATAGTGTGGCAAACGCCGGCGAACCCACCAGAAAAACACGATTACATCTTTCGCGATGGTAATTTTAGTGCAGTTGGAATTATTTTCTCAAAACAACTTCATTTGTTTATGGATAAAAAAGGGAAATGAACTCTTCTGTTTTGGCGGTAATTATGCAGGGAGGCGCCATGTGAGACCTTACCATTTCGAGTTCATCTCTCATGTCAGTCTTCACTCTCTTCATACAGAACTTACATGTATTTGCTTTTAGGAAACCCTAATTCTCTTTCTCTCTCTCTCTCTTCCCTGTACTAAAATGACAAGTGGTTGTTTTGGTATAGGTTAAAAATCGTTGGGCGGGAAAGACAATCGTCGATTTGTTTGCGGAAGAGTTCAAAGGCCGACCTTATGATTACTATGTAAGATTAGTAGAGTACCCATTTCTGGCACCATATTGGATTTCTTAGTCTAGTAGTTCATAATTGAAATATTTGCCAATTGACTTTTACTCACTTTAGGTTCTGAGTCTGTTCGGCATGTTTAGTTTTCCTATAAAATGCCTGTTAAGCGAGCGCATTGAAGTGAATTTTCTGTACGGCTGCCGCACATTTACCCATTGAATAATCTTATCTTATCATTCATCATTTTGCATCGACTGTGATTTGAGTTTAATACCTGTGTCTGGAATACACTAGGTTACTGCTGTCAAATGTGGTCGGATACAAGTTGATGGAGATATGGTGTCGGTTTCTTACATAGTTAAACCGTCACAAAAGATAAGCCACTTCGTACACAGGTTCGCAATGCTTGGTAGTCCTTGTTTTGGTTCCATGATATATGTTCATAATTATGCCCTCTCTAGATGAGTTTTAGATTGATAGGAGGTCTTCTAGGTATTGACCAGTAGGCGAATGTTATTTTAATTTGCTTTTGTTTTTATATAATATTCTATCTAAGATATTTTTTTATGATGAAGTTTATCCCGCTTCATTATTGTACTTTTATCAAACTTTCAATTGATGTCACAAAGGTTGTAGGCATGAACCACCAGTGAATGCTTGTGAAATATCTGTCCTTCAAAAAGATCCAGATGTTGTAACTGTTTACAAGCCAGCAACTATTCCCGTAAGTTTGTTATGACATCTGATTTATGTCTTATGGTCTCATACATTACTAATTTTGATTCAGATTGGTCTTTTCCCTCCCTTTGCATGCTTTTAAAAAGTGCATCTCTATATTTATCATCAGGTGCATCCTTGTGGTCAGTATCGTAAGAACACTGTTGTTGGCATTCTGCAGGCTGAGAATGATTTAGCACCTCTGTTTCGTATCCGGACATGATACTTGTTTTTCTTTCTTTTTCCTTTTTCTTTTTGTGGTTTGTGGTTTGATGGGGAGAATAATACTTGTGAAGCAATTACAGGACTTTTATGCTCCAATTGGGCTCTTTTCTGAATGAATATGGTTTCTTTTTCTTGCTAATCTATTTTTCACATTTTATTTTTTTGGAGGAATCTTGCAATTTCATCTCGAGGTATCTTTTCCTTAATACGATGTATTAGCGGTTCATCGATTAGATCGTCTCGTCTCAGGGCTCCTTATCTTGGCTAGAAATTCTTTGAAGGCTGACTTGTTTAGGCAAGAGGTAAAGCTTGCCTTATTTTTGTATTTAATATCAACCAAAGGATGGTTATCCTGTTTTTAGGAATTTCATGTTTGATATGAATATTAGAGTTTAGTGTAGTTGGCATAAATAAGTTACTGATTTAAGATTTATCCTTATTCCTACCAATTCCTCCACTCTCTCTCTCTCTCTCTCTCTCTTAGTGCATATCCTGTGGCAGAAAATGCACAGTGATTATGGAGTGTCTCCAGGCACCGAATAAAGGTTGGTTTCATATTTTGATGTAATAACTAGAAGAATAAGAGCAATGATTGACTTAGCAGTTTATGGCTGTGCTGTGCTGGGCAGCTCGTCAAACTCTGGGAATAAATTACATCAGAATGCACTTGCTTGACAGTAGCTTCATTATTATATAAATGCCTTTTCAAACTAGCATGTGATTATTGCAGATTGAAGCTGGGAAGGTGCAGAAACAGTATGTTGCAAAGGTCATTGGGATATTTCCAGAAGATGAGGTAACATCTTTGTTAATTCCAGTGATTTACATGCCTTATGTTCAGATTTAATGATTTTTTATAAGCTGATAAGCCCAGAAATATATTGATATTATCATTAGACTGATATTGTTAACTAAAGAAGCCGAACTGTGAGGAAAGAAAAAAAATTCCAGAAGTGCATCTATGATTCTGTAATCATTGGATAGAAAACTCCAAATATTTAATATGTTTAAAAAATAAAGCACCTTATTTGAGATGCTAGTCAGCACAATGCAATCAAAATAAATAAATAAAAAAACTTGAAATATCTAAAATGGAGAGTCAGAAAATTTGACCTCTTGGTGGAGCAGACCAGCAACAAAGGAATGTCAGACTGCTGCGGATCAATTTCTAATTTAAGGTTTAGCTAAAATGTCAACGTGGATTTTTTTTTTCTTTTGCGAAATGCTTTACTAGTCACATCTTTTCTATATTTACGATTCTTTTCTTCTCTAATTGACATATTCTATATTCTATGCATTTTCATGTCAGCAACTTCTTGATGTTAACATAAATTATAATGCTCGAGAAGGAAGGAGCACAGCAGAGGTTAGACATTCTGTTCATTTCATATGTGAAATTTAAAGCGAATCTGTTTTACTTTGTATCACGTGCTTTGGTAATATTCAGTATTCACGAGTTTCAAGGGACCAAAATATTCAATGTGTGCTTGCCAGTTCTAGGAAATAATGCTTTAAAACATTATCCAGGGACTGTGGTCATAACATGTAGTGGTCTTATATATATCTTGTGTAGCATGATCTTTTAAAAGTCTTTGTAATTGCTGATTTGATCTATTGCTATTAGATTGGGTGGTAGGTTTCATGCCTAACCCTCTTTTGCAAAATTTTACCACCCTTTAATCAGCTATTTCCTTGGGTGCTGTAGGAGTAGAAAGGTTGGGGTTACACATTTGATTTTTCTGAAATTCATTACCTTCTAGATTAGGTTTAAGATTTCATTAGCAATCTTGCTTTTTATTTAGCTTTATGGTTGTCAATCAGCTCCAGGAGTTTCTTGGTGCTACTTTTTGTTCAGCTGTACATACAGTGTGATTCTGATACCACATGTTCTAATGCAGATAGTTTCTCTGTTTCTTAATTGAATTTTCATTATGAAATGCAATAGAATTGGTTTCTTTGGAAACCAAACGGGATATCTGTTTGTGGTGTACAGTATTGACATGCATGATTATGGTGCTGCTAGGGATAAGTTATGGAGAATGGGAAGGTGGTTATCTGTTTGCATGTGATACTACTCTTGTGCATGCTGCTCACAAGTTCAGAATCTTTTTACCTGAGTTTGAGTTTTACATTGTTTATAGCTTTATTTGCTTTTCTAACCACTGCTATCATTACTTTTCCTGTTCCTCTAATGCTGAATATGGGAAAAGTTCTCATATTGAACTTACATGCCTGTTGGTCTATGCAGGTTTGTGAATCTTGTGGCGATTCTCCTGCTAAGGGAAAGGCTGCATGTACCAAATTTACTAGAATTAGTACCAATGGATCTTATAGCATTGTTTTGTGTAAACCAATTACTGGCCGAACTCATCAGGTAAGACGATGTCCAGACAATATTAGATAATCTCTAACCTTATTTCTGTTGAAAGCAGTTATCTCTTTGGACAAAGAGGAAGATATTATTTTAGTATATTAGATGTGCTGCTAATAGAGGTTAAACCCCACAAATATCTCACTGGTGCTAGCTGGAATGAATTTGAGACCTAATGGAAAATATATGGCTTTACCACTGGGCTGTTACCTTGGGTCTTGTCTATGAGAAAACTTAATTGGCTTCTGTTCCTTTGTTTTTAATTATCTCTGCTGAGATTTGAAAATGTATTGCTTTCTGGTTTATTTTTGCCATTCAACTTTTCAACTGAAATTCCTTTTGGCACCAAAAAGAAGAAGAGATTTTTCTGAAAGAACAAGCTGCCGGTGATTCTTATTAGGTCTTGTAAAAAATTAACAAGTTCTAATGTTGTTGCTACTTAATAAATCCTGAAATTAGACAAGCTAGGCTTCAAAATAAACTGAAATAGCCCAGCTGAAACTATGGTAATTAGGCAGCAATAAGATTTCTGACCCAGTTACCCAAATAGAATGCTACATTATCTGAAAGAAATGACATAAGGGGGATTAAAGATTGAAGGCGCAGATTGAACTAATTTGCACCATCTATTCCTTGAACTTTAGGCGTCCGTGACTCCCAAACACTTGCAAAATAAAGCACAGCACTAACTTTTAGAGACAATATGTTTATCTTCTATTCCCATGAATAGTGTATAAAATATCCACCTGTGAGTCGATAAGATCTTATGATCTTGTACAAGGTTATCACAGTCTCTCTCTTGCTCTCTCACACACCCCTTCTGTTTTTTTCATGTAGATACGTGTGCATTTGCAGTATACAGGCCATCCCATAGCCAATGATTTTCTTTACCACTCTGAATATGCTGCAAATCACTCCACTGAAGGAATGAGTGGTGATAGGGCTGCTCGTAGTTCAAGTTCTTTGACCTCTCTTAATTGTTGTTCTGATGAATATGAAGGGAACTCGAGAGAAGATTTTAGCATTGATCCTATGTGTACCAATTGTCCAAATTTGGCTCCAAAAGGGTAAGAGGCTTTTATCCACTATAATATGTTAAAATTCTATTATTATGCATGTCAAGTTTCTCTAGGATTCTGCTTGGAAACTGAATATATCCACACTTTTTGCTGAAACCTTTGTGAATGCCACTTGTGGTACCATTGGTATCTTATGTGGTTGATCTAAAGTCCCTTATTTACTGAATATGATTGCATCACTATATTTAATATGTTAATTGTCATGTAATCATATTATTGTAAAGTTTTGTACCATTTGAACGTGTACCATATGATTCTATTTAAATGATTATTGATGCTGGTAGAAATACTCTATGGTTTAATTCTGATGTGAGCATGTGGATGAGATATCCTGCAAAATTTTTCCACAAGTATTCAGGAATTTTGGAGATCAGAAATGCAGACGCATCTTCCTCTGAGGGATATTTCTATTCCTCCAAATGTCGAGGAATTTAAATGCATGTAAAGTCAAAGCTGAGGTTCTGAGCTGTCTTGCTAACAAACTAGAGGATATCTGGACAGCTCTTAGTTTTCTTCTTATTATTTTAATTTTAATTTTTTTACAGGTTCTTTAATGATTTTAGAATATACAGGGCAACTTTCTATCATGGAGTTGCCTATTCAAATCGCTTTGATCATCGTTCACATAGAGCAGTTAGCATCCATTGGACATTTACTTTAACACATTGAGTTGCCCTGTATTTGTGTTGAATGCCATTTCTGTATTAAGAAAGTCAACTAGTTTTTGAATTCTTTTCTAGTCGATTGGCTGTTCTAATAAGCTTGTGCTAGTAACTAGGGAATATTTTTATTGATACAGACTGAAAAATGGAGTTGTAAAATTGAAGTTTCTTCATTGAACCAAAAAGGAAATTCAACTTAGCTGATATACAAGAGAAGTTCACTAAACTCATGCAAAAATGCATGGTCGACTGATTCCTTGAAATCCAGATCAAGGGGAGAATCTAAGAAACTAAATATAACCGGTTCACAATAACAAACTAAAGTTGAGTTGTTATCACCAAAAAAAAAAGTTGAGTTGTAATCAACTTGAAGTTTGATAAGTTGTTGCTAGCTTCTGCCGTGCATAATGCAGCTGCTATAGAAGCTTTGATTTGCTGCTGATCTTGATCATTTGTATGCATAGTTGATCTTTCTTTCATAGCCCTTGATTGAACACCATTTATCATACCATCTGGAACTGTAGTTGCAATAGCCACTGGACTTGCTGCTGTTGCAGGCTTGCAACTGCTGCTGGGAGTGCATCAACTACTAATGCTGATGGCTCAGCTCTAATATTCTTATATGAAGACGCACCATCTGTGCTGAATTTTGTTGTTTTTGTTTTATTTCCAAAAATTTCTTATGAGGATTTCAATACCAGTGGACCTGTGTTACCATTATATTTTAGCTGTGTTTGTTATTTACATTCTCTGAGCATCGGTCTTTTGCAGGTATGATGTGTATGAAGAGGGTTTATGGCTCCATTGCTTGCAATATTCTGGACCTGGTTGGGTTTATGAATGCCCATATCCTGATTGGGCATTTCTTACTTAGCTAGTCATCCTTTTCTTTGTTTTTTGAATATTTATTTATTCCATTGATAATTAATGATAAAAACGTATTGACTATGCTCTCCAAGTTGTGCCAAAATTGTAAAACAATTATTGATTTTTGTTTCCGAATAAAACTGTTGTTACTGATAACACATCATTGTTAATGCAAAGTTGATATTGCAGTTATATATTCCTTTAGTTGCCATATCTTTTTTGTCAGGGGGCAGAAATCTGGTACATGCTTTTGAATTATAATAACAAGCTAACTAGCTCCATAATTGAAAGCAATGTGAATAATGTAATATGGGTATATATTCTTGCTGTATTGATCTTTAAAAGACATAAATCTAACTATTAAAATTTTTTTTTTCCGTCCTGACTCCGAATTTTTTGTGACGGGGCGGGATGTCCACTCCGATTATTATATATATATATATTTTATTATAATTAATATATTTTTTAAAAATAATAAAATAAAATTATAACACTCATTTAAAGTAAAAAATATTTTTTATACTTAAGTAATTATATATTTAACTAACTAAATAAAATATAAAATATAAAAAAAAATTAATATTAAAATAAAATAAAATAATTTAATGAAAATTAGGGAACATGGTAGGGTTGGGAATCCCTGTAAGGGACAGGGATCCAGAATTTTTTACAAGCGAGGAATGGAGCAGGGTTTCATGATAGAAGAATTTCATCCCAAATCTACTCCGTTGTCATTCTTACTCTTTAAGTCCCGTTTGATTCAGCTGTTCAGGTAGTTGATAGTTGAGTTGGTGGTTGATAGTTAATAACTGATTGATATTACTATTTGATAAAACTAATTGAGTTATTGTTGTTATAATATAAAATTACAAATAGAGATATAATTTATTTTATTCAAAGTATATATTTTTGTATGAAAGATGAAGAAACGAAGTAATTATTTGATATAATTATTTATTATAATTAAAATAATAAAATATAAACAATTATAAATAAATGTGTATATATAATTTATAAATAAAGTCAATTAATTTATCATAATTTATGGTTAATATATTAAATGATATATATAGTAATTATAAATATAATATATATTATATTTGTAATTATAAATAATTTATTGACTAAAAAAATTTATAATTACAAATAATTTATTGATTGAAAAATTAATTTAGAGAAAATAAGTATTTTGTTATTAATAAAAATATATAAAAATAATATAGTTCAAATAAAAATTCAAATCAAATTAGATAATAGAGAAAAAATTCAAAAATAATTTTTTTTAATTAGCAGCTAATTGGAATATTTTACAAAACAATATTTTAACAGCCTTTGGGTATTAAATAACTATCAGTTGCTCCAAAATACTGAACCAAACACCCTCTTAAAATTTGGGATAAAAAACTATAGTTAGTGATCACTTTATTAATTGCAGTTTGGATCACATTATTTATTTATAATATCAAAAACTAAACTGCCAAACTTAGGCACGCACAAATAGTATTTAACAAATACAATTTCCTGAAACGATTGGAAACCTATGCACAATATTATTATTTTGAAAAACTTTTGGCGCCTAAATTAATACAAAATGATAAGGAATTTCTAGGAATCCAGATCCCATCTTATCCACAATACATAATCAAAATGCAAAAGGGGAAAAAATATAAAAAATTTTGATTATTCACATATATTCTAGATAGTGCCCTTTCTTAGTGCTATAATATCAATATTCAGATACTGGGGGATTTCCTACATATAATCAACAGAAAGTAATAACTAATAACAAACTATCAGAAAAAAAAAATCACGAGAAATCAGAGACATTGAACTGCAATTTAGATGAAGTGCTCTGAAAGTGGAATCCACACCTAAAAGGTACCAACTCATTTTTGCATAAGTTAACTCGTGTATATATATATATATATATATATATATATATGAGTTGGCTTTTTCTTGTGAAAGGTAAGGGCAAAATTTTGGATATTTGACAATTGCCAAATAAGGTGGATTTGCCAAAAGAGAAAAAAATTTTAAGTAAATGTCAACCGTAATTTAATTCAATTATACAATAATATATATTTAATTATTTTACTTATATTGATTTATAATTAATAAATCTGTATATATATCACTGTGTATGAAATAAAAAAATATATATCTTACCTAAAAATTTCCCCTAAATGAGAGAATAATATCCCGGGGCTACCGAAGAAGTATATATCTCAGCTTTTGTAAAGTAAAATGGACAAAATTCATGCAATAGCTATGCATTCCGAAGGGAAGGAACTCACATTATCCACTGGGCACTGCTGCTCCTCATAAATATATACATGTTTTCAAATTTCAAATTTTCATTCATATCTGCTATGCAATTTCAACTTAAATTTGCCTTCTATATATGCTGATCAATCAATTATGTAATTAAGAATTCTCAATTAATCCGCTGGTAATTCGAGTTCACTTTAATTAGCTAAAACTTAGAATATGTGCATGTGACATGCATGGTAGCTAATTCTCATGATCATATCTCTTACACATTACAATAATTTTTTTTTGCACTCCGAAATGATAATAATTGAAAATATAAAAGATTGATAGATCTCCTAGTTCCTACGAAAGTAAGAGAATCAAAGAATGGATTTGGTGATATTCTGTTCATCCTTTTTTATTCATTGGAAAAGGTTGCAGAATATGACCATTCATCTGTTCTTTGGCTATATTGTGTATTTTTCTTTTTCTTTTGAGAAAAATGCTTCTTTTTTTTTTTCTCTTAAAGAAAGTAAGAAAAACATATGTGGAATTTAATTAGGGGGTCTACGCCAAAATTGGCTAGATTTGCAGGCTTTTTATTGTTTAATTAGTAACTTTGCAATATGAAATAAATTTCTGTGTATACATGTGTTAGGTTTATCTTGTAGAAGTAGATTTTGCAATATGCATCATATCTACATGTTTTTTCATGTAAAAATAAGTTAAAAATATAAAAATTACACCATCAGCATTGGATACTACTCTCTAACCAAATATTACGGTTGCTTCATTTCTGATGTTTTGGAAAACATAATTTTAAAAAAAAAAACAATGAAATTGAAATTATTCAATATTTGCTTAATAAGGCCGATCAGATTTATGTCTCATGTAATGAATGAGATTTAGATAATAAACTCATTTATTAAATTCCACGTGTGTTGGGAAACGAAAGATGAAGTACATTGCGAGTAAATATTTTATTTTTAGAACTGGGATACAACTTCAGTTCTATTGGACGTAGTGGATGAGTGGAGTATTTTTGGTGGTTGACGATGGCATGATATCATACATGCACTATATGCTTCGACCAAACTAAATTTTGTCCATCTTGACTTCTCATCATATATATGAATTGTCATCAATAATTGGTTTTTGTTCTGTTCCCACACCAAATTAGACCACATGCATTATTGGAATTTCGTAGGTAAATATCATAATATATTCACTAATTATACTTTTCATATTGTTCATTAATTAAAGTTTACAACTTTTAATTCGATTTGAATTTTACATATTAGAATCGGGAATTCACATGGAGGTTTTTAATTTACGAAGTTGGTGGGGAAACAGCCACAACAATAAGGAAAGGCATCACAGGGCAAGCATATACAAAAACAAATCTCAAAGGCATTAATTCAGAAATGTGAGCGATGTCAGAACTTCAACCATCTTACTCACCAGCCAGCATCTTAACAGTGGCCAATAAGAAATACATAGCCATTTTCTAAGTGGGAATAGACATTTTTGTCCTTTACCACGAGAATCTTATCCTAAAAGAAAAAAAGTTCATAAATGAAATTACAATGCTCAAAAATTAACTCTAGAGACTTCAATTGATCATTTGTTGTGTGTATTATTGAAGAAAATCTGACATCGGAAGTTTGAGAAATAGAAAAATAGCTTATAATTATGACGCAACTAATTTATGAAAAGTTTAATGAATAGAAGGATAATTTATAATTATAATATAACTAATTTCCGTATTCTAATTCGTATAGCTTCAACGTATGAATTTCATATTTTGATAGCCTTCAATAGCAAAGGAAATATATTGCAGGGAAAAAGAGATTGATAATGAAAATCCTGAAGCTAATCTTAAAATGGAAAAATTAGTCCAAAAGGGAACTAAATCCTAATTTGAATAGAGATATTCAAAATCTAAGAAATTCAAGTCAGAATTTTAGAGAGTTGATCACGGCAACCCTATAACAATCCGATAGATTATAAAATCAGTCGACAGCAAGTTTACTGATTGCCGACGGACCAATTAGTGTTGGTAAATTGTGTTGGGAAATGACGCCAATTTCCCTATAGTCAGATTTATGAGAAAGCGAAGAAAATGCGAACTAATAAGACAGACAAGTTGATAACGGAGTTCGGCCAATTATGCCTACGTCTCCGGACTGCTGCAGATCTTTTACTGAAAGAAAAGAAATTTACCAAGTGTTTACAAACACTCACAACTCACAACCTCTCACTAATGCTACTCTCTCACTTTTTGATGGAATACATTACAAATGAATTTCTAAGGCTATATATAGGCCTACACCTCCTCAATGGACGGTCAAGATTAATTCTCAGCTACTTTGATGGATGGTTGAGATTATTTCTCACATACCGTCTCACCTACCAAATGTATGGTCAAGATTAATCTTCACTTACTATCTTACCAACCAAATAGATGGTCAAGATTAATCCCCACCCACCAAATGGATGGTCAAGATTAATCTTCACCTACCATCTTACCTACCAAATATTTTGTCAACAAAAGATGCACCGTCCATCTTTATTGTCATTTATTTTATGGTGCATGTGTAGTTTGACCAACAAATTGCTCCTCTATAATCCATAATTATTCTATACATTGGTTTATTTATTCGCCTGTAAAAATATACGGATATTTCCCCCACGGTCTGTCTCTCTTTAATTTTATAAATAATTTCGAAAATATGAAATTAATTTACGGGACTGAATAATTTCTGTCACTAAAATAATAATTTTATATTTTACTTATATTTTGAATAGATTCGATCACGCCCTCATGTAACCTTCAAGCTTCCAGCCCCCAAAGGATATTTTTTTTATTTTTACTGTTTCGATTTAGTTAGTGTGAAATGAATTATTATATTTTTTTTTCTGAAACAAGTGAACTATTTGTCACATAGATTTAGAAGTTCGAACATAAAATGTATAATATAATCTTTCATATTATATTAAAAGTCTATTCCAACTTAATCAAATCTTAGATATGTAGCATTCCTCATGAAGGAATGCTCTACCACCCTTAAGATTTTTCATAGCACAAAATATGATTAGTCTCAATCGATTGATTGGTTGAGGATACATATAGTATATATACCGAAAACAAAAAATATCCCACCCAACGGATTATCTAAACCCCTTAAGATGGGAATACAACTCAATTGCCATGTCTGTAGAATCACTATCTAAAAATCGAAATTAAGCCATTCACCCCATTATAATTTTTCTTTGGGATAAGAGAACAATATGCTCTTTTATTCTTTTCAAAATTTTCAATTTTACTCCTTAATTATATTTTTTTATTGTATAAATTTTTAGATAAATTAATTTTACCACATCATCTATAGACTGATTCAA
>CM042906.1:30605162-30626441 GCA_023653625.1 Triadica sebifera
CTATGGTGAAAATGATTGCATCAAAGACAATTGCTTTGCTTGTAATCCTGATTTTGCTTCCATAGTGATGAGAAGCAAAGAACCCGAGCTGTATAGAAATGGATGCACTCAGAGAATTCGTGCTTCTGAAAGGAATCTGCTAGGTGGAAATCTGTCTCTGTCTGGGCAATCTGATGGCGTAAAGAATCAGATATTTATAGGAGAGGATGAAGAGGGCAAGGATTTTTGCAAACTCACTGCTAAGGTTGATGATTTCTGCGATGTAGAGAGAATTGGAGATGTAGTCAAGGATATTGAAGCAGGTAATAGGATTAGAAAAAGAAGAAAAACAAATCCGTCTCTTTCTGTACAAGATGTTGATATGAAGAATAAGATATTAATTAAAGAAGAAGATAAACGTATATGTAAAAACTTTGGTGCAAAGGCTGATATTACTTCTGATGTGAAGAGAAATCCAGTTGTAGCCAAGAATGATGGAGGTATTCCTAGAGGAATAAGAAGAAAACAAAGAGCTGCTAGATGTAGAAGACATAGAGAGTACAATGGTTTTTTAACTTTTCCTCTTCAGGCTGTAGATAACAATGTGCAAATTAGGGAGGATTACGGGACAATTGATAATATATCTCTGAAGAATCCTGAGCCTCCTGTTGAACCAATATCATCTTCAAATACGCATGAGATGATCGTGCAGTCAGGATCTGAAGAATATATCATGGAGGAAACAGAGTTTGGCAGAACTTGTTTATTCCAGAATGCACCAAGCAATGATAAGTTGTCCATAGAAGAATTAGAGTTGACTGGACAGGATGCTGTATCTGCACTGAGTTCGGAGTTTCCTGCTTGCAAGACAGATTTTGAGGTTGCTAGTGTATTGCTGTCAAACTCAAATCCAAAAGAGCCTGGTGCAAATGAATCAGTTTCTGTTCAACCAGTGAATAACAAGTTTCTCAAGTACACATTCCAAAGGAAACGTGAGAAGCAATTTCCAAGCTGCCCTGATGGTGATTCTTCTCTTGAAGATAGCACTTTGAGGAGAAAGATGGAGGAGAAACAAAATGGTTCTATGGAGTTGCAAAAGTCAGGCATAATAACTGAATCATCTAGAGATAATAGAAGGCTAGCACAAGTTGCTCGTCAGGTTGGTTGATGCTCAGGTTTGCCTGTCTCCCTATGTATGTTGTTCAACTTCTATGTTTTCCCGTCTTTGCTTGCCTGTTGGCATATAGGCTTATTTTCTAATCTTGTATGGCCATTATATCTAAAACTGATAAAGTTTTAGATCAAAATCAATTGATATAGTGGCATGCTTGAGTCAAGTGGAATAAGAATCTAAGCCCACTTATGAACTGGAATAGCTATGTCTGAGTTCCATCTTTGCTTCAACTGCTATGAAATTTGGCAAGCTTGGCCATCTTAGTGTGTCATGACTATGGACAATAGTGAACCTAGTTATGGAAGACTTCTAGTAACTGAATTCTTTTCTTGCTGTGTGCCTCAACAGAAGCAATCTGATTAATGGCATTTTAAAGTCTTTACAAGAACTTATGTTTTCTAAAGATGATTGGTTTTTTTGTAGTATCACATATCATGCGGTATCTTGACAATGTAAATTATTTAGTGTTGTATGTTTCAGGTTCAGATAATTAAAAATCATCTTAATGGCGTTGATAAAGGTCCTTCTTTGCTTTTCTAAAGGATTTTTATAATTATCAACGGTAGTGCTAATTACAATCTTATTGGAGCTACAAATGCTTTTGCTATATAAAATTGGAATATTAATGTAAACCACATGACATATAAGTATAATTATTTGGAATTAGATCTTTCTCATTGAATATTTGTACAACTTACCTTTTAAGTTTAGTTTTATTTTATTATATTCTTTTAAGTGCTGATAAATTTAAGATTGACCTCAGTGTTTAATGCTTTATACCATGCCAAAATATGTGTGTGTGCACATGTGAGCTCACGCTTGTTTGTGAGAGTGAATCCCATCTGCTAACTTCTACTACTATAACATTCACCTTTAGCTTTGCATTCTGATGTCTACGTTAATTGCAAAAATATCTTCAGAAATCTATGGCTTAATTTTTTTAAATAAGTAGTTTGTTGGAAAAATGCATTATTTAGCCCCTGAATTATAGATTTTTTGTCTATTGAACCCTTGAACTTTTATTTGTTCAAATTGTGCCCTTCAACTTTTATTTTATTAAATTTAAAGCCTCCAATGACGATAATATCTATATTAAGCCCTTCAACTTTAATTTTTTCCAATTTATTTTTAGTCCATAAGAGCTGAGTTGGAGGGTTTGATTTTGATAAAGTAGAAGTTTAAGGATTCAATAGACAAAACACACATAGTTCAATCAAGGGCCAAAATATATGTTTTTCCTTGTTTGTTCAAGACTTGAATGTATCCATGGGGGGATATCTTCTATGGTTGGACTGTTATTTGCATGTAACTTCTTCAAGTTGATTAAAAAGATAACCTATTTTATCTGAGTGAAATATTGCTTGCTTTATAGATAATTTAAAGTCTTATCGTCGGGATGCAATCTCTGTTTTCCAGCCTATATACCTTTTAGAATAATTTTAATGATTAAAATTCCTAATAAATACTTCGACACAGTTAATCATATTATTAATAAAAATTATTCTTCGAGAATATTCTTGACAATCACAGGATGGATTCATATTAGCAACATGTTCATAATGATGAATTCTCGTAAGATTGTTCTCCTAATTCTTTTCTAGTAGAGGTTGATTCTCGTTTCAATTTTGCTTTTAGTTTTAAGTCTGAACAAATAACTAAACCTTCATTATTTATATAATTAATTATATTTCCATAAGTTAAAGTATCATAAGGTATTATACCATTATTTTCATCTCTAAAGTCTTTTCTTTCCTAAGTTTGCTTGCTTCGTAAAGCACAACTTATCCCCTCATACCTTATGTTGCACAAGCGCGCTAGAGTAATGCTGCTAATCTAATGATGGATCTTTGTTTCTGCATTTAGCTTTATATTATTGCTGTATCTGCTGTATCCAAGATTTTGTTATCCATTACCTTTTGAGTTCTCTAGATGGAGCAATTTGGAATTTCTATTATTCTCCATTATTAATTTGCAAGAACAAATGAAGTAAGAAAGAACATTATTTTGTTGGGAAAAGAAAAAAGAACATATGAGAGAAGTACCATAAGCACCTAATGTAATAGTGCAAAGCCAGGAAGATATCAAGTGCACGACCACCTGAGAAAGTATTCTGGAATTAGAGCCCCTAATTTTTCTAGAATCTGTTTTTGAAAATTAGCCATTACTGGTAGAAAAGTCTTACTTCTAGGAGTTATTCCTCCTTTTTGGTGTAACTTGTTCAGACCAATGTGAAATTACTTGTTCTTTAAGAGTGGGCTACCTTTTATATGAGGAAGCACTGGTTGAGATGCAAAAGCCGAAAATGTATTCATTTATGATTGTTGGAATCCTCAGTTTAGGTGTGTCTTAAGAAGCACCCTCAATGAATCTGAGGTGCTTTCCAGGATGATGTTGTGCATGTAGATAGCATTAATGTTTCGGTTAGCAGCTTTCTTCATTATTGTTCCATCATAATATATTGCGTATATTAATTTCTTGTAAATTTCCTCTCGACAGCTTATATCTTTGTCCGAAAAGAAGTGGCGGTAGAGCTGCATTCTAGTCATGTTGGAGTTCAGTTTGGAGATGAAGCTAAAACCTTGTCATGTGCAATGTAGTGTTCCGAATTGGGATATAATGACAGGCTGACTTATGGAGAATGAGCTATGGATGTTAAAGTTAAATAATGTTTGTGAATTGTTAGATAAATCTAGTTTTCAGCATTTTCTGTATTTCCTTAATCATATAGCATGGTTAGCTATATGCACATAATATATATTGAAGTATTTGAGTGGATTTTACAGGAATAATATCAAATTGAAAATGTTTACAGATTATTGTCGGTGGCCTTCCCTTTGTGAGGCTTAACAGATTATAGATGCTTGATGACTAACTAAACTAAAGAGTTTCTTTGCTTTGCTGTTGGTGGAGCTTCAACTTGAACAGGATTGATGCCTTGGGGAGAAATATCATGTAAGACTTGTATAACATATTACTGAACATCATTGACGTTATATGTCAACAAAAAATGGGAAATAAATAAGTTATAGTTTATTATTATATTTTATATGAAAAAGGTTCAACCCTTTTTTTTAAAAAAAAAAACCTCCTTTCTCATTAATAATATATAGAAATTATTGCCATTTGGGATATAAGATATCATGATATTATCATTATTATTTAACCAGCAATTTCTTAACTTATAGGTGAAATTATTTAAAATTGGTTACTAATTTCCAAATTTTGAATTTCATAAAAAGAAAACTAATTATTGTTATGAAAATTGTTTAAACTAACATTGATTGGATAATTATCAATAGTGAAAGGGTTTTATTGGTTCTAAAAATTAAAATTTTAGAGATTTGTTTTTGCTACAAATTGAATTCTATTTACTAAGTGAAAATTTTAAATAAAAGTACAAATATTTAAAGTATATGATTACAAACCTTTGTCTAATCAAACAAACAAAAGATTTAAAGTATATAATTCAAAATTGATTGATTTAAAAAACAAAATGCAAAAACTACAAAACCCTCTATACGCTTTATTATTATTATTATTATTATTATTATTATTATTATTATTATTATTATTATTATTATTATTATTATTATTATTATTATTATTTTCTTATTTCTCTTCACATATTTTGTTCTCACTTTATCCATCTGATGATGAAAAAAAGTTTGATATTTCATGCAAGAAATAAAATATATTTCCTTTAAAGTGTATAAAAAAATATAGTAGTAGAAAAGGAAAAAGAAAATAGAAGAGTCCATAGTCATAGCCGCCGACCACAGGGAAGAGCTAAGCATTTAGCAATTTTAGCAGAGCATTAGAAAGGGGGAAGAGGAGGGATGGGATTGGCAAGCAAAGCAGGGGATTGGGCTTTCAAGGCTTTTACAGCGACTCTCGGCCTCGCCACCATTTATCTCACCGCCACTTTCTTCGTCAACTTCTATAGAGGCCTCTCTTGGCACAATGCTCAATCGGTACTTTCTTTTCTCTATGAGCTAGGTCTTCGTTTTCTTTACTGTTTATTTACGAATCAGATGTCAGTCATTGATTTCTACTTAATTTCGATGCTTACGCTTATTTGATTGAGTAATAGGTATTGGATAAGATGACCTAAGTTTGCCTTCTTTGAATTAGTGATGATTATTGGATTATGTAGTAATCCTCTAATAACAATGACAAGGGTATTTTAGAAGCTTTGTTTGAAAAGCTTTATTGCAGGAAAATAAGAAATCGCTTGTGTAAAATCACTGTTCTATGCAGTTTTAGCTTAGGAGATACTAAGTCAATGAAAGTGGAGAACTTGTGATTCTTTGAAATAATGGAGGCGAGATAACTTGGAACCATTAGTCAAAGAGCAGTGAAATTTTACGAGTTTTGTGAACTATTATGAATGTCACTTGCCCCCTCCTTGCCCTGATCTTTTATCCTACTATGGTCACTCGAATCTTTGTTAGGCAATGTGATGTTTATGTTTGCATCTTGCTGATTGCAGAGCTGCGTCCTTGATCCTTACTATTCTTATGTACTATTAACGATATTCATCTTAACATTCCCTTCTGTTTCACTGAATATGGAGGGTTTTTGTTTGTTGTGTTCGTAAAATTTGCTAGAGGATATTTCCAATTGCATTTGATAGTTCCCTCCAACCTTGCTTTTTCATATTGGAATTATCCATTATAAGCTTAATGTAGTATTCTTGATGCTCATGAACTAAGGTTTTATTGTTGAGCAGTATAAATTCATCATTCAACTGGGGTTTAAAATGCTTCAAGTTACATGCGTTTTGTTACTTCGTAGTGAATCTTATTTTAGATTTTTTTCAATTTGTTCCCTTTTTACTTACCTCACATTCCATTTGTTGTGTATGAATGAGTTAAGCTGTTATTCTATGCATTCATTCCCTACATGAAGTTTAGTGCTTATATTTTGTGGAATGCAGTTTTTTAAACAAATATTTAGTTATCAAAGTCATTCTTGATTGACGGCTCTCTAACTGGGATTTGAGATTTTACTGCAGAAAACTGACAAGCAAGGCACTGCTGAGCAATCTCCATGACTAAAATTTCCACTCCTATCTCAGAGTTTTGATCTTGCATTTTCAGTTCTCCTGAAATTACCATGTAATCTTTCATCTTAGTCCCAGTGTTCTCTAGCAGGGTTAGAAAGTCGGTATCAAGGCCAGTAATCCTCTAATATATCTTACTTATGTGGACTTTATATAAATTTTGTTGATGTAGCAATTTGGATTGGCTTTACAGTGTCATTTTTGCAGCCGATGTAATTTGGGTTTGCCGGGAATTCATTAGCTTGCTAATTTGCCATGCTGGTTAATAATACTGCTTGATATTTTGATGACAATTAACTTTTCAATGCGCCTGCTGCCTATTGCAAGGAAGTTATTTCCCGAACGGAACTTTCAACAATTTTTTTGTTGGGCTTTTTATCCAAGCAAAGATTTCAGTATATTCTCCACTGGCACTTGACCAAGGGAAGACCCAGGGCAGGCTTCTCGATTCATGTTTATGAATAAAAAATAAGAATTTTGGGGAACTCCATTACACCTTCGAAGCACCAATTTGATACTGACTAAAACTCATGTAGTATGTTAAATAAATTGACAAGATCCCATTTGCCTGTAAAAAAAGGATAAAGAAATTAATTAATATGTGGTGTCCATAGAAAATCATGTGCTGTTGCAGGTATTCCATTCCAGGGCAAGTTTGAGCATGGATCCCCCCTTCCTTCACCTTGGAAAGAATTTCTCTGCGGGATAAAAATAATTAGGTTGCAACAATATGCATTGCTATTTTTTATGGTGATGAGATCCAGATTAGGAAGAACCCTCTGAGCATGATAGATGTCCATGGTGTCCATATATCTTTTTAAAGCTAAAATAAGAAAACGTGGTTCATTATCATCAAATATCAAATGAACACAAGTGATAAGAAATGCTCTCTATACACATCCATTACTGTAGAATGGGCTCGGGACAATTGATGGTATATTTTTTCCATTCTTCATTAAAAAAAATGCTCCACTGAAATGAAAAAATACGGAATGAATGGGCTTCTCTGTCGCTTTGTACTCATGCCATTAACTTTATAGGCAAGCTATGAGTAGCTTCTTGCAATGGCCAACTTCAAACTGGTTGGATGCATTCCGCATGACGATTACCTCCGCATTTGTCATGTCATGACAATAACCTTCACATTTTCTATATCATTTCCCTGTTTTCTTAGCAGCGAAGCGATATTCGAGAGTGCATTGATATTATGAAGCATATCTGCAAGATAAAAAAATCCATGTCAAATTGTTGAGCCGCACATCAACATATGCAATACTTATTTATAAACAACCAGAATGACTTGAAAACATAAAATTGGCAAATCAACACTCCAATGTTCATCATAAAATTTGTCTTTATTAATTATTTATTTGGGCGTTATACATGACAATCCATCATATCTTAAACTAGAACTGAACTGTACCATGGAGGTGTGTCATTCCAGGATGCCACAATCAAGAACACCCTTCGATGCTATTGCTAACATATGATAGTTGAAAATGAACAAGCTGGCTGAACAGCAGGAAAGTGCTTTGGGGGGCAACATGTTACTTCCCTTGATGAAAGTTTCACAAGGAAATTTACATAATGTTTCTAATATATTTAAGACAATTGATGGTTCAGAACGCCTAACTTTGCAAACAACACCCCACCATCTGCCCTCCTATCAGATAATCCTAAGTTTCAAAGGGAAGAGAAAAGCTGATTGAAAATCAACCAGCTAGTTTCTTTTACATTCTCACAATACAAGAATTGTTAATAAAGTACAATCCTAGATTCATATACTCCTGTAAGCTTCTCTTTTGATACTGAACTGATAAGCATGCAATAGCCGTGCGTCACCTACCAGAATAGCAAAAGGATTGGGATCTTGAAAAGGAAAATAGAAATCCATTATCAAATACCTGTTGATTCCTAAGCTATTACTGTGCTCTCTCTGTCATCCCCCTTGAATCATGAATCTCTGCCAAGGGATTCACTATGAACCCACTACCCCCATGACGCCGTAACCTTCGGCTCTCCAAGTTATGAGATTCAAGGTTGTCATCTTTGTTAGCCCTATGGAGAATGGCAGCCAATGATGGAGTTCCAGTAGAAGATAACCTTGAGTTTGAACAAGGGCCCTCTGTTTTCCTCCAAAACTTGGAGCTCAAAAAGTCAGCACCAGGTAGCATGCAACATGTGGTTTGGTGGGAGTCGGTCGTCCTTCCACTTGATACAGCCAAGTCATTTGAGATTTCATCTAGTGCCAACTCTAGGCCTTGAACCCGTGTCTCCAAAGTACGCATTCCATTTTGTGAGCTCCCAATGAATCTCTAGAAATAAGAAGATAACAGCAGATCAATTAGCAATTATCAACTTTCATTGAACAAATATTTAATCAAATTGGCTAAGAAAATAATTATTGTCTGTAAAATATTCTGCTCCAAATAGTAGTGTTTTCATCATGAAGTTCAACAAAATACAAAGGGTGCATAGTTATGTTCAGAATTAAATTCATAAACGAAAAAAAATGCTGATGCTGCTTCATGCATTAATAAATATCGTAACTTAAGTAGTTTACTCATATCCAGATTTCAAAACTAAAAGTTTTGCATAACAGGACTGTGAGCAGAAATTATGCACAACCTATGAATGCATATATAATTTTTTCTTCCTCATTGAGGAGAGAACTCCGAAAATGAAAATTTATGGTTTATTGAGAAAATGACATCTGACTTGGAAATAATTTTACATATACATCATCTAGCTTATCATTTCAGTGTGTTCTATCAAAATTTTGCGGTCTAATTATATTTGCTCAGCAGGATGAAGGATTGGACAAAGCATTTTAGTATGCATAAACTGTATTATAAGAGGAATTTGGACAAGATGTTTAGTGACTACCACAGGAACCCAAAATGAAAAGAAAAGAACAAACCTGCAGGAGATCTAGTAGGCTAGATTGCTGCCTTTCAATTTGAACAAGCTGGTTGCGAATCAAAGATATATCTTCACATTCTTTGTGGTTGTTATGGTGATTCTCCGTAACATTACTGGTCACAACAGTTGATAATGGCACATGCGTCTCCTCAAGGCATGGAACAACGCGAGATCCAGACTTGCACCCACTGAATTTGAGTGTCTTGTCATCTGAACTCTTACCAAAAAGAGCCCGTTTGGTTTCTGGCTTTGTAAGCCTTCTTTCTGGGGCACTATCATTATCACCAGCTACAATTGAAGAAGAACCATTAGGAATTGCAATTTCAACTTTCCAATCCGAAGGCTTCTTGCTGTCCACCTTTTGGAATAATGATGGACCTGTTTTCTTTTCTGTACTCTTTAACGAACCTCTCCTCTTTGCCATTGTCAATACTGAATTATCAGGAGGAGTGTTCCTACTAGCTAAACTCGTTTTTTTCCTCATTTGAGGGGTTTCATAACCGACAGCAGAAGAAGTTTTTGAACCGGGTGGGTACCTCCCATCACTTGCGTCCTCTGTTGCCAAATAGATCAAAAGTTGGAAGATCATAGCTTTAGATGAACATGGAGAAAATGCCATGAAAGTTGTCATGAGTTGGAAGAAAATGGCCAAATTAGAGTCACGCATCCCAATAAGATGATTAAACCCCCAAGTCCACATTGAACGCAGAGAATTTCAAATTAATCATAACAGGATAAACCACTATAATCAACTAATTTTGAATAACCAAATCCAAAAGGCGGAGTTTGACAAATAGCTGCGAATCGGCAGGAAATTCCCAAATGAAGCGGCCAAAAAATCTAATATCCACTCCGTTTTAAATCTAAACTAAAAAAAAATAAAAAAGCAAAACTAATTACCTTTTGATGAAGCCAGAGATCGGGGTGGGGCAGATGCCTCCTCCGGAACATCTGGAATCTCTTTCCATGCTTCTATCATCTGATTCATCACCTCCCTTGCAGCCTTCACCTGCACAAGGCAGTGATCCAAATTACTATAAAAATGCCATGAAAACCATTAAAAGCCAGAGACAGAAAAAAATGACATAAATGAAAATCCAACCTTATCAAATTTCCGATTCTCGAAAACTTTCATGCACCCACTCTTATACTCCGCCATGGCATCCCTCTCCACCACCGCGAGCCTCCCGAGGGCTTCGGCTGCGGCCTTCCTCGCCGCCCAGTCCTCGCTGGACAAAAACCCAACCAAACACTTTACCAGACTCCCTATCCCCGCATATCCCCTCACTCCCCCAACCCCAATTACACTCCCCATAACAACCAATCCCGCGCTTTTCGACTTGTAACTGTCGCTTTTCAACAGCCTCTCCAGCTTTGGCACGAGCGCCTTCCCCAACCTCCCAGGGTCCGGATCCGGCGCTGCTTCGATCGCAGCAGCCAAACACAAAGCGGATCCAATCTGCGCGTTGGCATCCTGCTCCGTGAAAACTGATTCACTCAATGGCTTCAAGAAAACAGCGGAGAACGGCTGTTTCGTGATTTTGGAAGCAAGCGAAGACACCGTGGTAACACATTGCGAGCGGATGGAGGAGTCGAGGTCACGCAGGCGGCGAGCTATGAAGGAGAGAATTCTTGGGAGGAAAGAAGATAGAGAATTGGAATATAGAAGAGAGAGCGTGGAGAGGAGGTGGAGGCACTGTTTGCGAACAAGAGGCTTGTCGGTGGAGTCAGTAGAGAGGATGCAGGAGATAAAGGTCGGAAGAGTAGTGTTGTCCAGAGTTCCGGCGATGGACTCCAGCTCAGAGGCCGCGAGGTTGTAGGTGTCCCTGTCTGATAGTTTTGTGATCAGGGTTAGAACTTTTAGCTTAAGGTTTGCAGCCATTTTTCTTTACTTGCTTGGTCGTCGTGCTAGTGGTGGTAGATTTAACGGTGGTTGGGTGGCGGCGCGGGCTGAATTCGAGGCAGCATTGCCGGTGGTAGTGGTGGTATGGTTGGAATATTATGAGATGGTGTCAGTAAGAGCTAGCTCTTTAAAGCAAATGGTCACGGGATTAACTACTAAGCTATGGCGTTTTTAAACAAAACGACGTAGTTAAGGAGTGAGAAAGGCAGTGCCTTTTCTTTTGACAAAAAGAAAAAGGAATATTTGCGTGAAAGTATAGTGATTAGGGGAATAAACACAGGGGGAAGCTCCTAATCATGGGTTGATTGCATGTGAGGTGTCCGGAAATTGGAATAGATGATAGTTGGGGGGTTGCTATTGCATGAGGTCGAGTCTACATTTATTAATTCTTGTGATTTTCTGCGTTTGGTGATCAATATATTCTCCTCTAATATTAACAATTGTGGTGGATAAGTTTTCGTATTCTTTAATTCTGAATAGCATTAGTTTTTTTTCTTTTTCTTTTTTTTAAAAAAAAAAGAAAACAATTTTCCTTTTGTATTTTATAAAATTTGTTGTATACTATAATCATATAAATTTAATATAATAGGTTAAAAAAATTATTATTATTTTAAATCATTAAAAAAATCTGCCATTAAATTTTTTATTTAATAAATTCAAATTATTTTGAATTCATGTCTTATCGTCAGGCTTGTTACTTTATTGGATCGATTTCTATTAAATCAAAAATAAAAGTGTATCTGTAATTATACAATATTATAAACTTTTTAGGAGTTTAATTTTTTATTTAATAAATTTTTTGATTTTCTATTTTTAACTACATGATAATTAAAATTTATATTAAAATTTCTAGTCATAATTTTAAAAATAAACAGTAAAGTTTATTTCATGGAAAAAAATTAAGAAAAATGAATGGAGAAATATATAAATACTAAGGACACTACATTACAAATTAGACCCTAATCACCGACACACAGCTAAAGGTGAGGGATAACTAGGATGCGGGCGGGACCACGCTGGTCCTAAGAGGGAGCACACGTCATAATGCGAGGCAGTTAATACTGGTAATTTTAGAGCCAAAAAATTAAGGAGTCACGTGACACTGGCAGGTGACTAATTAAGAAAGTTACTATCCCATTAATTATGCTGTTCCGTTCCTTCCTTATATGCCCCTCCCAAAGTCTCTAGCATTAATGTTTGTTTCCCAGTCGAGTTTTATCTCTGCCTACTTAATTTCTAACCTAAATATATTATTAATAATTTTTTAATTGTTTTTTTTCATTTTTTTAAAAAAAATGTATTATTCGTTCCTCAAGGTTGAAGGAATAAGATATAATCATGACTTAAATGCTAAGATTTTTTTAAGAAAGTAATTATATATGATGTCCTAATTAAGTTTAATTTGACTTGAGAAACTAATCGCTTAGTTTTGTGATAAAGGTGAAATCATAAGAAGGGTATATTCAAGTTTTTTAAAATTAAATTCTTCCTCCCTCAACTAAATATTTTTTTATTTATTTTTGATAAATGCCCTTTTTTAGTATAATTCTTATTGGAAAAACATTAAAATACACGTAAAGTATTGTTCATATATATATACAAAATTGTGAGTTTGTGACACTTTGAAAGGAATGTTAAATTAGTATTATATGGTTTTATTTTGTGAGATAAAACTTTTATCTTTTATTTAATAATTAAATAAATGATTTTTTACACATCACATCATTTATATAAAAAAAATCTCATAATTTGTAAAAAAAATGAGAAAATTTGTTTCGAATTGCAGTTTTTTTATTTAATGTCGATCACTAAAAAAAAAAGGAAACAATTTGCCAAAAGGCAATGGTGATTATGAGACCCTTTGTTA
Organism: Triadica sebifera; assembly: GCA_023653625.1. Taxonomy (NCBI): domain Eukaryota; kingdom Viridiplantae; phylum Streptophyta; class Magnoliopsida; order Malpighiales; family Euphorbiaceae; genus Triadica; species Triadica sebifera. Next base: position 30,618,070 of record CM042906.1, read on the forward strand.
CCAAGGAAGAAAATAACTAAAGCTTCTTGTAAAATGTCCAATGTCATAATCGCTAAATCACATTTGGCCAAAAAAGTTAAACCATATGCATATTATTGATGGGTAGGCTCCATTCTAGCCAAGCATGCTGAAACCCTAAGAAATGTAAATTATTACCATTGGGTAAACAGAAAATGTCAGTCTGTTAGTGAATGTGGTCAGTTAGTTGAAACTTTAGGAGTTTCTCTAATAAATTTAAATTTCAATCGCAATTTCCCCTCCCAATATGTATTTGATTAAAAAAAAAAACTCCTAGTTAATTAATCAATAGTATGTGATAGCTTTATTGGGTTTGTTCATTAATTAGTTGAAACCGTGGTATATATATTATACGGGAAAAATGCTATTTTTTTCAACTGTTTTTATCTCGCTCATATCCAACATGAATTAAAATATTTATATTTTATCAATTCATCTATTTGCGTTGATCAAACTGTATTAATACAATTAGGAGAAATTGACATAAGTAGTATATATATATATATATATAAAGTTTAAAAATATTTTTATTTTTATTTTGTAACAGTACAATTAATTTTGTTCTATGATAGAAGCGTAATTGGATTAAGGGCGAAAAAATTTATTAAAACTAAAATTTTATTATATATTTCTTTTAAAAAATAATAATGCGAGAATTTAATAAAATAAAAAGTCAATATAATAAATCTCTAATTAAAATATACACGAACTAAAATATGTAATTTGTGTTTTCATCATTTCACATGCAAGCAATATATAGCCAAGAGGATCATCATGCCACATATTAATTCTTGATTCGATGTAAGTTATAGGTGCCAAATAATTTTATATTTTCAAAGACTTGTCAATTATTATTATTATTATTATATATATATATATATATATATATATATATATATATTGATTGCTATGTCCTTTGTTGCATTACAAAACACAAATTAATGATTGATTCCTTCTGACATTTTTATATTGCTTTTATTGAAATATAACATTACTTAATTTGTCTAATTTTTAATTTAATTATACCAAGTTTAATTTATCTATATATATATACCATTAGCACTCTCCTATCACTCCAATAGCTTATTATCTATTTTTTAATGCAATAAATTATAATTTTAAATTATATGTATCATAAAAAAAAATTAATTTTAGTGGAATTTGAATTCTAATATTACGTATGGATTATAAGCACAATATATTGAAACTCCTTTTTGTGGAAAAATGCATACTTAATAAACATTCTTTTTAATTCTACTTAAATTTGTGTTTCTTGATGATTACACAATATTGATTATCAAAAATTTCACACTTATTTTCCAATTTATAACATTACCTTATTATTATATATATGCTTTCTTACATAAGAAAAACTATGTGTAAACTTTTTAATGAAAATTAATATATATGGTTCCATCTAACATATAATAAATCCTACATTTTATCAAGAAAGTGGGTATGTTCAATTGGGGCTTGAATTATAAAATTTTTGAAACCGAGAGGTGAACTAAATGGGAAAATGACATTTATAAATTATGATTCCATTTTGAAGAAAAATCTAGGACATGGAGTTGCATACTCTTCATTCCACCTTCCTTCAAAAAGTTAAAATACTTTAACCCCATATATATATATATATATATATTTACTTTCTTGTTAAAAAAAGTATTATTTTTCTTTTTCTTTCATTTTAAAATATAATCTTGCTTACTATTTTTATAGTATAATTAATTTGTGAATTGTATTTCATACCCCTATAATTAATTGTTTTACAATAAAATATCTTTATTTAATTTTTTTTATTTTTTCAAATGAAATTTGTTTTAACACATACATATAACATTTAATATTGATGGTTTAATAGTAGTCATTTGTTAAATTTATTAATGTTAATTTAAATTTATCATATTTCATCTAATATAAATTATAATAATAATAATAAATAATAGAACAAAATTTATTAAATGGCTACAATATTTATTTTTTCTTAATAAGTATATAAAAAAAAAGAAATATTACTATTTTGTTAGGTATAGGGAGTATATACATATATATATATGTTAATAGTTCGATTTTGTCAGTTTAGACTAAAAATTTATAACCAAATTAATAAAATTAATTTTTAAACACTTCAATTTTTTATCAAACTAAACACTACTAAAAATATTCAAACTAATACTATATTGATTTGGTCTGAATAGTCAATTTGATAGGTTTGATAAAAAAAAAGAACAAAATAAAAAATTTAAGATATTATAAAAATTCAACAGACATTAACTTAAAATAAAAAAACCAATTTATAAATTTTTTTAAATCATAATTATATATAAAACTAATTAAATCATGATTTTCAATTTAGATTGAATTAAATCAATTCAATTTTATTGGTTTAGTTATTTTTTATGAAACTCTCTCTATATATATATATATAAGAGTGCAATTAATTTTAGGTTACACCTACTATGAACAGTAGAGAGACCAAATCTAGGCTAGGGGAATATTTGCTAATTGAAGTAATATGTTGATTTATAATTTTAGGAATGTTAAATACATTTTTCTTTTTAAAATACTCTTAAACAATCGTATTTCAATTGGTTGACAAAAAAATATAAAAATAAGGGGATAAATTTTTTTCTCTTCACCAATCAATCAGAAGATAAATGTTGGAGAATGTATAAAAAAATGTGTTTTTAGCATTCTTTAATTTTTGGAATATTTACTACTCTCTCCTTCCAGAAAAAATAGACTCATATTCTATTTTTGGCCGTCCGAAATTATATGTCAATTTTCTTTATTAAAATATATTTATTTTGTTGAATTACAAATATACTTTTATTTATATATTCCATTATTATTATGTCACTACCACATATATCAATAAATAAACCATCAATTAATTATTATTCTTGGATTCTTAATTTTTTTAACTTTTGCTTTAAATAACTCTTAAAACTACCACATATATCAATAAATAAATTCATGGATTTATGACAAATCTATTTGTTTATCTACTTTAAAAATGTCAAAATTCATGAATTTTAGAAAAATTATCATCCACCAAAATTTCTCATTTTTTAATGATTTAATTTTTCACATCCTAGGTAAAAAAGTTTAAAATCCACTATTTTTTTATCCATGAGAGAATGTTGTTATATTTTTTTTATTCTAAAATTATCCATAATAAATTAATAGTATTCCAAAAAAAATTAAGTGTAAAAATAGTGCAAAAATTATTTGCTAATTTTATTTTATTTATATTGGTTTGAATATCAATTAAAAAACTTTCCAAAAATAAAAAAATATTAATGGTTTAATTTATTCATAAACATAGCATAGATAATGAGTTTATATAAAATTTTGAGCAAAAAATTTGTAACTATTTCAAATTTAATAATAATGATAATTTTATCAATTGCAATTTTAAAGAAAATTTATTCTAAGTTATATTATTTTACAATTAAATATAAATGTGATAAAAAATTAGAAAATATTTAATTATTAATATTTAGTAAATAGTAAAATTAAATTTTAAAATTGTGGTTATTGAACTGAATAAAAAAAATAATTGCTAAATTGATAGATTGTCGCCTTCATTCCATTCATTTTTTTGATTGTAGAGTTGCAGATATATTTAACTTAGGTCGTTATCGCATTGCAGTTTGTGCTTTCCCCATTTATGGTAGCATAGGTAATTGAAATGGCAATTCTTGATTTCAAAAAAAAAAGTTCATGGACACGTTGTTACTTTTAAAAAAAATGAACTGTTATTTGTATAGAATATATAAATTTGCACAGTAATTATGTAGGAATGGTTTATTTATTTCTAGATAAAAATTTATAAGTTTGAATTTTTATTTTGCTAACTAGATAAAATTAATTTATCTTTTTTTTTTCTTTTTAAGTGTGTGTCCGTGAATGAAGTAATAAAAAGAAGAATATGTTTGACATTGAGTTTGGAAAAAACGCTTTTAAAAAAAAAAATTTATTTTTACTTTTTTAGTTTTAAAAAATATTTTAGAAAAAAAATCGATAAATAGATATTTTTTTAAAAATATATTTGAAAAAACTGTTTATAAAAAATTAAATTTAAAAAAAAAATAAATTTACTTTTGACATTAAACGGAAATCCAAATATCCCGAAGCAAGTCTTATGAGTCAGAACACGATGCAATAATCGAAGCTCTTCCTCATCATCAATTTCATTAGAGCTGGTCGAACATGAATCAGCATTTCCTTGATTACATCATTATTGACATTGACATAGCGACCACTCACTTGACGGTATTCTTTAACTTGTTCCATTATTACGACTCCCAAAAAGAATTCACAATTTCTTTATTCCGATAAAGGATAGAGTAGTTTTCATTCCACATATGAATAAACTATAAAATTAATTTTGTGTATATCAATGTAATATAAGATTTACATTAATCAGCAGAACTTTTTCATTAAGATGGATATATTGGACAGGAAGAATTAACAGCTAGCAATTCCTATGTATTAAATGCAAGACTGAAGGGAAATAAAGCAGGAAATTTATAGGAAAATAAACCGCTCTATTGTGTGAAGTGTAGGACAGTATTTGCATTACAAATTTATGGACAGTAGAGTTTGTACAAATAGTTTTTTGCCTTTTTTACAAAAATCATGTAAATACTTAAATTTATTTATATTGTTACTTTTAAATGTTTTTAAATTTATATGATGTTGATTGGCACGACCTACAAAGATTACAGTCATATCAATTAAAAAGGTGCTTAAGGTATAAATTATGCTAATTTAAGTACTTATTTAAGAAGATAATAAATTTAAGTGTTTAGAAGCAATAAAACAAAAAAATAACTTAATTTTTAAAAAATTATATATATATATATATATATATATATATATATATATATATATATATATATATATATATATATATATGATGAAGAACATGGGATGATATTTTTGTCCGACCCAATGGATACTCAGATTCCACTTGGAAATAAGTGATTCGGTTAAAAATTGTAAGTCTGCATATTTTTATAAGTAGAACAAGTTAATTTAAGTGCTTTAATAAGATACACCATATATATATGCACATTTTGATACAGTTGGTTCCCAAATTAGGCATAAGATCCATTCCTCAGTCATGAAAATGCAATTTGCAATTTTGCATGCAAAGTGTGGGAAATTGGGAATGTGGGTTGGGCTTGTAGTTTTCTTAGGAGCAGCGACTTTTGAGCTTTCATGTGCTTTTGTAATTGTTTGACAATGGATGTTATATCTTGGAATCCTGTTTATATTGTATTATCAATTTACTTTTTTTATATATACAAAATAAAATAAAGTGCATATTTTTTTTAGAAATTTTTTGTGAACTAATGAATATAAAAATATATTTATCAGTTATAATTTACATATTCATTATTTATAACTTACAGGTTAATTATTTTGAACGTAGAGGTTTATCTTTATAGGTTTATTGTTTAAAAGCAATAGATTCATCATTTAGAATTTACAGATTCATCATTAAAAACTTGCATGTTCATCATTTACAATATATAGATTCATCATTTAAAAGTTATATGTTCATTATTTTAATAACTAAATGATGAACTTATAAATTGCAAGTGATAAACCTGCAATATCTAAATGATTAACCTATAAATTATATATAATCTGTAATTACTAAACGATGAACCGATAAGTTATATAAGAAAAACTTATGAATTATAAATAATGAATATGTAAATTTTAAATGATAAACATGTATATTTCTAACAAATTCATCGTTTTCGATCTACAACTACTCAATTTTCGCTTTTTATAATTGATTTTTAATTTAACTATCTTCATTTTTAACCATTTTTATTCACAAATATATATAAAAAAACTAATAGTTTTTCATTCCAAATAATAATAACAATAACTAAAATATTCAAAAATATTTAAAATAAAATCAAATATACAAATTCAAAAGTTTTATTTTTTTTAAAACAGTTTTAGAATGAAGATGAAAAAGAAAAATATAAGATCTGAATAATGAAAATATGTTGCATTTAAACTATCACATACATATAAATTATTTAACTAAAAGAATAATTGTAGTGAATGATATAATACGTGGTTAAATTTAGCCTTTAGGATCATGGTTCTGTGATCTGGGCTTGATTGGCTACCGTTGTGGCTCGGTTTGTTTGGGTTGACTACTGACACATTGTTACATACTTTTAGTCCATTATTTTTCTTTTTATATAAAAAATATAATTTTATAAAATACGATAAAATAAAAAAAAATTATGTATTAAATATTGCTTTAATTTCTAAAATGAACATTTAAAATAAAATAAAAAAGACATTTCAACTGAAATAGAGAAAGTATTATCTATCAAACGATGTATTTTGATTTTTAATAATAATAATGATAAAATCATGTTTCTTATCACACACTATCAAATGAAAATTAGATGATATTTGGTATATGCAATTTTACCTGTGAAGAACTCTTCATTTACTGCGCAAGTTTTCAACAAGCTGAGCCAATTAGTATGAATGTTAACCTCATTTATATATATTAAGATTCACTCCAACAGCAATACCAATGGCATTCTTATTTCAATACTTATCATATAATTAATTAGTGAATATATATATATATATAATATATTCTTAATTTTTTTTATCTAATCACCAATAAATTATGAATCGAATGTTTGCATAGTCATTTAGAACGGATAAATGTTCTTATCTCTAATTCACTTTGAGTCGTTTGACATTACATTTGACAAAAAACGCCTTTGAAGAAAAAAAATTTATTTTTAAATTTTTTAAAATTTGAAAACTGATTTTGGAAAAAAACAGTTAAATAGATACTTTTTCCATAAGTATGTTTGAAAAAATAATTTATAAAAAATTAAAAAATCAGTCAATTAAATTAAAAAAATTTTAAAATATTTTTTTAAACATCTAACAGTAAACACTCAATTTGTTGATTTTAGTTAGATCTTAAATAAACAATGGAAAAATAGGGAGTGGTCACAGATTTTAGAATACCCCCGTAAGAAAGGGCCACTTAAGAGGAGTCGAGTTAATGTGTTTTAGACTTTCCACCTTTTAGGGAGGAAAGGTAGAAAAGTTGACTTAGGAGTGTAACGGGATTAGATAGGTTAACTCATTTGGTGTGAGGAAAAAAAGAAATAAATATACATTTAATACTCTCTAATATTTATTTTTTGAATATTTTTTTATCGTTTTGTCAATCAATTAAAAATTCAGTGGTGAAAAATATTAAAAAATAACTCTATTCAATAACGATAATTTTTAGGAGCATAAGAAAAAAGAATATACTAATTTAGTTAATTTTCTCTCTTAAAAATGGTAGAGAACAATAACAAATGGAATATATTAAATTATTAATAAGAGATTAGCATTTTTTAAAAGTAAAAGAAACCTAAAAAAATAGATAAACAACAAACTTTTATAACTGCATTTAATAAGAAATTCAGACAAGTATCGAAAAATAATATTATGAATCCGTGTAAGCAGTCAGGATTAGTCTCCTACCAGAAAAGTGTAGGCACCAAATCTTTGAGATGAGCCAAGACCCATCTTTTCCATGCCCATAAAATTAACTTTAAAAACTTGTCTTTTTGCAAAATTAATGTCACCAAATCCAAACTTTTTTTTTCTTTTCTTTTTAACAAAATAAACACCATCTTTTATAAATTGAAAAACACATTTATCAAGGTTCAAAAATTGCCACTCCATCCATATTGTCCAACTCCAATTAACAGCTGATCTTTGTTTTATTTTATAAAAATATAATATTATCATGGGAGTATATTCAGATGAAAGGAAATGTAATAAACAAAATCACAAAGAGAAGATAACTAACATTTATAGCTTAAAAAATCTGGGATATTTATTTTATAGATTAATCTTAATTCGCGCCGAATAAATATATTAAAAAATAAAATATTCATTATTAATTTTTAAAGTTGCATAATACTTACCAATTTTTTTTTTAAATGAATTGCTAAAAGATTTAATGCTCAAAAACTCTCGTCAAGCATAATTCCAGTCAATTAATACAATATTACAATCACATTAAGTCAGTTAATTAATGCATGTGATCAAGATTAAAATTTAGAGAAATACTAACAATACTTCTTCACATATTTTTTTTCATACACTTTTAATATAAAAAAAAGTAAATTTTTTTCTTCATAAAATACTGATGCTTTATATAAATCGCAGAGTGTTTTTATTATATAAAGCACTGATACTTCATAAATAGAGAGACATATATCACATTTACATTGGAAGAGTATAGTTCCTCATCAAGTTAAGAAAGAGTTACAAAACCTTAA
>CM042906.1:30628441-30647078 GCA_023653625.1 Triadica sebifera
ATTTCCATCGTCTTTCTTTGGCAATTCTGGACTCTGTGTAAATTGTCCTATATCAAGCGGCTCCAATTGCACTGCAGACAGGAATTTCAGAGCTTGTGACCTCAATTCCTACAACGGGAAAGTGCTTAGTAAGACAGAAATTGCGATGATTGCCCTTGGATCCACATTAGGTGTCTGTCTGCTTTTGGGATTAGCTTGCATGTTTTTATTTTGCCAAAAAAGAAGGCAGCAGGAAGTGGACAATTCTGCCCAAGTGGAGGATGATCCCTTACTCAGCCAAATTATGGAAGCTACCAAGAATCTAAATGACAGGTATATTGTCGGAAGAGGAGCCCATGGAGCTGTTTTTAAGGCTGAACTGGGTCCAGCCAATTGTTTTGCAGTGAAGAAATTTGTATTTGCGGAGCAGAAAGATGGAAATGGAAGTATGGCAAGAGAAATTCAAACCATCGAGAACATAAGGCATCGCAATCTGGTCAAAGTGGAAAAGTATTGGTTCAGAAAGAATTATGGATTAATCTTATACAAGTACATGGAAAATGGAAGTCTTCATGATGTTCTTCATGCAATAAATCCACCAAGAAATCTGGAATGGGAAGTGAGGTATAAGATAGCATTGGGAACTGCCCATGGATTGGCATATCTCCACTATGATTGTGATCCCCCCATAGTGCACAGAGACATCAAGCCACAAAACATACTTTTGGACTCTGATATGGAGCCTCACATTTCTGACTTTGGTATTGCCAAGTTTCTTGATCAGTCATCTGCTTCAACAACATCCTTTTCGATTGCTGGTACAGTTGGCTATATTGCCCCAGGTGATTATCTTTTTTCATGTTATAATTTCTAGTTCCTTCTTGTCAATACAAGCAGCCTTCTAATATCAAATCTACTTTGGCCTTGACAGAACATGCATTTACAACAGCAACGTGTAAAGAATCCGATGTGTATAGTTACGGGGTTGTTTTGCTGGAACTAATGACCAAAAAGAATCCTTTGGATTCATCGTTGATGAAGGAAATGGATATTGTTGGATGGGTTAGGTCTGTGTGGAGCGAGACCCAAGAAATTGCCAAAATTGTAGATTTCAACCTAATGGAGGAAACTGTAGATTCAGAAATTGCGGAACAAGTGACTGGCCTGCTTCTAATTGCACTGAAATGTGCTGATAAGGAACCACACAACAGACCCACCGTGAGAGAAGTTGTTAATCAATTGCTAGACTTGAAGTCATGAATTCTCCAATAAGCAGATATAGAAAGGTTTCACTATATAGGCCTAACTGTTTATCCATCTTAATTTTTTTTTTCCTAGTTTTCAGGAGAGCACACTTTAATGATCTATGATCTGTTTGCATACCTGCTATCCATTTTTAATGTACAGTGCTAGTTTTCTTTCCGCCTTTGCGGTTGAATCCTTTTTTTTTTTTTTTTTTCTCCGTGGCGCTGAATCTTTTTTATTATTTGTACATGATATGTGCTCTGATGAAGTAAACAGCTGAAACCTGCTATATTGCTGCTTATCATGTGAATACGATGGAAGCGAAAGCATCATATGAAGCTTGGATTTAACTGTAGAATAAGGGTTATTCATGCAAATGGAAACATTAATCATACTAGACAACTAAATATATGGTGGATCTCTGTCCCTAAATCCTATGTTCATCTTCGAGTGCAAGAATATTCTTACTAACACTAAGATTACAGCTTATTATTCAACAAGCTTCGTAGAGGAAATTAAAAACTGTTAGCTTCAGATGGTCGAGTGTCTACTGATAGAGCTCTTGCATAATCAAAATTACAGGAAATTGAAGTAAAAAGATCGTTACACATGGTTACTTCAGTTAGGCTAATCTCTCAATCTAATCATTCGAATTTGTAACTGGGAAAGTTTCAAAATTAAGTTTATATCTCAAAAACACCCCCACATACACTGCCTACTGGATATGAAGATTGAATAAGCACAAGTCTGTATCTATCTTTGTCTGAAAATATAATTAACAAATATTCGAACTCTGGATCTTTTGATATGGGAAACTCTAATACTATCTCAATTAACTATTTAACCAAGAGCTCAATTATGTATAATCTGGTATAGATCATATAGCGCCATTTGATTAAATACTTTAATCCTTAAACGACAATGTCAATGTTACTTTTGGACTTTTTAATCCTAATGCTTTGAAATTTTCTTTGACATTTTAGTCTAGAGCTTATTACCCGAATGATACTTTAATTATTTTTTTGGGGTCAAATGGGTCAAAAGTATGCTAAAAAACAGATTTGATGGTTAAATTGGTTAAAAATGTCAAATTTTGAATTATTGATCCAAACCTAACTTAAATTCTGAGTAATTTTTTTATTGGCTTATTAAAAATTTTCTTTTTCTTTTGAATTATTTTTTTCGAGAGTAAAAAAAAAATACCTCTCTAAATGTCATACCTTCTTTTTTTTTTTTTTTTAATGGATAATTAACTTTTATAGGTTTTTTTGTTCTTAAAACTCTCTTATAAAACGTACAAGCAGATGAACGAACAGAAGAAATATTCTTCTTAAAATTAATTATGGCTTGTATTAGAGTATTTGAATTATGACCAGACCTAAAATTTCTGCTATCTAATTTTCGATATATACAAAAGGGTGGCTAGGATTTATTGGTGATCATACTCGTCTCTTTTTCATAGCAATTTTTTTTTTCTCTCTATCTTGTCCATCCGTGAATATAAGTTACAATGTTGAACCAGATAAAATTATTCTATTCTATCTTTGCTTTTTCTCTTATATTTGCGTGTGTATGAATTATATTGTGTGATCCTGTCATTACATTTGTTAAAAAAACATTCACTAACTTCTTTTGGATAATTAGTTCTTTCTTCATAAAAAAATTTTATATGATTCCAGTGGAAGGATACAATTGCTAGAACTATTTTCCAGAGAAACTATCAAAATATGTTATTCGTAAAAAATGAAAAATGAAAAATTTTACAGAACTGAAAATTATTAAAATAGTAATTTTTTTCATATCATATTTAAGTTAGGCAGTAATAAAAGATTGCAAAAATATGATAATCTACTTTTTTTATGATTCCAGTTGAAGGATACAATTGCTAGAACTATTTTCCAGAGAAACTATCAACATATGTTTTTCGTAAAAAATGAAAATTGAAAAATTCTACAGAACTGAAAATTATTATAAGGGTAAATTTTTCACATCATATTTAAGTTAGACAGTAATAGATGATAGCAAAAATATGATAATCCACTTAACAAATGAATTTTTTACTTATTTTTCCTAGCAAGTATATCAAAATTTCATTATTGCCCTCAAGCTGACACAAAGGAAAATAGATATATAGGGACACATCATATTTAAATTCCAACTACTGACCAAACCTTTCTTAGGCGTTTCTGTATTTGAATTTAAATTTTAAACACAACAAAAAGGAGGCTATGGCCCTTCTAAAATAATTCAGAATATTATACTGAGGCATGTCTTGATCAAGTCTTCTCAAATCAAAGCTAAGCGCTCCTTTTCTCCTGCTCATTTTCTTCCATCTACTTCATTCACTTTCTTAACAGCCTAAATGGCAAGAATTCTGGTTGACAAGATGCAGTATCTCAGTGTCTCAATAGTACTTCTTCATGACATGATTATTCAAGAAATTTATTTTGCAAATCCTAAAACTTTTTCATTCTCTCCTTTCTTTAGGAAACTCCACTATATATTAGCTCTTAATCAATCTCATTATGAATAAATAATATTATTTTCCAAAAGGAAATTAACACAATGAAGTTTCTCATATAGGTCGGTCACTTAATCAATTAATAGTAAAATATTAAAACTCAACTGAACAGCCTAAATGATTTCAATGCCAACAGAAAGAAAGGCAAAGTCTAGAATACAATCTCTAACTTCTTATGGTCTTCAATGCCAATCTTGGAAAGTTAATCTACCATGAAAATCCGAAGTATTATAAAGGAAGCAAAAGATTGATAAATGGAAATCAATGTAGTTTGGATAGGTTATTTATTTCATAGGTCAAAGTGATAAATAAGATAGAGCCAATCAGACATTAATGAGCATTATGAACAACTAAACCTGAATCATCTAGTGAACCTAGTATAAAGATCATCAATATCAATATGCTATTTACCTTTCCAAGCATAAGAGAAGAAGCGGAAGCAATTAAAGTAGTGATATTAATAGCCTAATTATCTTGAGTTCAAAATTCTCTTCATCAGTTTTAGCTTTTCTTTGAAATAAAAAAGATTATTTAATGAAAACAATATGATGGCAGTAAATAATTATTTTACCTTCAAATCTTAAATATGTATTCTGAGAGACCCTGTTATGCAATTGCTAATTAATTGAAATAGTAACAAAATCAGGAAATCAGTGAAGATAATACATTCACATACATAAAATGGAGCTAAAGAAATGAAATTTTGCACAAATAGTAACCTATGAATCACCTTAAACATGAGTAAGATAATCAAAATTCTCGGACCTTTAGAACTCAAAAGTAATGCCGTCCTACAACAGCATATTTAAAAATAGAAAATTAAAATTAGTCTTCCTTCTAAATCTGAACTAAATAATAAATAAAATAAAATAAAATAATTCAGTTCAATCTCATTTTTAACATCTCTATAATAATGTAACTAGCTTCTTTTGACGCCATAATCAGGTAAAGGAACGGGGTTTTTATTAAACTTTAGATCATTTATCATCAAATTACACAACAACAAAATGATCCTGTATAAAAATAATATCGAGATTCTAAGCTGCAATTAAGAAGGGAAATGAGAAATCCTAATCCTGCAACCCCACTTCTGAACAAAGTCTTCCCAAAACAGGGGAAAAAAAAAAAGAAAGGAAAAAAGGAAAAGGTTATTAGCAGAAGATTGGATTTATTTTTTTATTTAGATTATTGAACCAATAGAAACAGTAGAATTAGAATAATTTTAGCTAAAATAGATGGCAAGAATTACCTGAAGCTCAATTCAAATGCTCAAAATAATGCCATTGCCTGGATTTCCTCGTCAAAGCTTCATCCTGCTCCTCGGTGCAAGGATACCCATCAGCTTGATTCAACCAAATTCAGATATCCTTAACATATATGATTTAAAAGAATTATTCAACCCAAAAATTCAAATAAAGTAGTTATTTTTACGTTTAATAAGCCTTTCTATATCAAATTTCACTTTCTTGATTAACAAAGCAATTCTCATTCTATTTGTAACACAACCGCTTCCACATTCCTATATGGTTTGACTCGGGGGAAGAGACTGAAAACCAATAAAAATAGAGGATATATTCGCAGTATTAAAACTAATATGAGATTAAAACTAATAATAAAATAAATAAATAAACTTCTCCCCTTTCCCTTCAAATACTTTATTGAAAACCACTTCCTTATAGCCTTTTACTTCAGTTGTATGCAAATGATCGCAAATCAAAACACTAAAAACACTTCTATTTCCTTATCTCCACAGAGCAGTGAGAAAAAAACTTATTGAAAAGAACTCATCTCTCCGCCGTTGAAACAATCACAAATTATAGAGTCTGTCGATAGAATTTTACTGCGAAAATATAGCATACGACACATAAAGGAACTAATTTTATGCAATTATACAAAATAAAAATCAGAACTTGTCTAATAGTTCCTTTAATATATTGAAATTAAGGGAGAAAAGGGGGAAAAAAACATAGACCACTAACTTGGTTCTCAGCCTCGGCCACCTTCACAGCTGAGATATCGCTGGCCTAAACAATGGCACCTACTTTTGCCAAGATAATCGCGAGACATACGGTGCCGCCACCGCATCACAAATAGTGACACTTCGTCTTTCAACATTTTCAATACATTCTCCACAGTCTTCGAGTGGCCCGGCCATATGTCTCGCTGCACCTAATTAACATCATCCGTCTCTCCATAAATTTTCTTCCATCGCTGAAACCCAAAATTGTTGAAGTACTCTTTCACTAACTCCTCGTCATCGCCCCAAACCTCCTCGGCCTGTTGCCTCCGCCAACGCTCGGGGTCAGTAAGGGAGAGAGCGGCGACTAAAGCATCCACGGAGCCTCTACCGATGACGGGAGGATTATTGTTTGGGAACTTTCCCCTAGGGTAGGGTAGGGAAAATTCCTCCTCTATCTTTTTTTTTTTATAAAATATAAGATTTTTTTTTATTTTGATAATTTTTTTTAAAAAAAATTTATATTATTACATATTTACTATTTTACATTATCAAAAATATAATTTTATTAATAATAATAATATTTTTTATTTAATTTTTAGTATTTTCCCTCTAAAATAAAAAAACAATGAATAATAAATATTATTTTCTTTTATTTTCGAATAAAATAAAATGAAAATATTTTATTATTTTACTTTTTTAATTTTATTTCTTTTATATTTTTTTATTTCATTACTTGAGAGTAAAAAAATAAAAATTATTTTCCATTTCGATTTTATTTTAAAATAGAATAAAGTGAAAATAACTTCTTATTTTACTATCTTATTTTATTTTCCTTCATATTTTATCTCCTCCCAAATATAAATAAAAATTTAAATAAAAAAATGGTAAAATGAGATGAGATGAAAAGAGAAAAATAATAACTAAAATAAAAACAAGAAATGAGGAATCACATAAAATAATATTATAAAATAAGATATATAGAGTTTTTTTTATGGGATTATATTAAGATTTAAACTTGTGATTTTATAATTCTCATTAGTATATTAGTACTATTAAATTAAAATTTATTAGTAATTTTTTTTAAAACAATGAGACAAATAGAGATGAAAGAAAATTTATATGAAAAACAGTGACCATATTTATATCTATATTAATTATAAATTAAAAACATGAATAATAACGATTAAAAGAAATCCACTACTATAAAAACTAACCAATAAAAATTGATAAAAAATCCCATGCCACTTCTAGAGGCTTTCGATTAGAATAAGATTCTAATTGCATTAGGAAAATATTAACAATACCTTTTCAATATTTTTTTAGCACTTTATTTTATAATTAATTTATATTTTCAAATTTAATTTGATAAATAAAATAATAAATTTAATAAATTAAAATTTTAATAACATAAATTTATTATAAAATAAGTGTAAAAAAATATTAAAAATAATATTACTAGCATTTCCCTGCCAATTAAACCAGTGGAACCATCTTATCCGAACACATTGCCGCCTTATCTAATAACAATGCTCAGTCTAGCTGTTTCCGACTTATCTTACGTGGGAAAAAAAAATTATATATTCTATTATAGTCCTAAACCCTACGCTAAGTATATATCTCGATACATAAAGATTGAACTGACGCGGTGACGTTTGGCTTTACTTTTTCCTGGCTTGCCTTTGTCTAGCCACCATATTATAAAATTCCATTATTGCCTCTCCATATATACATGGAAACATGCCTAAGTCTGACACCGTGCTTCAATTCTCCAAATAATAGAAGAGACGGCAATCATGGCGACCGCTCCTTCGGTACAGGGAGAACGACTCGACGTTCTTACTAAATCCGGTGAAAAGACTGGCATTTCCAAGCCCAGGCAAGCTTTAACTACCCTCTCTCTCTCTAATCTTCTTCAAATCTCGTACTAAACGACTTTGTTTCAACGGATTTGGCATCAAAATTTGGATTTGATTATTTTCAATATCTCATGGATTAATAATAATAAACTTGCTGTAGTGATGGTTTATTTTACCTGTGTTACTATTATAAAAGCAATCCATCTCAATACTGATGTACTGAATTCTTATCAGAATAGTGTAAATTGACTTTCTGCTGTCCATCGAGACGGTACTAGATTCTTATCAGATTAGGATAAAATGACTTTTTGCTCCAATGTAGGGGAGAGGTTCATCGAGACGGAGATTATCACAGAGCTGTTCACGTTTGGATTTATGCTGAGAGTACGCAAGAGCTGCTTCTTCAACGGCGTGCCGATTCCAAGGATTCGTGGCCAGGACAGTGGGATATCTCCAGTGCTGGCCATATTTCTGCTGGTGACTCATCACTTGTGACTGCCAGGTGTGAAGTCTGAATACAATTTTTGCTTATTCTAATTCTGCAGGAGCTTTCTATGCTTTTACAAAATATTGTTTTAATCATTTTTGGTGGTTATGATACAAAATTAACTGTTTGATGTAATTATGGTTATTGTTGAGACTTTTTATTAATTGGCTTCAGGAGAGAGCTTCATGAAGAGCTAGGCATTATCCTTCCACAGGATGCATTTGAGTTGATATTCTTTTTTCTTCAAGAGTGGTTAGTGAACCAAATGCTCTTCTTTTCCCTTACAGCGAGCTATGGTTTACTATGTGATTATTTTTATTAATTATTTATTGTGAAAAATGACTGTTATCTTTTTATTTTCATTTTCTTTTCCATATATTTTTCACTCTCTTTTTTAGTATATGACGTCATAAACTTGGTTTCTTATTTTTTTTCCTTTCAATCAATGCCAGAAATTTTACTTTGACAGTGTTGGCTGCTGATGTGCTGTTTCTTTGCCCACAGCCTGGTGCAAGTGTGTACATTTCACAAAATAAACATGGGAGTTTCAAATTTTTTGTCGTCTTTTAATATCTTGCTTTTTCTTACTTGCATAAAATTGATCTAAAATGATGCAGGGTCTAAAATCTTTGATTATGGGAATATCAAGTTCATATCCAAAGTATTGTCTTTGAAACCGTTAACATCAAATATTCACCTTATGAAATTTTTGGGCTTCGGTATGCATTGTTTGTGTACCTAACATCATATATCTATGGATATCGACCAAACTTATCAGATTGGACAACAACTTCCATGCCTATCTAGATTCTTTGTGAAGCCCAATCTTTGCTTTGGTTAATTGCTTATTTTATGGAGCCTAATACTGATTTTTAACAGCACCTTAACTAATCCTCCTCCCTTGTGACATCGTATTAATTACCATTAACTTTACATTTCATGCAGTGTCATAAATGATGGCAAATATATCAATAATGAATACAATGATGTATATCTTGTAACAACTGTAGATCCAATTCCCCTAGAGGCATTTACTCTTCAGGTCAGTAGGTTCATGATTATCTTTAATGAAAATGTTCACCTATTTGGTGATATACATTGAATTCGGTCCATTTATTAGCAAAATAACCAAATTTTCTGTTCATAGATTTTGCTTTGACTTTATAAAGGATAAGATTTTCTGCACTTGTTAATTTAAGTTTAGTTTATAATGCTCTAACATGATGATAAGTCAGACTCTTGCAAATTTTTGGGTTGTTCCCTGCCTTCATATTGTAGAGCTGCTTTTGTTGGTATGGTTTTATTTGAGCCTGAACTTGAAATGTTCTTATACCAACTTAAAAATCAAAGGCAAAGTTTGGGGAAGTAACATTTTAAATCTGTAAGTTGATGTACTTAAAATGTGCTTTTCTGAGCTAAAGCAGTAGGAACTTTTTTTTTGTTGTGCCCCTGCTGCTAACAATAACCTCTGCATTTCTTGTGGTTTTTCTTTTTTTATGATTTTTTGAATGTTTGGTCTGTTGAAATCGATATTTTTTCTCAGAAACTTTAAAACATTGTCCTCTGCTTGTTATTTGTGTTTGCTACACTTCATATGGAAATTTTGAACCTTAATAGCTATTCAACTCTGTTTTCTTTGACATTGAACAGTTGTAATGAACTATAAAATGAATGGTTCTACTATTAGACTATAAGAATCTGAATGCATGTCTATTCTCTATCTTATGCTAGGAAACGGAAGTATCTGCTGTCAAATATATTTCCTATGAGGAGTATAGAAGCTTACTTGCCAAAGAGCATCCTGATTATGTCCCTTATGATGTAAACGGACAATATGGTCAACTCTTTGACATAATTAAGCATAGGTATGTTGAAGAGTAATTGTGTGGTCAAATTTCACATTTTTTTATCAGTGCAGTTAACAAATCAAGTCGTCCAAGAATTAATGCGTCGGGTAATAATTTATTTATTTTATTAGGTGGCATTTGATTACTTCCTTAAAATTTGTAGCATGCAAAAACATTGTAAGATCAAATCAATAAATAAATCTTTGCATAAGCAAAAAGATTTTCATTGGTGAAACTAACATATTCCTCTTATCTTTCACCTTAGTGAAAATTGAAAAATATGTCCTGTTCTTGGGCTGCCATAGCAAAATTATCCACTTCTTTTTCTAGCACAGACAAAAATTTGATTTGAAATATATTAAGAAAGTTATTAAAAGACAAATATCACCATCTTGCCAACTTATATTCGTTAGTTTCTGTTAATTCTTTTTCTAGCTTTGCCACATATTCCATTTGATTTGCCACAGGTACAATGAGAACAATGTAGCACGCTGTTTGACTCTACAAAAGCAGCTCAGTCGATATGCTCCTGTTTCTCTCAATGTGGAGGTTGTCACCTTTCTATTGTTGTTTACCTTACATTTCTCAGATGCTTTAATTTCTGTAGAATCTACTTGATTGATATTCAAAGCTTAATGTCAGTGAAATCTGAGATAACATTCTCCTAGAGATATATTACCTATTCACTAATTATTTGCCCATTTTTTTCTTCATTTGAGTGATTGTTGTTAGCAAGACTTGCTGAATATATGTTAATGTGACTTGTTAACCTGATCAGTGTTGACTTTCTTTCCACTTTTTAACGGGTGGAAATCCAATAATCAACACTAGCTAGTGCCATCAACAGAGAAAGATGCTTGATGATATCTGATTCCTTGAAAGTCATTGAATGCTAAAATGAAATGATTGAAAAGCCTTCATTGCTTATTTTTCATTTATGGAAAAGTTATTGATCATGGATTACAGTAGGATTTTAATTTTATTATTGGGAGAAATTATTTTGTGAAGAAAAACAAACTAGTCAGTACCAGAGATTTCACTCATTTGCAAGCTCCTAAGAGTTTTATTTAACTACATCCATTTGGAACTGGTACCGATTAAATCAAGACCAAAGATGAATATTCAACAATCAGAACATCTTCAAAAGGTCTATGTACAAACATGATAATATCAAGGTTGTAAGTATGTATATATGATGGATCTAAACATTTCTTCTATAGTTGTAGTGAATTAATTTACAGCTGGATGTGAGCATCAGAAGTATCTTGTGTCTTGTATCTCACGTGAATGTTAGTTCATTGCACTTGTGCTTATCAGATTGATATTAAATGCTTTTGGGTGTTCTAGATTTAAGTTGAATATTTTGATGATTTATTCTATCTATAAAATTTTACAATTTTGTAATCATGCTACTCACAATTATTGACTCTAAAATACTCTGTTCTTATTTTCCTTTGGTTGTGGGGTTCCAAATATAAGTATTAATTAAAATTGATTTTTTCTCTCCTTTCTGTAGTTGACAGGCGTATCAGATGGAGACAGGAAAGCATTGGATTTACTTCTTAAAGCTGCAAAAGTTGTGGATGAAATCTTTTACTTGCAGGTTGTTTAATCTATTTGATTTTTGTTTGTGGATAAACATGTGCACAAAAGTGGGTTGATAGGCATGCATTTTTATATGTTGTTATTTATATTTTAATATTAATCAGGTTTGGTATAGCAACCCGGCTCTAAGGGATTGGTTGAAGGAGCATGCTGATGCATCAGAATTAGACAAGCTCAAATGGATGTATTATTTAATTAATAAAAGCCCGTGGTAAGTCTTCTTGGGCTTCATATACATGTGCCTGTGTCTGTTTTCATAATTCAGAAGCAAGGAAAGCATCATTCCCCAATGTGTAAAGCCTTGATTTATTCGTTACATTAAGCATTGACTGCATTAGTTATATTATTATTATTGTTATCATATTATTATTATTATCGTTGTTGTTGTACATGTATCAACATGCTACAGTGACAAGAATTCAGGAACAGAGAGGAGTGTTTATAGAAATGGATGACCTATTTGGAGAAATTAGGGTCCATCTGGATGGACAATATCCACATTAGCTTTGCAAAGGGCTAGAGATGTTGATAAAACTTTCATCATTTCTTGCCTCACATTCTCATTCTTATTTTCCACTTCCTTCCATTCTCCTAGTGAGACCTAACATTATTCCGTAATGGTGCTGTTATTGTTGATCCCCGTATTTATTCATGTGACCCCTAAAACTAGATGACATGATATAATATTGTTTCAGATCTACCCCTCTTAAATAAATAAATAAATAGATTGGAGTGATGAGCTCATAAAAAGAATTGGATCAACTAGTGCCTTAGCCTAGTAGAAAAGGTGAGGCTAACCAAAGGAGCGGGCACTAGGTTCAAGTTCCACCAACAAAAGTCCCCCTTCCCCAGTCCTTCAAATTTTTTGTAAAATGTAGAAATAGGATAATATTATTTCAAAAGTTGCTGTTTAAAGACAAAACATGACTATTCTCTTGGATGTTTTTGATCTTTTTCATGTTCTTTTGTTATTGGCTCACTTTAATCTAATCATTGATGGCAGAGAATAACTGGTTTCTCACCATTCTGACTCTTGAACCAAGCATCCCAACTTAGTTGACAGATGTCACATCACATCTTTTCTTTCTATTTGATGAATGGCCAGTAGAACATTTGAAAGGAAATGTATCTCAACTATAATTCATTCTCCATGAACAGGTCTTCCCTTGATGAAAATAAGGCATTTTTAACAACAGCAGATTCAGCCATAAAGTTGTGTCCTAATGTTACGAAGCTAGTTAATGGATGGAAGGGTGTGGAATACAAAGCAGCATTTCCCATGCCAAAACCTCCTGGAGCAAATTTTTATCCACCAGACATGGATAAAAAGGTATGGTATGGCCGTATGGGAAGTTCATTACAATATTCTCTTAAGATAAAAAAAGTGATCATGCCACTAGTTTCTCCCCTTGTCATGAATATTAATCGCTTCTTTTTACATCCAATACTAAGTCTTGTATGTTTCTTTTGTTGCATAGGAATTCAACTTATGGAAGGATACTCTGTCAGAGGTTCAACAACATGATGCAACGGGTTTTTTTACTGTTATCAGAAGGCACAGTGAATTTGAATTGGACTCTTCTCTATCAAGTCATACAGCTGAGGGTACAGATCAATTGGCAGATATTCATGATCTCTTTATTGCACCTTACTCTAGAGAGTATATTTCTTTTCTCAAAAAAGCCACTGATCTATTGCATAAAGCTGGAGACTTGGCTAGCACACCTAGGTATATTGTTTGCTAATTTTTTTTTTCTTTTTACAGTTCATGTATCGCACAGCTTGTAGAAATCTGTCCCACTTTTTTCTTTGTGTAGCTTGAAGAGGTTACTACATAGCAAAGCTGACGCTTTTCTTTCTAATGACTACTATGAGTCAGATATAGCCTGGATGGAATTGGTTAGTACTCAGAATGCATTTTTCTCATTTGGGAAAATATTCACAGTTGTATATAGTTTCAGCCTTTCAGGTACATGGGTGACATTCCCCACCAATGGATGCTAGTCACCATATCGTTTCGCCCATGGGAACTCTGATATAGCCTGAGCACATTTATGCTTAAAAAGCTACACTAGTATCATGATTTATAATACCCAAAAGCTAGGCTACGATTTTGACATGAAACCCTTCTATGAAAATTAAATACATCGAACCATGACACACTCACACAGTTTCCAGACTGTAGATATATACTAGCAAATCTAAAGCAATTTTTCATTCACGATTATACCTGTGACTGAAATTTCAAAACAAACTTGTTATTTTGTCTTTCAAGTTTGACAAGAGATCACTAGAAAAAATGTGTTTAGGTAAGGGGTTAAAAATGTCTAAACAACGGGCAGAAAATCTTGTTAATCCAATAATTGTCTTGTTACTTTGGTAGCTTAAGTAGGCAGTTCAGTGGAATTTCCAGAGTTTTTTCTTTCTCTTTTTTCCAAAAAGCATTATAGGGGGATTTATATCACGTCACCAGATAAATTTTGTCCCTAACATGTAGCCAACTGCAAAAAGTTTGGGATTAAAAAAAAACTTAGTAATCTTAGTTAATCATTTCTTGGGACTAAAAACTTATCATGATTTATTTTGAAATCTCTAATGGCATTTTCAAAAAAGGGAAAACATTCCAATCATCCACTTACACTAATTTGTAATATATTAACCTT
The DNA here is from genome assembly GCA_023653625.1 of Triadica sebifera. Taxonomy (NCBI): domain Eukaryota; kingdom Viridiplantae; phylum Streptophyta; class Magnoliopsida; order Malpighiales; family Euphorbiaceae; genus Triadica; species Triadica sebifera. The sequence goes on from CM042906.1 coordinate 30,642,605, forward strand.
GCTTATTTATGAATTTTTTCCATCTATTAAAAGTCTTCAAAGAAAAATTGTAAATGAGTAAACAGTAATAAGATCAAAAAGTGTTTTTTTTTTCCTTTTCAATATAAAACCTACTGGGTTTACCTTCTTGTGTTGCGCCACCAGGTGCTTTAGCTTTTAGCAGTCCCATCAAAGTCTGACAAGCATTTGTTCATTTGGTTCTCATCATGGTGCAGGACTCTATGCTGGATGTAACTATAGGTCCATATGAGACATATGAAGATGCCCTTTTTGGATACAAGGTAAAATTTGGTTAAGCATATGTATACTCTCTTCCACTTTAATGTCACCAGACATCAATGCTGAGGTTGTAAATGCACTGGAGTTATGCTATGCGTAGTAGATAATAATTTTGGTCTTCAATTGCTTCCAGTTAGGAATATATGTTCTATTTATTCCACATATCTCAATATGTTCAAGATCTTCTAAGTTCTAAGTTCTAAATGCAAACTCTAATTGGTATTGGATTTTTACCATATTGCTCATGGAGCATCAAATTTGAGACAAAATTTAGTTTTTTTTTTCTTTTAGTTGGTTGAATTATTATAGACATAGGTATCAATTAGTCTAATGCCTTTAAACTCCATAATTTTATTTTAGTAAAAGAAATGAAACCTCAAGGCCAAGAAAACTTGCATTTTTTTTTAAATACAGGGTGTTTTAGATAAAACACACTTCCAAATTACAGTCCCAAAAAGTTGAAGGATAAGAACAATGCTTGAACATTTGTCATCTCTTATTTATAGATATATTTAGTTTAGTTTTGTAGCATTCTTCATCTCTTAGTATTCAGCATTTATATGCACAGTTTGGCCTGCCTACTTTGCATGGTTGTATAATTTATGGCTGTGATGCATAATTTGTGGAGTTATTTCTTTTCTTTTTGAGTACTATGTTCATAGTTTTTAATTGCTCAATTTACAAATCTATTTCACCCCTGTAGATTATGAAAGCCTTCAACACAATTTTCAAAAGATACATTAGATCACAAAACTTCAATAATTTGTTGTTTCAGCTCTATCAAATAATGTAAAGTTGTCCATGAGTCTTTCTAAAGCTTGAAGATGTGGACCAAACTTAATTACTGGAACACATACACGTGATTTAACCTTAATTGTGGTCTTTAGCTGAAACCCAACCGGATTACTGAAATTTGATGAATGTGGACCATAGTTCAAACTTAAGTTTCACAAAAATCAAGATCATGCCCTCCCCACCAACTCTTGCATCCATGTGCTTTGTTAGCTATGTAGAAGATTGCTTGTACGTACCCATGTATGTATGCACACATTTGTTTCCTTAAGATTCTTTGGTAGTATGAAATTTGCCGCGTCTATATGTTAATAGGAATAATATGTAACTGAATGCCTTTTTCTTTTCACTTTTTGTAATCTTCCTTGTTTTCATTAAAATAGCTCATAAGTTGCATTGTATTTATCTTAGGCTACGTTTGAAGCATTCATTGGAGTCCGGGATGACACAGCAACATCTCAACTTAAACTCTTTGGTGATAATCTGCAGGTTCTGGGAATTATCTAGTTGCTCATATTTATTTCCTTCTATTTCTTCATCTTCTGATATGCACTTTTTCGCTATTTTATATGTCATGATTTTTTATGAAAGAGTGTACCTGTAGGTTTTGGAACAAAATCTTCCAATGGACGAAGCTTACAAATCAACCAATGTTAGTGCTGCTCCTATTCGCGTCATCCAACTTCTCTATAATTCAGGGGTGAGTTTCTGGAATTATATGTCTTCTGTTGAGTAAGAAACTGAGTCTAACAGGTTTCATTTTGCATCAGGATGTCAAGGGTCCTCAGACTGTTGCTTTCAATTTGCCCAATGACGAGCGTATAGTAAAAGATAGAGGAACTTCAATGGTCATGCTTAAGAATATTTCTGAGGCCAAGTACAAGTTCTTTCCTCAAAGTTTATGTTGTCATTATCATTTGCTTTTTTGTTGCTTTTTCTGAATGATGACACTAGGGTAGGAACTTTTTAAATGTTGGACTTCGCCATCCTAACCAGGTTCAAGCATATTCTGAAGCCTATAGCTGATGTCTGTATAACTAAGGAACAAAGGAAGCTTGTGGATTTTGATTCTTTCTTTACACACACCATCTGCCATGAATGCTGCCATGGTATTGGTCCCCATACTATAATACTTCCAAATGGTCAAAAGTCTACAGTGAGAAAGGTTCGTTGCATGACTTTATGCCACCTTTCTATCATTTTCAGATTTCGTGGGGTTTTTAGATCTTGGCACATTCATTCATAAAATCACTCAATTATAAGCGGCAAAGAAAACTTGTTTTTTGACTTAGTAAATTTACCATCTGGCTATTCATTTAATTTTTATGGCTAGCATATTATTGAATTGTTTAGACTTAGTACCTATTAATTAAAAGGCAAGGAAACAATGCTTCAATTTGAGAGTCATAATTTTGTTTGAGATATTGTTTACAGTCTGAAGCTAGAATCATCTTTAGTTTGCTGTGTTTTCCTCTCTATAATTTGAAACAGGAGCTGCAAGAACTCCACTCATCTCTGGAGGAAGGAAAAGCTGATATAGTTGGAATTTGGGCACTCAAATTTTTGATCGACCAGGTCAGTTAGTTACTATTCATGAGCATTACTGCATCTAGAGCACATATATATTACATGTTCCTCGAGGATGCTGAATTCACATGCATTCCAATGACACATCTGTGAAGGTGCATGGTGTAATCAGGTTTTATGGCAAGTGGCCAATCAATTAGAGTGAACATATTAGGTCATCCCCATGTAGTTTAATGCTGTTCTGTCACGGGTTTATCTGAGTTCTATTTAACTGTATGTTCCATAAGTTCTGGAAATATAATGGCATCTTTATTCTTTCAAGAAGACAGGAAATGCAAGTTCCGATTTCAACCAAAGTTTGAAAAAATAATTGCACTAATTTTATGTCAAAGTAATTGGGAAGTGTGTAATTGTTAGTAGATCATCTCAAAATGCAATGTTTTCAGGTGGGATGGGTGTGTTCATGTTATCCAGCGGGTAGGATTTTTTGTCAAATTTAGTTACCCATTGGATTTTCAAGTTCAAGACAAGTCATTCTTTAAATTGAATTGCACAAAAAAGAAGTTCAACAAAAATTAAAATAGCAAAATGAAAAAGTTTAGACACCATTAGTGAAATATCAGACAGAAGTGAAAATAAGTATACTTGCATAATAAACTCTCATTGTTAACTCATAAATCAAAATTAAAACAATGAAAAAATAATATGATATTTTTGTAAATTTGTTCATTAACTCATAATAAACTCTAATTGTTAACCCAATAATTTTATACTTTTTTTTATAATCTGTGTATATATATATATATATCAGTTTTCCTTTAAAGGAATATTCCAGTGACCTATTTTCACCTTTTCTTATAAAAAAGTCTTAAGTGACCCATTCAGGTTATTTGGATTAGGTCAACCCAAATGGATAAAGTTGAGCAGGTTACTCTGAGAAATTTGAGTCTTTTTTGAGTTTGGGTTATTTCAGATTTTATACGGATTAAGTGTAGGTCAAAAATTTACATCTGTAATTGTTATAGATGCTAATTTTTGTGGTCTAGCAATTGCAATATTGTAAACTTGGTAACTTTGGATTCTGTCTCACTTTTCTTTCCTGTCTATTTTGTGCATGTGAATCTGAGGGCTGCAGGGTTTGCTCCCAGAGAGTTTGGTAAAGTCTATCTATGTTTCTTTTCTTGCGGGATGCTTTCGCTCTGTTCGGTTTGGTTTGGAGGAAGCTCATGGGTAAGCCAACTATTGATTTCCTTTAGTGCATTGGTGTCAGCTTTGCTGATCATTCTATATCCACTGAACAATGTCAGAAAAGGCCAAGCGGTGCAGTTCAACTGGTTATTTGAGAAAGAAGCCTTCATTTTGCATCCTGATGAGACATTCTCGGTTGATTTTGCAAAGGTATAGCTATGCCAACTTTCCTTGTTGATATTTTTCTCCCAAATAACAGCGTCTTGAATGTTGTTTTCACTTGAAAGGTTGAAGAGGCTGTTGAAAGCCTTAGTACGGAGATACTAACTATACAGGCAAAAGGAGACAAAAAGGCTGCAAGTTTGCTGCTTGAGAAATATTGTAGAATGACAGAGCCATTGAATATCGCATTGTGCAAACTAGAGACCATTCAGGTATGAGCTACGAAATCTGAGACATACTAATGCATGTGTTTATCTAATTCTACCATTGTAGCATGTTTCTAGTGACAAATAAGATGCATTTAAGTTTTCTAATGTCGACAAGTGCAGGAGAGTGAGCAATGATAACACTAGTCATTTAGCTACGTAGTGACTTTCAATCTGTTTAGTTTATAATTTTATGTAGAGTATGTCTGTAATTTCTAGTTCTGGTTGAGAACTAATGAAATTGATGGTAATTTCTTCCT
>CM042906.1:30649078-30818432 GCA_023653625.1 Triadica sebifera
ATCATCTGGGTTTGTCTCCATTTTCTTGTCAAATGTTTTTTTAAGATATTTCTGTTCATGTTTCGTCGGTAGATAATTTGATCTTTCTTTCTTTCTTTCTTTCTTTATTTCTTTCTCTGCTTATGCTATAGTTTGGTTTCTCTGTGTTGCTTCTGATCAATCACAAAATCATGAAGGATCATCTGGGTTTGTCTCCATTTTCTTGTCAAATGTTTTTTTAAGAGATATCTGATCATGTTTCGTCGGTTGATAATTTGATTTTTAACTTAATTTGCTGGGTTTGTTGCTGTAGATTATTCTATTGGGTATATCTCATTTTAATATTTTTGGTTTAAATTTATGTGCTTTAACTTTTTTCTCTCCGCTGAAACAGAAGAAGAAGCTGTAACTTGCTCAGTTTCTGTTTGGAAATGGCAGAAGTTTATAAAAAAATGGAGGTAAGTGAAACCAAAATTTCCACCATCCAAAACAATGAGAAACCAAAAGTGTTTTTGCAGAGATTATCACTGAACGAAAATTCCAACAAATTGATAATCAGTGAGGAAAATGAACCAGATATCAAAGAAAAACTGATAATCAAAGAAGAACAGATGCTGGAAATCGAAGAAAAACCCATAAAATTGATAATAAAAGAAGAAAATAAACCAGAAATCGAAGAAAAACCCAATGAATTGATAATCAGTGAAGAAAAGGAACCAGAAATCAATCTTGGACTTTCCTTAGGTGGAATTTATAGTGAAAACTCAAATGAAAAACCCATATCTGGATCATCTTCCGTTGTTGAAATTAAGAAAATGAACAAAGAAGAGGCTGGGAATTCCACTCCATTGCCGAAATCATTCATTTCTTTATCAAGGCCTTGTTCAGTGCATAGTGGTGCAGAGCACGAGCAGAGAAAGACAGCTTTTATTGTTGTGGCGAGGAGAGCATTCAAGCCTGTTGTGGGTAGCAGCAGCAGCAACATGGGGAACAGGCCTGCAAATGGTGTCCCTCAGGAGAAGGATAAATCTCCACCCATTGGTCCAATGCCGTCTTCACCGTCTCAGGTGCCAGCCTGGGCTGCAGCTTCTGCTGCTAGGAGCCCTGCCTTGTGCCGTGCCCTTGCTCAGATCAGGAAACACACTGCTCTTTATGGTAACAGAAAATTTCACGGTATAATTCCATTTTCTTTCTAAATTCTATTTCTGAAATACTTTGTTTTTATTAATTCTGTACTCACATTTGTATAAGATACTGAGATAGTACTGATGAGACTCAACGCATCATTAAGGTTCACAATAAGTTAATGCTTAATATAATTATCAGCGTTTATTTTGTTTGCTAGCAAGAATTCCTGTTTAACATAGTTTACTTGCTTTTATATGTTAGATTTTTCATTTTATTTTGTTTTAGATTCTAAGATGAATATATAGTGTTGCTTGTAAGGATTCTTATGAACATTACAGTTGAACACAGGAAAAGTTATCTGATATAGCAAATTAATGCGTTTGTAATTAGTGAATTAGATTCGATCAGTTTGCTTTGAATAGAAATGAGGGTTACTGCTACATTTTCTGGTATGCATTTAAGTGAAATTGCTAGTTTTTATGGCATATTGTTCATGGAACTAATTAGAGCAAACATGTAAAAAGAAAGTTAAGGCATTAGGCCCGGAGAATTTATCTTAATCCACATGCATAGGCAATCTAAGAATATTTGTTTTGTCAGTATTGAATTTTATGAAATGATGCAATTGAATCTTGAATTCATTAACAAGCCGTCAAAAAACCGCTAATCGACAAAAACTAAAAATAATACTATGATTATGTATATTTTGCCTTTTATAGAACTCTAGCACCGGCACATGTTGACAAAATATACTTCAAATTATAATCTGAAAATCCACAATTTGTAGTTTGCCAAGTGGTTGCACATTTTGCTTATCTGTGCGCTGAGTGTTGGTTTTGAGCATCTTATGAATGAAGAAATATTTGAAGTATTTAGTAGTTGAGCCATTAAGGTGAAAGAATTTATTTCATTTGTTGAAATTTTCACTAATGTGAAGTAAAATGTAGATGAACATATTTTCATAGGTGTGATATTTGCATATTCTAACTCATGTAATGCATGATTTTTACCCTAGGCTTAGGGTTTAAAAGCATCATAGCTATTAGTGTCATTTACCGAAACACGGAATATTTAACAGAGAATGGAAACTGCAGGCTTAACCAAAAGATCACATTTCTGTTGTAATAGCCTATGTTCCATCGTCAAAGCCTACAAGCATATATAATTAGTGACCTTCAAAACTATAGTTTTGGTGCCTTTCTTCAAGTAAAATCGGTAATAAGGCCGAAAAACAAGAGAGAGCTTTTGATGCTAAGCTCAACATAGATAACAAACATATATGATTTTAAGTTGCTGAAGCTTCATGCTTTTTTCTAGGTTATTTACATTTCTTGTTCTAACTTTGTGTGTACTTTTCTCTCCTTATTCTTTATATTCATCATCATTGATTACGTGCACGAGTACTTGTTTCATTTAGATGATAATTTCACATTTCTAAGTACAGAGATTAAATAACTAATTGATGATTCATACTAACAAGTTCGTTGTTAATGCTATAATCTAGAATATCAAGGATCAATTTAGTGATTTTTTTATCTCTATATTGCTATTATTTGTTTCTAACTGATATATACTAATGCAACAATTTTTGGTACATTCTTAAACAAATGACATGAAAAATTGTCAAGTATAGGTTTGAGCATAAATTAATTCCAGAAATTTCCTTGAACATGTTTATGCTTAAGTAATTAGGATTAGTTTGTCTCTCTTAGAAATATATTAGTCTGGATATTAGGGCAGTGATGAATGATATATTCAACTTCGTGTCATGCACAAAATGAAAGGAGGGAAGATGACTACTTGAAGGAACTTTCATTTAGATCTGCAACAGTTTTCTGTATTTTGCAAGTAATTCTTTTACAAAACCAAAAAAATAAAAATAAATAAAAAAAGGAGATTTTACTCCTAATGTAACTAGGCATTCTTTGTTCTTCACATTTCTAGTGTCTTTCAAACGGTTCAAGTTTGAACATTTGCTTTTTATATATTGCAATATGTACCGATCTTGATTGCAAAGACATTTTACTGGTATGAAGAAAATGCATATGCCAATCTAGATTCATTATGAAATTTCATTTGCAAGCAATTAGATGCTTGATGGTAGATTGCAATATGTTCCGATTTTGAGTGCAAAGACATTTTACTGGTATGAAGAAAATGCATATGCCAATCTAGATTCATTATGAAATTTCATTTGCAAGCAATTAGATGCTTTATGTTATTAAGCATGGTTTTATTGTATCCATAACAGACAGATTCGCCATGTTTTCGATAATTAAAGCCTAAATAGGCTATCCTTGAAGTGTTGAAGTTTGTAGGTTTTCTACTTTGGCTCTTGATGGACTAAATTTTTATGCAGGACAAGGACATCTAGCTGAACAGAAGGTTGCAATGCGTTTGCAATCTTTACCGACCCCAAAGCCTGCAGAATCGAGGGTCACAATAGCAATGCCAACACCAAAGCTAGCAGAATCCAAGGTCAGAATACTAATGCCAACACCAAAGCCTGCAGAATCGAAGGTCAGAATACCGATGCCAACACTGAAGCCTGCAGAATCTAAGGTCACAATACCAATGCTAACACCAAAGCCTGCAGCATCGAAGGTCATGGTGGGTTCAAGTTCAAATGGAAAAGCAGTCCAAATTGAAGAAACTGAGTTGCAGAATCCACCAAAAAGGATTAAACTCGTTAACAATGGCGATCAAAATAATGGGATGGATGTGATGAAAGAGATGCCTAGCGTGACAGCAGTCGGCAATGGTCCTAATGGACGGAAAATAGAAGGGTTTCTGTACAAATACAGGAAGGGTCAAGTCAGGATAGTATGTATTTGCCATGGCAGATTTCTCTCAGCAGCAGACTTTGTCAAGCATGCTGGTGGAACTGACGTTGAAAACCCAATGAAGCACATCACTGTCTCGCCCACATTTTCCGAGTAGGAAATCGCGGTAGCTTTTATCCACAGTGCCGATAGGTCAATGAAGTACATGAGAAACTAGAAACTAGTAAACTAGCCTTTTTTTATACTCTTTTCCTGTCAAGTGTGTTTGTTGCTTTGTTTAGAAACTTCCATTTGATAGTGAAAACTTTATATCCTTCAGAAAGTTTGAGGAATTGTGCTTAGCTATTAATGAAAGAGTAACTGTTTTTGCTTATTTCCCTGCTCTGAATCACATCTCCAAAATTATCCTGAAATCAATCAGAGATTTCTTTTTGAATTCGATCAAATTGATTACAATGATTCTGAAAATCAATATGTTAGGACTTGATACTGACCAAGATATGGACAAACTAATAAATATGCAGACTTCACAAGTTGCACATTTCTAATTTTGATTTGGTTTTGTTTAGCTATTGAGTGTTGTTTTTCTAATTTTGGTTTGGTTGAGTGTTGTTGATAGTTTATAACTGTTATTAGTAGTTGATAACTAATAATTGATTGTTGTCAATATTTAATAAAATTAAACCGAGATCTTGAAATTGAATTTTAAAAATGGTGTTGATCTTGGAAGAGTAAAGTTCACAAGTTGCAACTTTCTAACTTTGGTTTGGTTTTGTTTAGCTATTGAGTATTGTTGGTAGTTGATAACTATTGTTGATAACTGTTGTTGGTAGCTATTAGCTGTAGTTGATTGTTGTCAATATTTAATAAAATTAAACAGAAATATTGAAATTGAATTTTATAAATCGTGTTGACCCGTAGAAGAGAAAAGTCCACAAATTGCACCTTTCTAACTTTGGTTTGGTTTTGTTTAGCTATTGAGTCCTATTTTATTTTTAATAAAAATTTCCATAAATAATATATTTTATTTTAAAAAGATGAATTTTATTATTTTATTAGAAAACACTCCAATTTGTTTTAAAAAACTCCAAATTGAAATTTTTTCAATATTTTATCAGCTATCAACTAGTGTGATCAAATACTTTTAGTTTAACTATTAGACATTAAAAAAAAAAAACCTATTAACTGCCTCGGGTTCAAATAACACCTTAAGGTTTATCATAGGCCAATTAAGCCCCCATAATCCAATTATGAGACAATTAATTCAAACCGTCATCAACCGTTTGTCATTAACGTTTAAACGCTAACCAAAATTTTGTTACCAATTATAAAACGACATTGACATCCCAATTTTACCATTGACCTATTCTAAAAAAGGCAAAGAACAGTTTGAAACTCTGAAGGCCTCGCTCTCTCTTTCTACCTCGTCCTAACTCCCAAAACCCCAATACATCTTCAACCACTCGTCCTGTTGCTGCTGTTGTTTTTAGCTTTGGGCTTCCTGACTCGACTGCGAGTCTTGACTTGGTTGGATTCATAGGAAGTAGTGGAATCTCATCCTTAGAAACATGACGAATATTGTAAGCCTTCAAAGGCGGCCCACGATCATTGCGCTGCTTTAGAGTTGATTGGATTTCCTTCAAGGACGACTTCAACTGTGGCTTGACAAAGTTGACAGCTTCCCAACCACAGACCCACAAATTGGGTTCACTATCCTACCACAAGCTTCGTGAAGCAAAAACCTAAAAATTGTTGCCAAAAAGAAAAATACACCACCAATTAAAAAATAAAAAACAAGAATAAATCCTTACTCGAAAAGAAAAAAAAAGACTAACTAGGACAAAGGTGCTTAGGGCCAGCGTTGATGAGGTTCGTGAGGCCAACATGGCCATAGAGCTTGGTGAGAGACAGTGGCGTTGGCTTGAGATTCAGGGGTCTTGATCCGCCATAACCAAGGCCTAATATTGCAATTATAGCTACAGCCCTTGCGTAGAACACGACATCCATCACAACTCATCCGCATTTTGGACAATAATGAATAAAATTGAAGAAAGAAGGAGAAGAAAGAAACGAGTATTTAAGTAGCAAGTAAAGAAGAAGAAGAAGAAGAAAAGGGCGTTGGTGGGTTTAGAGCTACTTGTTTTTATCTCCTGAACAGCTAAGAAAGAAGAGAAGAAAAAGCTAAGAGAGAAAAAAGGGCAGAAGAAAGAAAGAGTAGAGAAAGAGAAAAACTGTGTTGTCAAGTGTCATTTTATAATCTGTAACAAAATTCGGCCTTCGTTAAATAGTCAGTAATATCATTTTAATTTTGACATATAACACTAATATTTTTCGACTTTAATTCATATATTTTTACAAATTTAAAGATTATCTTGGTAGCTAGATAACATATCGCTGCATATATAAAACAGTATAACATAACCGCCTACTTCACTGTTTTTAAATTTTTGAAGAATTGCGTTTAAATGAATAGGACGTGCAAAAGGAGAATGCAAAAAGACAGATAAAAGGGGAAGAAAATGGACCCCCATATATTCATCTTAGAATATATCCAACCCCCACCCACTGAGCAACGAAATTTATTAGTTATCAATAAGTAATCATATTCACCAATCCAACAATTTATAGCAGATTTCTGCAGTAGTATGTCAACTACAATCCTGAAATTGAATTTCATAAATCATAAGTTGCTTTCTGACATTATTAAGGACATTGCAGTGTGTCTTCGGATCGACTTTATAGGACTCATTTCTCCGACTACCAAAACCAAAATGAAAAATGCCAATAAATAAAAATTACATAAATGTTACTATCAAAGCATCAGTTTTTTAATATTAAAACTTAGCACCAACTCTGATCATCTAAGTATTTTATTCCCACTGTTTTTAAACTTTTATTTGGCTTTAAACTATCAGTCAGCCACAAATTTCTCAAGTTTAAATTTTTGGTTTAATTTTTTGGATTTTACTTTCATTTTTAACGTACTATTCCTGTTTTTTTCTTTTTTCTGTTGAAAGACAACTCAAAATAAATATCTAACCTAATAATGTAACTAGATGTTAACTAGCAATTTATACAAATATCATTAATTATTTTTTTAAGTTTTAGTGTTAAGTATTAAAATATAAAAAGGGGAAAATAATTTTTCTTTTTTGTAGACATGAATAATATTATTAATTTTTTTTGGTACAGATAATATTATTAATTTAATAGCATATATAATATCACGCAATTTAATTATTTTTATTTTAGAAATTTTATACATTTTCTTATTTTAGAAAATGATATGCTAGTATAGATAAATGCAGTCTATTGTTGGACTACAAAAATATTTATTGGTTTTGAATTCAATTGATAGCTGATAGTTGATTAACGCTAATATTTGAAAAAATTAATTGACTTATTGCTGTTATAATATGAAATTACTATTAGGAGTATAATTTATTTGAAAAAATATATTTTTCTATGATTTATAATGATTAAAATAATAACAACAATAGAATATAATTAATTATAAATAAAAAATTTCACAAATGTATACCTATAATTTATAAATATAATAATTAATTTAATATATTTTTAATATAATATATTTTATATTGAATAAAGTGATTTTGATGAGATATATTTTTTTTAACAAAAAAAATTTACTATATGATGTATTTTATTATAAATAGTATTATTTTATTATTTTATTAGAAAAAATACTAAATGTTCGAAAAAGCTCCATCAAAATGTTTAGTAGTTTTTTAGGCTTTTACATTATTAAATATTTATATTTAGCTGTTGATTATCAAAAATCTATCAACTACTTCCAACAGTTGAACTAAACACCCTCTTAGGCCCTGATTAATTTGGCTATTAAATATAATTAATAGCTGATAACTGATGGTTGATACTAGTTTGTTACTTGTTATTTGGTAAAAATAATTGAGTTGCTGTTAAAATATAAAATTACCAATATAAACATTTTTTTAATTCAAGATATACATTGTTTTATAATAAAATAAATAAATAATAATAATAATAATAAATGAATAAAAATTTTCAAAAATGTATATGATAAAAGAATAATTAAATAAAAAAATGAATTCAAAATTATTACTTGGATAATTTAGACCTCATTTGGTTTAGCTATACTAATAATGGTTTGATAGTTGTTGTTTCATAAAAATAATTGAACTGTTGCTATTATGATATAAAATTATTAATACATTATTTTATAATAAATAAATAAATAAAATTATAAAATATTACTTATTTGATATAATTGTTTATTTTAATAATAATAAAAAAAATTTCAAAAAAATATGCTATATAAGAGTAATTAGATAAAAAATAATTTCAAAATTATTACTTTTTATATATATAAGGCTAATTTAGTATAAGAATAATTTCGTCTTTATATTTAAAAAATTCAGTTCAAAATTTTTTTTATTATTATTATCAGTTGTTTAAGATTTTAAAAAATTATCAGTTATCTCAAATAGTTGGAATAAACAACTTATTTATGTAAAAATAATTTGATATTTGTATTTAAAAAAACTTTATTTGTTTAGAAATGTTCTAATATGAAAGTTTTTCAATTACTAGTTAATTGAAGTTTCAAAAAACATCTCATTTGAGTAAAAGTAATTTAATATTTATATTTAAAAATATTTCATTGGTTTAAAAAATATTTCAATATAAAATTTTTTAATTAACAGTTATTTGAAATTTAAAAAATTTATCAGTTTTTTGTTTTTGTTTTTTGTTTACTAAACAGAGTAGCCGAAAAACAAACTAACCGTTCCAGAAATCCGAACCAAACACTATTAACCAATTCAGCTTTCAAGAGTATGGCAGTGCTCTACTAAATTTGCCGTCATTACCTAAATACCCAAAAACTTTAAATTTTTTATCCAATCATAATCATACATTTTCTCTCCAACGAATTGTCACAATTACACAAATCAATGCAAGAAATCTGTTTTCTTGAACATCCGATAATGATAGAAATACGAATACAAATCTGGAAGCTTAGCTATAATCTATAAGCATTATCTACCAGGAATATTCTCTTTTTTGTAATAAACCCAAACACCGTATTATGAAAGCCAGTTAAGATATAAAGTTGAAACCTTTAATCATACTTTGACATCCATAGCTGGGAAAGCTCAAACTGCTGAATACCCAGAAGAGAGCCAGTGGGACAAAAGAAGAAGGGGAATGAAAGTAGAGAGCTTTAAGGGAGAAAAGCTAATACCATGGCTTTAAATTGTAAGTTTCTATATTACGTCTGCAAATGTTTCTGGGTTTTCTTTATTTTCGGCCTATGATGTTGTTTTATGTGATCTTTGATGCTTTTTATGATTTAATTGAATGGTGTTTCATTTCTTTTGTCATCTTTGTACGGGTCTGTTGGGATTTGTTCTGAAACTGATCAGATGATGGGGCGCAGAAAATGCTTTTTGCTGGCAGCATTTGGCATTAGAATGAAGTTCATATATGCCTGCAGAGTGCACATTATTTTTGCTTTTATCTTTCTCAATCTTTATGACCACGGCATACAAAAGAATTTTATGTTAGTTTGTTTCCGTACAAATTATGGATTACAAAGCTGTTCGATCTTAAGCTCTTTGCTGTGTGGATAAACTGATTAGCGTAAGGCATCTTGGATTAGTAATTTAGTGGTTGATAATTGTTTGGTACTAAAATAAATGCAGGTTTTGTTACAACCATATTTCCATCTCTATTTGTCTGTGCTGCAAGGCCATTATATCCATTACCTAGTAAAATAAGTCATGATATTGGACAGCCTCTACAGTCTTCTCATGCATATAACCTTGCACATCGAGGATCGAATGGAGAGATTCCTGAAGAAACAGCTTCTGCTTACCTGTTAATTATGCATGTGAAAGTAAATCCATAAGTGGTCTTTTCTTTGACTGCTATATACATATTGAAAGGGGAAAAAAATCAATTGTTCTAAATTCATAGTTTTTTTATTTACTTATTTGTAGCCTTCATTTGCAGAATTCTGAATTCTGGATTGTTCTTCTTCTACCAAACCTAATTAAATTGGACAGTTTTATAAGAGCTTATTGTTTTATTGTTTTATTGTTTTGTTATATGTGTTCATAATAACCATTACTTGCAGAGAGCCATAGAAGAAGGAGCAGACTTCATAGAAACAGATACCTTTTCCTCTAAAGATGGTGTTCTCATATGCTTTCATGGTGTTACCCTTGATGACACAACTGATGTGGCAGAGCACAAGGAATTTGCGGATCGTAAAAGGACCTATGATGTTCAGGGGGTTAACACCACTGGGCTTTTTACTGGTACTATCCTTGTTGATTTTCCTTATGGATTATCTTATTTTGCATTATCCTTAAACATAGGCCTCAGCTTGAACTAAAATTTCTATTCTTTTAGCCCATCTTCGTAGTGTTAGCTTCTATCAGGGAATTAAGAGTCTAAAGTTATTTCTATCACATGCAGTTGATTTTACTTTTGAAGAACTGATGACATTGTGAGTGAAGCAGTGATACCCATTCCGGGATCAACAATATAATGGTATTCTCTTCAAACTAAATGTCTTGACTTATAAATGTATAATTCAACTGTTTTCAATCCAATCATTTCAAGCTCAGCTCTGATCTATCACACTTACAAATTACAATTTGAAAAGGATTTATTTAGCATGGCATTGACTAAAAGAGAGAAAACTGAGTTATCTGAATTTTGAGCATTATATGTGAATTCTATGAACAAGATATCTATTAGAACCATGAAACTTCTATCTATACGTATATCTTGATTGTAAGTGTATTATACTTAACAAGAATCAATTAGGTTTGGTATGATATGGGTTTTGTGGTTTAGTTGATCTGAATCGAAAAGTAAGTCTAAAATTTGATTATACATATCCATGAATAATTTTGGGTGAAATACAGACTACCTAAACTGCTTGATAAGCAATACTGACAATTTCTCTGGATTTCTGATTGTTAGTCTGTTAAAACCTTGTCTCATGCATTTCTTCTATTATTATTTGTATGCATTATAATTTCCAATTTATTACTCACATCAACTTCATGTGCTTCCCTTTTAGTAACTAGAGGTCTTTTAATTTATTTAAGGTGGAATTCTTGAGGTGAAGCCTTTTTGAGGTCTGGATGGCAATATGCAGTGGAAGGATAATGCATCAACTCTAGCAGTTTTCATTAATATATTCATGAATATAATTTTTTTTTTTAAAAAAACAATGCCTAGATGATTTGCTGAAGCTAATAGCTTCCTAGTTTTGCTGTCCATTCTTATCAATGGGCTTTTTTGACATGCTAACTATGAAATCGGGTCTAGTTATTTTGTTTGACAAAATAATGCGAGACTATAATAGATTCATATATTTCATGTAAATATAATGACATGCAGTAAGCTTTTGATAACCAATTGATTTGGTTCCCTGCTGTATGGCCAATAAGTTTTGTTACATATAGAATTGAATATTTAATGAGATGCATATATTTATACACTGGTGATCTTTGCTTAGATTGTTGTAAGCAACCTGTGTTATGTATATGTTGTAGTCGTACAAATGGTATTATGCATATTTAATTCTGAGCATATGCAATGATAATAGAAGAAGCTACTGCAATTTTAAGTATATGCAATGATAATTAACTGATCTTTATCTGTTGTGTGTTCCTCAGGAAAATATACTATCATCACATTTGAAGAGTTCATATCAATTGCACTGGATGCACCAAGAGTGGTTGGAATATACCCAGAGATCAAAAACCCTGTACTTATGAACCAGCATGTAAGAAATTTCCTTCCATGAGATGTCTTCAAGATTATTTGCCAGAAAACTATTGCTTTAAGATTAATCAAAATGGCAGTTTCTACTTAGGCTCTCAACAAGCATTACTTTAAAGAATGCACTGAAAACCTATTGCCATTAATTAACATATATTGACTTACTTTTTCTATTTTCTATGAGCAAACTTTGTGAATATGTGATAGTCTTTAACTTTGTATGTGGAAAGCTTTTCATATGGGATATCAAGTGTGGCTCAATTTATGTTTAGAATGTAATTATTTGTTGCAGAATCTTTTATGAAATATTCATAATTATACTAAGAGTGCAACAACAACAGGTAAAATGGCCTGGTGGTAAATGATTTGAGGACATTTTTGTTGATACGCTTAAGAAGTATGGGTACAAAGTTTCATACATGTCAAAAGATTGGTTGAAGCAACCCATATTTATCCAATCCTTTGCTCCAACTTCGCTCGTGTATATACCAAATATGACAGACTCACCTAAAATCTTCTTGATTGATGATATTACTATTCCAACTCAAGACACTAATCAGGTTTGTGCAACTTCCCTGTAGATAATGTACCACTGATTTTAGTGCAATGTAATTTAGCATTATTCAAATTAAATGTATCAAAATATTACTGCTTGCATCTGCAAGAGTTGATATTAGGGCAAAATGATCTAGACTAGAATACATATGATCTGTGGATCATAAAAATGTCTACAAGGATGTTAAAATGTAAGCAACCCGAATGCCTGAAGCTCTTCCTCGTTCTTTTCTGCAAAAGGCTGTTTTCCACAACTTGAACCGATTACATTTTGATCACCAACGAGCAACCTTGCTTTTGTGCTAAGGCTTGCCCTCATGTGATTGTAAAAATTGCTTGCTTAAGTGTTTGTATAAGTCCTTTCCCACTGTCTTATCTGTTGACATTTCACAGCAGGATGTATAAGACTGACCCAGCAAATCTGTAGTTTCTGCCATATAAATTCTTTTTAATGGAAGACTCTTTGAATTTTGATTCTAACACCTTTGACTTCAGAAGTTCTAAATGGAATATTATGCCATTGACATTTTGCAGTAATATTGGGAAATCACTTCTGATGCTTATTTGGACTATATTAAGGATTATGTGATGGGCATCGGACCCTGGAAGGACACCGTAGTTCCTGTAGTAAATAATTATTTGCAAGACCCTACAGATCTTGTTGCCAGAGCACATTCCCATAATCTCCGGGTAAATTCCCGTTTAGAACTTCCTTTCTTCATTGAAATAATATGGTGACGGAAGAATAAAAGGTAAAATGACAATCGCATGAAATATATCTTTAGTAATGCATTGTAATGTCTGCTTGGATACAGATTCCCATTTTTTAAACAGAGTAAACGATTGATACAGGAGTGACTAAACACTATGAACGCAGTCAAACATAATTCTTGCATTAACCAAAATTTATTTGATGTCAGTGCAAAAATTCCCGGTCATTGACTTAGTTATTTCAGTTTCAGAATTTGACTGATATCTGAACTCCTTTATTTTTCTCCACACATATAATAGTTTATCATCGATATTAAAAAGCATATTGCAAATGTGATTTGATTTGATTCAGGTGCAACCATACACCTTCCGGAATGAGGGCAGATTCCTACACTTCAACTTTCATCAAGACCCATATGCAGAATATGATTACTGGATTAACAAGATAGGAGTGGATGGTACCCTTTACAGACTTGGGAGGCAGCCTCCACAGATCTCAGGAAATGAGTTCACCTCTCAATAAAGATGAGAGGGATGATGGCAGCGCTTCCAAACTATTGCATAAAATAGCATCATTGATGGCTTCAAATAAATATTGATGAGAGAAGTAATTTTTATTTTTCATTAGTTTAGGCTTAATTTGTCTTAGTAACAGTGCATGTTCATAAAAGGTAGTTTCAGGCTTCAATGTACTGTGTCCCCTGTTGAGAATAATTAAAGGTTTGATAAGGTTATTCAACAAAATGCTATTCTGCATATAATTTTACTTGTTTTGCTTTTCATAATCGATCCTCAGAACTGTTTCTTTTCCTTAAAAACCACTGATTCTGGAAGATTACGTTATTATTGGATTGTATTGTATTCTTCCCAAGCTTTTTTTTTCCCAAGGATGTTGCACTTCCCTTAAAACTACTGTTCAAATATTTTTTCTTTTCTACGTTTTTAGCGAATTTGTGGAAGCAATAAAAAGAACAAAGCAGATGATTTTGATATATAACATTCCAAGTTTGAACTGATAAAGCAACAAAAAAGAGCATTGAGTGTTAGGGATGCTCTGGGTTAGTTCATTGGAGTAAAACAAACATTAAAAATATTATAGTTATCAGGTATCAGAATATATATAATCTTGCGTAGTATAATCGTCAATTTCTCTTTTTTTACAAATTGGTAAGCTACCAAATCCATTTGTAGACAAGATAGTCAGTTAACACCAAGATTAGTAGCCCAAAATTTATACTGTAAGCTCAAAAATGAACTATGATTATAATAAACCACAGTTAAAACATGATGTTGAAAACCTAAAATCATATATTACAAGCAATTAATTGCAGAATCAAAATCTGGAATTAGATTTCTCCCATATCCCTTCTATTAAAAAAAGATTGGTAATTTAGATACAGGATTGGAGGCATATTAACCCAAAATAAATCCATTTTAATAACAAATCAGACCATGTCATCATCCTATTAAACTTTCATCTTCGAGATCTCATCCAGCAAATATCTAGATTCAGCAGCAAAATCAACTGGGGCAACAGCCCTGATAGTTATTCTTTGCCTCTTCTCATTATTATACTCATTCTGTGAAATGCTGACTCTAAAAAGATGAGGATTCCAAGTGGCTTCCTTTAACTTCGCTTGGTAATTCCATTCTTCCTGAAAATGCCAATGCGGCAATGAAAATTACAAACTAATTTTCTTGGTCACATAAGAACAACTGGTAATTACTTATTTCTTTTAGTAGTTTACCTCTGATTTCAGTTTATCAAGTTCGTCAGCTGAGCAACCAACGATTCTCTCTGCTTCTTCATTGAATGCAGAAACCCAACCTTCACCACTTGCATCCGAGACTTTGACCACCATAATATACCTTGAAAATGAAAGAAACAAAATTATGAGCCAAAGTACATAAATGGTATTGTCTTTCTATTAAAAATGCATTCATTGTTGTTCTTCATATTCCATTTAGTCTTTTACCTTAAGATACTTTCATCATCATTCTTCTGGCATCCTTCACACCAATATCCACCTCCAACAGCTTCAGTGACCTTCTTATTGCAAGTCTTGCATGCCCGATACCACATACTCTGGTCAGGCTTGATGAAACTTATAAGTGCTCTAATGCTGAAAAATGCAGGCTGCAACAGACAACCGATTCACTTTCTATTTACCAAAAAATCAAGAATTCTGGCAACCATTAGGTAGCCATTGATTAATAAAACTCTAGCACCTACTACCTAAAACACAATATATAAAAAGTGCACATGCAATTCAACTCCATTGGAGGGAAAAAAACAATTTGCAAAGAAAATAATCAAACTTCAAACTTTAAATATACATTATTAAACACATGAAGTCTTCATCTTATCATACCTTGTCACCACCCAAGGCTGGATTGCCTGTTATGTGAGAGATGGAGACTCGATCAGAATACATAGACCTCCCTCCACTCTTGGTTGAAGGGCTTAAACCAGCGCCAACAGAGGCCATTGAAGTCTCTTTACCTTCAGAATCATACCTGACAAGGACCAAAACAAACTTAAAATGCATATTATGAAAACAAAAGTGGCAAGGGCAACCTTGGCTGATGATGGAAACATACCAGCATCTCAGTTTCTTTGCTTCAGGAATATCTGGATTAATTTGTATAATGCTTCTGCCCAATGCAGACAAAGACACGCCTGAAGAAAACATGGAAAATAGACATCACAAATTGGGATCACATCTCTTTATAGCAGACCACAACTGCAGCGAGTACGCTAGTTTAACAGTGGGTTACCTTGAAAGTCCCCAACCTTGAGAGATTTGATCGCAACTACAGGCGATTTATCAGCAATGTCAAGTATTTCCTGGCCCACATTAGTTGCAAGGTCATTCCATAGTGATACTACAACTGTCTTCTTCCTGTATCATACATCCACAGTTTCAATATAGCGAGGTAATAGAAGATAAAACAAAATTAAAGAACGTGATATAGAAGAGCTCGCACGTCTCATCTGCTATAGTTATGTCACGCTTTGGGATCATCTCATTGTTGCTCTTTCTTCGGATGCTCATTGTTGGAGAAACACTTTGGACAACACCAACAACATCTAAAACAAATTGTTGAATATGTTAGTACTTAAGCACTTGGGAAAAGAACAATAGACGCACATCCATAATGGATTTCCAGGGAGGTTCTTACCAACTAGTTCATTTGTACTAACATATGGACCTAGTTGATCAATTGGGACAAAATTGAACTTTGTTTCAGGGATAAAAGCTGCTTCATTAGTGACCTCTTCTACTTCAGAATTTTCATTCAAGTTCATTTCATAATCATTTTGCACAGTTCTGAACTGCTTGTTAGCAACTCTAAGACTTCCTTTTGATATGTAGTAAACCTTCCCCAGCTGAAACTTTTCATAGAATTTCTTCGCGGCCTCATTGAACATCGTTGCTTGTATCTGTGTGCCCTGCACGTTCAAAATTCAATTATCATCAGAAATCTAACTAAAAGAGAAATATGAACTTGAAAAAGTACCTTATCAAGTGTCCAAACAGGAAAATTTGTCAACTTACATCCTCATCTGTTAACTCCACATTGAAAACGCATCCTTCTCCTCTTGCGTTCTTATAGGAACGCATATTTCCTTTGCTTGTGACCCGAACCTTGATGGTCCAATTACCTAGATAAGGATTCAAGGAAACTAGAGGATGAACTCTTCTGGTCATGGCCATTCGTGCAGAAGGAGCCATACTGAAATTTGGCAACAGATAGGGTATAAACGCATAAAACATATACACAATAGCGGGCACAATAAAGGATGAATAAAAACTAGTATAAAGGCAAGGAAAAAAAAAAGTCACTTTCTGTGCTGTTCCAGCACTATTTGAGCAGCTGATTTCACAACCATTTCCTGCTTTGACTTCAAAAGAATGCCGCTTTCTTTTCTGACATCACTCTTGATTTCACTTTCTTGCTTTGGCTTCAGTATGATGCCTGCTTCTTCCTTTACCGTCTCATCCTTAATCTCCATTTCAAGTGCATGAGAAACCACCTCACATTTTGTTACGATTAAATAACTGAAATAAATAACATAGCCCACATCAATTAATAATAAAATTCCAAAAAAATAAAGCTGGGTCCTGAAAGAAAATACAAAATATAGTATGAAGAAAGGCAAGTTAAATACTTCTCTGATTTGCTAGGAATTTCATTGACTGTATAATCGACAATTCGGATGAGACCAAGATTTTGGACATTTCCGGAAATGATCTCAGAAGACAAACGTGAGTTGAAAATAGCTTTTATTTTCTTCTTCCCATCGTTGGCATCAAAACTGGAAACAAAAGCATCAAAGAAAATTAGTTAATGGCTAAACATCGATGAAAACAACTGGAAACAACAAAAATCATGTTTAAACATTGATTAAACTATAATTAAACGCAAACAGAGTACAGCAATGGTAAATCAATCAAACAACAAGAACAAATATCGTTAAAAAAGAAGAAAAACAAAAACCATCTAATAAGCAGAACCCACAAAAATCCTACGAAACCATCTCTACAAAACCAACAAGGGAGATTTTAACAAAAATCCAATGGCCATAGTAAGCACAGCATCAAGTATACATTACGTACCCATAAGATTTGCCTTTAGGCTCCAGATTGGTGATCTGGACAATGATCTCAGGAATATCAGTGATTGTATCTGGCTTGGGGTTTGAGAGCAAGGTGGCTATGGCATTTGGGCTCACACATTTCCCCATTTTTCGCTCACTCTCTCTGTGATTTTGGTGTTCTTTTTCTGGGTTAGGAAGATAGAGATAAAAGAGAGCGGTGGAAAGGGTGTTTGTATGGAAGGATTTAGGCGGCAGATTTGACAAATTTCAGTATTTGTTTTTGAAACTTTGGCGGTAAACAGAATGGGGTAAACTTATAAAATAAATTAGGAGGCTTTTGAGTGTCAGTAGGCGGGAATTGTTTGGCAGCATTTTTTTCTTCAACTGGCCGTGAATTAATTGAAATTACTTTTATGCCCCCGCCTCTTAGCCAATAGTATTACCATTCCCTTTCTTTAGTTGTTGTTTTGGAAAAATAACATAAAATCCCAATTTTGCCAAATTTCACTATTATACTAAAAACAAAAAAAAATCATTTTAATTACATCAACTTCTATAATGACACCTTATTCGTTTATATATATCATATCATTATCATGTCAGATCTATATATTTTTGGAATCAGATTTCCATTAATTAAAACTATATTTGTATTAAAAATGAAAGTTTATATAATTAAAATAAAAATATTTTTATTTTGGATATAATAGTGAATTTTGGTTAAATTTCGGAATTTTTTATAAAATTCTTCTTTTTGCTTTTTCTAAGAGGTGGAGATGTGGATTTTTTTTCTTAGGGTATATATATATATATATATATATATATATATATATATATATATATACATATATATATATATATATAACATGTAGTTTGTTTTGCTAATAACAATAACTATCTTAATAAATTTAGGAAGTTCTTTTGCAGTGTTTCAAAATAAATGGATGAAAGTTAAAAAGAACAGAAAAAATTTCCTAGTTTTTCAAATTAATTATAAAATAAATTTTTAAAAAAATAATAGTTTATATTTATTGTTTGAGATAATGATTATTCATTTAATATTATATAAATTTCAAATATTTCAGTGCAATATACCACATGATTTTTTTTATATTGGAGATTTTTTGAATTAATTTTTTAGGTTTCATATACAATTAAATGATATTTTATAATAGTTTAAAATTTTTACTCATTAACAACAAAAAATTTTACTCATTAACAACAATTATAATTATAGGACAACAAATACATTAAAGTCTCAGTCTTCTTAATTATTATCTCAAATAATATTTTTATCAAATAACAATTGGGTAAACTAGTAATTTTTTAAAAATTTATATTTTTTACTGTAATTTGTTAAAAATTCATGAAAATTTTCTATAATTTGTTCAAAAATTAAACATAAAAAAAATATATTTTAGTCATTTTTACAGGTTTATACTACTAGTTTTTTAATTGAAAATTTATTCATTTGGGTTCTATAATTATGAATTTTAAACTAAATTAATCTACTAACTTAAAATTTATCAAATTAACTATCGATGATTGTATGGTAAATATTTTATATATAGGAACTATTTGAATATCTATTCAACCAAGTTTCTTAACTAGTGTTTCATTTGACAGAGAGATACTAATTAGTTCAAAATTGAGAGTTAAATTAGTTTAACAAAATTGATAATTAAAAAAGTCAACTAAATGAAATTTATAATGGAATAAATCAATTGAATAAATTTTCAATTGGTAAATTTAATAACATAAATTCAAAAAAATAAAGAAAAAAATATATGCACTTTTTTTAATTTAATAATAGCAGGTAATAAGGTATACAGTTAATTTTAATTTTTTTAGTATATAATACATATTCATTATATATTTGAGAGATTATTTGTTTACTGTAAAGGAAAAACCCCCATCATCTATAATTAGTTGCAGCTCAAGTTCGACTATGTTTTGACAATTTGATATTTAACAGTGGTAACATGATCTTGATTGGTAACAACACCATTAGATATGGATAAAGGCATACAGCTAAATCATTCAAATTTTGAATGCTTTAGTTTGATACTTTATTATAAATATTATAGGATAGCTATATTTAGAATTGAGTAGAGGCCATGCCTAGCATTTAATTGAAAAAAAAATTATTAAACCTTTATAACAAAGTTAAAAAAAAAATATACAAAACAAAATATTTCCTTTTTTTTTTAAATATCAATAATACATAAATATTGAATGATTCATTTTACGCAATTTTAATTTAAAATATCACAAGAGTTATAAAAAAATAAAAAGAAACCTCACAATTTTAAATATATAGATTTTATTTGTTTTCGTAAAATAATTTGTCTTTAAAAAATATTTTTTAGAAAAATAGAAAAAATTTATGTGTTTAACTGCAACACTGGAAAAAAATAAAATAGTATTTTTTTAATATCTAATAAATTAATTAAAAAATTAATTATTTTTTTTAAATAATAAATTATTTTTTTATTTTTGAAATATTTTTTATTAACTTAAAAAATAATTTTTTAACTTATTTTTCAGAAATAAATATTATAAAATAAGAAAAATAGTAGTATAAAAATACTATTTAATTATTTGCCCGAGAAATCAGTTTCAGTACACAACATATTTAGTTAAAAAAACCTAGAAGGTTTCTCATATAAGGACAAAGTTATGGAATTACTTTTTATAGTAATTGTGGAAGCAGTGTAAATTTTACGAGTACTTATATTGATTTGGATTCATTTAAATTATAATGCAATTATTCTATTAAATTTTTTGAATAAATTTAAATAGTAATATTTAAATTCATTACGGATTTTGATATAATACGGATAGATCTAATGAACCCGATTATATATATATATAAAAATTATGCAATTTATTAAATATAATTATATAATTATTTATTTATTTTGTATTTTTATAGGTTGATGAATTACAAATGTAATGAAAATTTAAGATTTAAAATATAATTTTTCTATTATAATCAATAATATTTAATTTTATTGTTTTAATTTTATTTTTGAATAATTTCATAAATTATTTTAATTTGAATGTATTGAATTATATTTTTATATTTGATTTTGTTTGTTTTATTTGATTTTGTAGTAATTTATGATAGATTGTTTGTATTTTTAAAAATTTTTTAATTATTTAATTAGTTTAAATTTTATTTTATTTTAAATTTTTTAATGATAAACAGATTCGAATATTAATCATATAATATTAATCAAATTTAATATCAATATTATCGTTATAATTTTAAATGGATTCGGATATATATATATATATATATATATATATATATATATATATATATATATATATATATATATATATAATTGGATTTGAGATAAAATACTTTTCACGTTACTCTACTCATTTTAATCCCCAGTGACTAAGGGATTAAAGCTAGAGCTAATAAATAGTAAACAATATTGATTTTCTAGAATGTATCACATCTTATTAAGAGAAAAAAATACAATATTTATAGTACAATAACTTGAGCCCTTTTAGGACTATAAGTCTTTTTATCATAATATGGTATAACATACATATCCTAGCTAAGATAGACTTAGCGTAATCTGTCTAAGATTTATCCTAATCGGCATAGATAATCCACTTTTTTACCCAAAATTCTATTCCTAGCCAAAAAAAAAACTTATGAAGCCCGTAGAATTTGTGGCAGTATAAACATTAGCTAATTGAATATCATTACTTCATTTTGAATAAATTTGATAAATATTTTATCTTTGAATCGCAAATTATATAATAAATATGTATGTAGGATGTATTCATATTATTTATTTAAATACTAAAAAAATTAAATTTTAAAATATATAAAAATATAAAGACACATTTGCACCCGTAAAGAAAATTTAATTTATAATACAATATAAACACAAATCCATAATATAAGAATTGCATTCGAATTACTGTAAATTAATAGTTTATAAACAAAAATATCAATTTTTTAAAAAGAGAGAGGAAAACCAAACCATAATCTTTTCGGAACCGAATTATTTTATTTGGTATTTAGATTTTAGACGTAGTTATTTCATTTGTTTTCGATTGGAATTTATTTGCATAATCTATCATATGCTTTCTCTAAAATTAGAGACTTTCTAAAAAAATTTCAGGCTTAGTTTTCATTGATATTTGACCTTGGCTTCCCAAGTAAAATTTTTTGGTTCTAAGCCTGCCGAAATATTACAGATTACCTATTATCTAGGATGAAGTACAAGTGAATGATATTGCAATTACTGTTAATAGTTCAATGTTGTATGACTATGGAATATGGATGATGAAGAAGCATCAACCACACATATGATCAAATTCACATATGAATTATTTTACTGCAACATACAGAAAAAAAAACTAACTTAATTATCAACAGCAGCTTCAATGGTATTAAAAAAAAGCTGTGTTATTGAATCTAACCCATTATGGAGAAACTGAAGTAACAATGTCCCTGTACCCCCCTCAAAAAAAAGTAACGATGTCCCATGTGCATACCTATTCTATATATCATATGGATTTTGAAAAGAAGCAAACTTTCTAGTTGCAGAACAGAATATTAGATGAACCACATGATTGCCCCTCAAGAACAGTACGAGCAACACATTGAACACGAAAACCATCTGCCAAGAATCCCCAGGGCGTTCACCTCTGGCTGTGGCTTTTTTGGTGGCTCTGGTTCTTGAACGGCTTTAGGAGTCTGCGGCTGTGATGATGGCCTTGATGTTGGTATTTTCTTTTGAGAATCTTTATTATCCCCTGTCAATCTTCACATCAACCAAAACATAATTCAGTCATTTCTTCCACATAACAATTGTTAGAATTGTATCAGAATTTCTTTCTTACATTGGAAATGCAAATGATTTGACACTGGCTCCACTGCTTGCGTCTGAACGACGAAAACTAGAAGAACGAAATGATTTTTTGGCATGTAACTTATTTTTAGAAGCATCAGCCTCGTGTTCTCTAATAATTTCCATCATTGTTTCAGCAGCTTTGGATTCTGTAGCACCAACAGCAGGATTGTGTGGTGCTAATTCAGATGGTTTGGGAATTTGCTGCTGCGCCTGAACACTTGGGGGTTGGTTACTTGAGAAATCAATCAATGGAGATGATAATAAGCTTGGATCAACTGCGTGCAAACCCAGCTCCCCTGACTTACCAAACCACCCGAATTGGTCTCTCGTGAAGCTCGTATTCCCCATTCGAATACTGAACAAGGATTCATCGGATGTAACACTCCATTCAGCCGGGGCTGTGGATTTAGTCCTCGCGAATACAGATGACGGAATCCTGTAGGAGGGGTGTTTTGGGTCTGCGTATGGCTCCATCTTCTGCGTTGGAGGAGATTGTGTGGGCGATTGTTCGTGTCCGGGCATAGAGCTCACCGGAATTCCATTCCCGTCGTTGTCAAAATTAGGGGAAGCATCTTCCCCCGTCAACAGCCGACTGCTGTCTGCATCACCCAACTCGAAAGGGTATCCTGATGACGACGATGAAGACGAAGACGAAGACGAGCTTGACTTTCTTTCATTTGCAGAACCATTTTGTTCTCCGGAATTCATCATTAAACCTTCTATAGTTTCACTTTGATTTCCAGATATCATTGGCTAAAAATGTCTCTGTTAATTTGCTTCCGCCTCCTATCCAATCTTATGGATGACGAATCTCTATTCTCTACTGTGCAATTCCTACCAGAGGCTTTATTGAATATAATTTCCTCATCTAAAAATCTTATTCAAATTCACGACAATGCTGTTGATATGCAACAATTTCCTAATGTCTGCAGGGAAGAAATTATTACAATTGTGGAGGAATGACAAAAATGCAGAACCAATTGAGCAATAACAATGAATAGATGAAGATGTCCTACCAGAGAAACTCAAGAAAACCCCTCTGAAAGTGGCCAAGAAGAATAAATTAAATCTGCAACCTTATTGCGGTGATCAATGGAGGAAAATGAAGGGGCAAGTGAAAGCAGAAAAGCAAGAAAGTAAAACGGAAACAGAGAGAGAGAAAAAGAGAGAGATGGATCAGAGAATGGTGAGGCGTTGATTCAGGCAGTTATTTCTCTTTGTTTAGAGGAGGTAATGTAACTAACTAACTTCTTTGGATTTGGTTACTGCGTGTGCGCCCCTTCATCCTCTGTCCAAATAATCTCCTCAATCTCATCAACGTCTGCCTTACGCTGCATCCTTCAAACCACAAAGCAACATTTACTGCTTATGCTATAATGCAAGGGACAAAGCAGCTTATATGGCAAATTTCTCGCCTTCTTTTTAAAATAATTATTAATATTAATTATATTAATATTAATATATAAAATTATTATTACTAATAATTATATTATATAAGTTTTTTTTGGTATATATATATATAAGTTATTGTTAATATAATATAAATGTAAATGTAAATAATTTTTCTAACAAATATTTAATTATAAAATATAAAATCACATATTAAAAAAGTATATTATATATACAGTGGCAGACTTAGGAGGAGGCTGGTGGGGTGGGAGCAACCCTTCCTCCAAGAAAAAAAAAAAACCTATTTAGTC
The DNA here is from genome assembly GCA_023653625.1 of Triadica sebifera. Taxonomy (NCBI): domain Eukaryota; kingdom Viridiplantae; phylum Streptophyta; class Magnoliopsida; order Malpighiales; family Euphorbiaceae; genus Triadica; species Triadica sebifera. The sequence goes on from CM042906.1 coordinate 30,673,224, forward strand.
AATTGTCAATATTTTTTTAACAAATATTTGAACAATATAATCAAAATTTCAATTTATAAACTTTACTACATTATTTAATAAATTAAATTTAGTGATGTGATAAAAGTTTCCAAAAAATGTCAGAATAAAATATATTAATGTCAACTTTAGTGTATTTTAATATTTAATTATATGTTATAATACAAAAAAAAGTGAAAATTTTGATTTTTGTTTTTAAAAAATAGACAATGCTTTTGTTTTGACATTACTAAAGTACGGTGGAAAGACTCGAAACGGCCAGATTCAAATCTGCATGGCAAATGTCTGTAATGAATGTTCACTGGCCAATCGTCATCGTCTATAAATTTTTGGACAGAGCTGACATTTGTCGTGTCCATGGCCCAAATCAACCAACCTAAGCTAATTTCTGACTAACTATCTGTATTGTTCAAGTTGTTCTACTTCGGGTTTGGTTTGGCTGTTAAAAGTCAAAGCCGCGACCTTGACTTCTTGAAGCACTTCAATGGAAATAAAGTAAATCCAACTTTATTTTTATTATTATTATTATTATTATTATTATTATTATTATTTCACAGATGAAAGTCTCTGTCATCGGAAATTGCAAGGGAAGCAATATATTTATTTCAAAAAGAAAATTCCAATCCGAGATATCTAAATTCCCCAATTTCTTGATTTTTATTCCCCTTGCTTGCCTTGGATTAGTTATTATCGCTTTCTCAACTAATTTCCCTTGCCAACCATCTTCAGCTCGAGGAAAACTAAGTAAATTTACTTCTTTTCCAGAAAATCCTTTGCTCCTCGATTCTTGATCTTGTCACTAGATAGACTAGATTGTTATTTTTGTTAATTTTCTTTTTCTTTTGCTGTTTTGATCTTCTTTTGTTGTATTCTCCTATTATCTTATGATTCTTATCTGCAGTATAAAATCGAAAGTCAAGTTTATGTTTATGTTTTTGTGGGTTATTTTATCTCGTTAATTGCAGCAATTCTTCTTCTGTTTTGTTTCTTTAACTGATCATTCTAGCTGGGTTCTTAAAATTCTGAGTATGTTTGCTTAATTGGGTTTACTCTTGAGTTGGCTTATTATTCAGTGATTTATTCACGGCAGTGAGCTTGATGGATGGGATTTAACAAGAGAATTCATATTATTTTGTGAAATTTTAACAAGAGATTCATAGTTTTTTTTTTTTTTGTGAAATTTATAGATTTTTGTAAATGTTTGGTTCCCAAATCGAAAATTTTGTCCACCTGAATATATTTTTTTTGGCAAACATAGTTTAATTTTTTTGTCTCAAGATCAAAGCTTTGCTTTTGTTTCTTTTTGTTTCTCAGTAATCTCCATACCTTCATGCTATGTGTTAGATTGATCGAATAGGTTTGGATCATAAGATTGAATTTCCATAATTGGTAAAAGATGCTTTTGCTTCTGAGAATCGTCTCCCTTCTTCCTTCTAGTTCCAGTTTTCTTCTTCCAGCGTTCTGTTGAGTCCAAGTCATTTTCCTTTTTGGCTGTTGGTTTAGGTGGTTTTCTGGATTTGATTAAGGGTTAATCAATAATTCCATTATTGCATTAATCTTATTGTCCTTACCTTCGTTTCCTTTGGTGATTCATCACTGTCAATCTATCATGCCAACCTATGAAATAGAAGTAGAACAACATATCATTGCTGCAGCTCAACATATTTTCAAGGCATTAGAAGCAAGTAAGAACCTGAGTGATGATTTTAAAAGAGCACTTAAAGATATTGACTCTCATTTATCCACCATGACTATAATGACAGAAAGCAAGGGAAGAGAGTTCATTGAGATTGAGGAAAAGCTGAAATGTGCAGAGAGAAAAATAATTCGGTGGAAGTCGAATTCAACTCTGATATGGGACTCTGGCCCCATGGAAGCCACTGAGTACTTGCAAGCCGTCAATCAGATTCTAATGGTGATGGAGACTTCAGGAGGTATGCCTCTAAATGAAAATGGGAAGGCAAGGGAGATTGCTTTCCGAGCTCAGTGTGTGTTGCAGATAGCTATGTCAAGGCTTGAGGAAGAGTTGTGCCACATTCTGGTTCAGAATAAAAGGTGCTTTGAATCTCAATATGTTTCATTTCGTTCACCTGCAGAAGTTGTGGTTTATGATGAGTCATTTACTTCTGTTGAAGATGAAATAGCTGAGGAAACTTGCAAGAGAGATAGGAATGACAGAGAATCTATTGCATATACTGTAGATTTGATTGATCCCTGTGTAATTCCTGACATCAAGTCCATTGCTCATGTTATGTCTGCATCTGATCACATTCATGAATTTTGTGAGGCTTTCATCAGTGTCCGGAGAGAAGCATTATATGAGTATTTGTCCATTCTCGAAATAGAGAAACTTAGCATCGAGGATGTGATGAAGCTGGAATGGGATTGCTTGAGCACTGAGATCAAGAAATGGACGCGGGCTATGAAGATCATCATTAGAGTGTATCTTGCTAGTGAGAAACGATTTTGTGACCGGATATTGGGGGATTTTGGTTCTGTCAATTCATATTGCTTGGTTGAAATTTCAAAGGATTCAATTTTGTGCCTTCTGAATTTTGGCCAAGCGGTAGCTATGGGGCCTCGTAAGCCAGAGAAATTGTGCTGCTTACTTGACATGTATGAGGTGGTGACATATCTTCACCTAGAGATAGATGGTTTATTCTCAGAAGATGAAGGTTCTTTGATTAGAATTGAGTTCCATGAGCTTCTAAGGAGACTGGGTAATGCTTCGACGGAAACCTTCTTGAAATTTGGGAATGCCATCTCACGTGACGCTTCTCTAAGCCCTTTCCCTGGTGGTGGAATTCATCACCTCACTAAGTATGTCATGAATTACATGAAGCTCCTCACAGAATATTGTGATACTCTAAATTTGCTGCTCAAGGATCAAGACGTCGATGACTCAAATGCAGCTATTGAGGTGGATAATGAGCAGGATATTTCTTCTTTCACTTTCTGTCCAATGGCTTGCCACCTCCGGTCAATTGCATCTACTTTAGAATCCAATCTTGTCGACAAGGCCAAACTATACAAGGATGGTTCTCTGCGACACGTTTTCTTGATGAACAACATCTATTACATGGTGCGGAAGGTTAAGGACTCTGAGCTCAGGTTTTTCTTTGGAGATGAATGGATCCGCAGGCATATTGTCAAGTTTCAACAACATGCTACCAGCTATGTGCGAACTACTTGGAGTTCTGTGGTCTCTATGCTTAGAGAAGATGGAAAGACGACTGTTAAAGAAAAATGCAGGAGATTCGGTAATGCTTTTGAGGAGGTATACAAAAGCCAAACACGCTGGTGCATTCCTGATCATCAGCTCCGTGAAGATCTGCAAATCTCAACCTCACAAAAAGTAATCCCAGCTTATCGAAATTTTCTTGGGATTAACAACAGCAATGTCAGTGAGAAGCATGTTAAGTACACTGCAGATGATTTGCAGGAACTGCTCTTGGATCTTTTTGTCGGATTACCCAGATCACTGCGTAATTCTCGCAAGAGGTGAAGCCTCAATGGCTTTGACTTTATATGCTTTTGTTTCTTCCTTGTTCATTTTTCTCGTTACCTTGTTACTCTAATTGTGTAATGATTGTAATAGATGTATATAACATTAACATTGGCATGTTGTCAAAATTTCTGAAGCAATCATTTGACTGTAGTTGTGTTTCATGTACAACTTTGGTTTGTTCTATTATTCTGCGATACCATAAATGTAGAGTATGATCACACTTGAATGTTTCCCTCGCTCTTATGAATCTATGGTTGTATGCATGCACAATTGTGTCTCATGTTGATTTTTTTTTCTTTTGGTTTATAAGATTTCAATTGAGATTTGAATTCGTGACCTTATATCTTGCTTTGAGATGATTCAAACACCATTAAACTGAAACTCATCTGTGGATATTATGCTTTTTTGACTCCATGCAGGGGAGTGAAAGGATCAAATGCTTTGTTGGATGTAGTAGGGCCTAATTGCTTATTGAAGTCATAAATTAGAGAATAGAGAGTAGGCCAGTGCTCACATGCAAATAAGCACCATTAACTTCATTACCGAAAATCTGTATAGCCATTCGTGGTTAAATGGAAGTCTCAGTTATGAACAATGCAGCACTTGGTTTGGTTACAGATGAGTAATAAGGTCAAATTTCATTGTAGACTTTGTAAACTAAAATACGAGCCACATATCAATTTCAAGTAAAATCCACTACAGTTCTTTCAGCTTTAACTTCTTTTAGTTTCCTTACCCTTGCCCTTAAGATGTCTGTGATTCATGTAAGCTATTGGGTTTCATGTCTTCCTTTTAGTTGAGTTCAATTTCCTTCGAGGCTCTGATATGTTACAAAATGAAGTTTTCTAATTGCAAATTCTGTCTTTGAGGAATACCTTAACCATGCCACAGAGACGTTTCTTAGTCAGAACAAACCTGCTTGTTCTTACCTTAGCGACATTGTCATACCAAAAATAAATTTTCTGGAAGTGAAAAAGGAAAAAGAAAAGGGAGCAACAGAAAAAAAAAAGCCTTCATCCATTTTCCAAATCAGATGAATCTTATGCTCGTGCCAAGGCAGAAGAAGAAACTAATATCTTCAAGTAGAAGAAGAACGGTGGAGTAAGTATGAGCCAGCAACTCATTATGCAACAAAGCAGAAGAGTTTTAAGAGGCAAAGTGAGAAATCTAATGAGCAGCGACCAGTAAGAACATCACATATTGATTTCATCATTGTGATACTGAAAACTTACAATTCCCTCTCATTCATCTCCAGGATTCATTTTTCTCAAACTTTTAACTACTTGATTTCCTTCCCCCCCACCCCTCTTCAGTTTTTGTTATTCTGAAGATTATGAACTAAAGTTGTTGCTAACCAAAAACTTCATAATAATTATTCTCACATAATTTATGAAATTCAAACTACACAATCACTAGGCAAAAGAATATAAGCTACAATTTACAACAAAAAATGCCAAATGTCAAATTCCGTATCTTATGTGACAAAGTATTAAATTACAATGATATAATTTAAAGGGAGGCAAAGTTGCACATCTTGATCCTAAATGGGTCATGATACATAAGTAACTATGGTAGTGGGGAACAGACTTTCTTTTTGAGTGGGAATAACAAAAAATACACAGTTTCATTGAAATTTTAGTGAGGCCCCGAAGGTGGATGACTATAATAACCTGATGTATTGCTAAAACATCAGAAGGTTCAAGGAATATTGTAGAACAAAAGCTTCAAGTAACAGCCGAGTCAAGAAATAAAACAACACTCCTAGTGCAATTGACACTGGGAGAGCAGGCAAAGCTTTCTGATAAAATGCCAACAGCATCAGGGTGATTCCCAGACCAGCTATAATAGCAAGATAACATGCATACACAGTCATAAAGTCATACATTGCTGCTCGTCCAACTAGCACACTGTAGAATATAAAGTCCCCCAGCCCCAGCTTGATAGCACCAGTTGACCCCAACCCAATTCCTTCTAGCAGCAAACTTTCGCTTGAAGCATAATCTTGCTGTCCAAGCATTTGGACACCACTTCTATGATCAATCAATGGCACAGAAAGCTCAGCGTCCCTTTCCTCAAATCGCCCCTCTTCAGCTCTAACCAATCTTGTGGGATGATGGCCACAATCAACTGAATTAACTGTACCACTAGTCAAGTTTGAATCTGAAACAGAATTAGAATTCAAATTCTCTTCAGGACGATTTCCTACATTGCTCCTTTCTCTCCAGACCCTCCTTTGAGCAACGCTGTCCCTTGAGCTTGAGTCACTATTAGTCACAGGCCGAGCCTCATAAACCAATGCAGGGATATCTTCATCCCTGGATATTGCAAGCTCAACCAAGAGCCTTAATGGCCCAACAGGCAATAAAACAGCAGCAAGATCATACAATGCCATGGCCACCAATAGTGCCCAAGTAGTCCATTCAGGCAAAAGAGTAAACCAGTAAGCAACTAAAACCCCAATGACAACCAAATACGCCTGTGTGACAAATATAGCCATTTTTGACATGAACACAGCCAATACACCCACAACAGCAAAGTTGAACAAAACCACCAAAAATGTGACACAATCAATGGGAACATTAAAATCACTAATCAAGAACAAGGCAATTTCACCACCCATGAATCCCAATACAATAAAAGAAGAGAAACCCATGTAGAATTTTAAAAACTGAGTGCATCTGAGGTAAAAAAGCAGCACCAAAACAAAAGTAACAACAGTGATGACAGCCACAAACACAAGAGAATTCAAAAGGGCACCTTTGAGTTTATCCCAGAAGGAGTCCGAGGTTGTCTCCGTGTATGCCACAGTAGCTATGGTGTTTATTGTAGTTGATGCTGAAGAAGAATCTGTGTTGAGAATTGAAACCAGAATCACCACAATTAACATGCAGATTGAGACTGGTGTAATAATTCTGATTATTTCTTCCCCGAGAGAATCAATAACGCTCTTGGGTCTTTGGATTTGGGCCATTGGGTATTCAATTTCTCGATCAATTTGGAAATTTGAGTGGGAGTTGTATTGATTGGATTTATTTTGAAGGGCAATTGCAGAAATTTTTAATTTTATTGCAGTTGCAGCTTTGTGTCTCAGACTCTCATTGACCTTCCGGTGGGAGCCGTTGCACGATAGTAATAATGGACCTGAGCTATTAGCCGTTAATTTCATTGACATCATCGCATTCAACTATATTATGGTGCATCTTTTTTAATTTTCCCAAGGATAAACAAAAATTCTGAAAATTCCAACCACTGATTTGGAATTGTAAAATGTTCAGGGAAAAAAATGTTCATTGAGATTAACAAATTGATATGTATCTTTTATTTTATGAAATCAGATTGAATAGAAATGTATGGAATCTGTGTTAAGTGTTATAATATTTTATGAAATATTTTAAATAATTTTTTTTAATTTCGTTTATCATTTAAAAAAATAATAATCAATTGGATTTTTCGTAAGTGTAAATTTATTCTTAACAAAGAGTATTTTCTATAATATAATCAAAACAAAAAGTATTATCTGATAAAAAAAAGTTAATGAAAAGTATGTTAACTAGTTAATACTTGAGAAGTTTTAAAACTATTATGACTATAAAAAATTTACACCATAATACAATATAACTATTATTTATTTAAGTAATACAATTAAAAATAAGTTAGATGCAAATTGAGTCATTCATACAAGATAATACTATTATAATTTATTTAATATTTTAATAATTTTTTGACAATGATTTAATAATTATATATAATTTTTTACAATAATTAAATGATATATTCTATAATTTAAGAGTGTAAAAATAATTTTGGATGAAAATATTATAAAAATACTATTTTATATAATTTAATATATAATATAGTGATATATATATTAAATGTTTTAATTCATTTATAATACAAAAATAAATTAATCGCGTATAAATTAAAAAAAAATTGACATGAATATTAATTCAATCGATCCATATACCGATTGACAACCCTACAATTTAAAAAGGGTTGTACAGACATTTAACACCTCGAGGATATTATCATTCGAAATTAAGTAGAAACAATGAAGTTAACTCACGCATGTCAGTCACAAACAGAAAAAGATAATCCATTCATAACGTAACACGTGTTCCAATTGAAGTACAGGAAAGATCTTCAATCTTTACCGTCACCGGCTCATATCCAACGGTCACAATCATCCTAATCCAACGGTGCATATTTCCTTCTCCAGTCCGCATATCTCAAAAAATAAATCTAAAATTTTTTAATTTAAATTATTCTAAAAACAATATCCTGTTTTTCCAAAATCACGCCGACGGTAAAGTTATAAACCTCCTTTGCCTTGCAGATTACCTACATAAACCCCACTTCGGGAACGTAGGGTTTTAGTCATTCTCCGCACTGTGAAAGAGAGAGAAGCAAATACAAGGTGTGCTTCAAACCGCACCTCTCTTCTAATCCTTTCTTTATATGTTTTGCGGCTTTCGTTTCTTCTTTGTTTTTATGTTTTTTCCCTAAGTTTTGTTTGAATTCGCTATTTGTTTCCATATCTGTTCAATCTGATGCTCGGATCGAATTTTTCTAGGGTTTGATTCGGGTAACGTTTAATCGAGCCAGAAAAATCTTTACTTAGATAGCTTTCTGTGTTTATATTTTTGTTTTTAAAGCTTCTTGTTGATTACATTAATATGTTCTGTTTTGTGATTCAATTCTAAATATTGTGTTTCTCAGTATTTTGAGCTGGGAGAAAAAAAGTCGTTGTCGAAGTCAAAATAGCTTTACTAGTCAGCAACTCTGGTTTCTGGTTTCTCTTTGTGATTCCTAAAATTTTAGGCTTTATTTGATTTAACTTTTTAGATATTTACCCAGAGGATATTGTCATGTTTGGATGCTGATGCAGAAAATTATTTGAATGGGTGTGTTTTAAAATTCTTTCTTTCTTTACCCTTATCTGGAACTCAACTGAACCTAAATTTTCACGTATGGAGATTTCTGTTATTGATATCTGCAACTTTAGGAATGAGTGTATTTCCAGTGGTGATTTGTATTTCAATTCATATTTACATATTAGTCTGGGTTTGAATGTTGAGAGTAGTGGTCGTGTTACATATTACAAGGTTCATCAAGAGCTAGAAAATGATTTTTCTATTCGCTTTATGATTTGCAATCTTAGAGTGAATCTGCTTGACAGAATTTAAGTTGGCTGCAATGATTTTCTAGATTGAGATATTTTTCTTTTTAGCCTAGCATTGAGTTGCATGTGGAAAAAGGCTAAACATTTTGTTGTGGTTGTAATATTCTGCTGTTATTGTATAACATTTTTGTTTTGGGCTTCTCCTTTTTTTTTTTAAAAAACACTGTTTACTGTTGTTGTTATACTTGGCTCATGAAACCTTGAAACAGCTAAAGAGCAATTATGACCCTGATTTAAATCTCTGTTCTGAGGTGTCTTTTTAAATACTCATAAATTAAGCAGCCAGCTGCTTTTGATGTCTGAACTTGTTTTTTATCTATTGAAAATGAGTCCTTTGTTTGAAAGAGTAATACTTGTATGGGAAACTGAATCTTGTAAATTTTGAATATTTTATTTAACTTTACAAAGTTTTCCAAATTGATGATTTATTATACTTGTTGTTTAGGTTATTGCAATGGCTTTTCTTAGTAAAGTTGGGAATATACTAAAGCAGACAGCCAGCAGGCAGATCAATAGTGAACTTTCTGCGTGCAGGCCATCCATATATCAAGCAACACGTTGCATGTCATCTTCAAAACTTTTTGTTGGAGGTGCCTCTCTCTTGCTCTCTCTTTTACTCTGTGTGTGTGTGTGTGTGTGCGCGTGCATGTCTTGGTATGTCTGCTTATCTTTGTTGTCCTGATATTAATGGGTTGGTCTTAATATTTATCAAATTTGCTATTGTAGGTATCTCTTATGCCACAGATGACACCAGTCTGAGAGAAGCTTTTAGTAAATATGGTGAAGTCATTGAAGGTACTCAATTGGGCTAACCATATTATTTTCTTAAGTTGCTTGGGAAAGTTTGGTGATTCTTGTTATTATGTCTGCATGTCGATGCATTCTCCTGTGATGTGCGCAATTGTGGCCGGATGGGGTTGCTATCTAATTTGTTTACATGGATTAATTCTGCGTACTGTGTAGTATCATTTCTAAAATTGCACTGGAAGTTGATTCTGCTGCATGTTCTGAGCTTCTTTGATGATTATTGCAGCTAGAGTCATTATGGATCGTGAAACTGGTAGATCGAGAGGATTTGGGTTTGTTAGTTACACATCCAGTGAGGAGGCCTCTAGTGCCATCCAAGCCTTGGATGGACAGGTAATGTTGCTCTCTTGTCTGAGTATGTGAGGGAGAAAATGGTGGATTAGAAGAGAAGTGAGAGTTAATAGAAGACGAAGTTGTAATTTCTCTGCAGGAACTTTATTCTTTCTATCTTAAATTGCAGAGATTTGAGAAAAATTGCTAAAAAAAGAAAGAAATTTTTTGAATAAATGACACTGAAAGCAATATTTTTTTTATCTCTAAATATAATGCTAAATACTTAAGAATCAAGAAACAACTCATCCAAACTATTTTGAGGGAAATAAGATTTTACTTCTTTGCGTTTCTTACCTTTTACTTTTGTTCACTACTTGAATTGTTGTACACATTTGAAGAACAGCAGATTTGATGATTGTAATGTGCCTGTGGATTTACTTATTTTTTACTGACTGACATGGTATCTGAAGCAAATTAGGTGATAAGATAGATATGTTACCTCCTCCATTTCCTTATTTTTTATCCATCATTCCTCACTTTTCCCATATTGCCCTTCTCTGGGGTGAAAGCATATGAGCTTATTTTACTTTTGCTGCTTCTTTCTTTCTTTTCTTTTCTTTTCTTTTTTAATCATTAAGGTTTCTGTCTTCCAGGCTCAAAATTTGCTTATATCTGCTTAAACAAAGAACGAAATGCTGATGCTATTCGTTTTTTATTTTTTGATTGTACACTGTATCTGCCTCTGTACAAGCTGCGACTGCCAGTCTTATGTTCTCATTGCCTCTCCTCCCCCTTTCCCTCGGGATTTAATGACATGCTCCCAAATCTCAATTAGCGGGAATTTTCTGAAGTAGGTCTTTTGATGTAAGTTAGGACTCTATATAGTAGATAATTCATAGTTATAGGTAAGATGATTCAATGAGATTCCACTTTGGAATTGTGAATCAAGATAATGGGCTTCCCAAATAATATTTCTTCTTGTTCTTTGTTTTATTGCTATAATACTTGCTCTGCGTTGTATGCTGCCTCTATAACTTTCTGCATCGGCTTGTCTTCAACGTAGATTAATTCCAGTATGCTTAACCTCAACTATACTAAAAATGCCTACTATTTCTAATATGTATTCGTCATAACTGTTTATGAAACCTGAATTTCACCTCTGCTATTATATTAGTGGGTATCATTAGCTATATTTAACTGCTACTGTCTAAGCCATCATTTCACCTCTTCTGTTGTAGTAGTGCTGGCATTATCAGCTATATTTCGCTGTTATTGCCTGTGCCATCATTAATATGATAAGAGTAGGTAGAATAACCATTGGTTTTCAGCCTGAACTCTCAAAAAAATTGACAGAACAAAGGTCATTGATTTTGACAGCTAAAGGTGTCCCAGGCCTTAGCTTTCTGTCCTGTGAAATCTTTCCTTTGAATTTAGGCCTATGGAGAAAGTCCTTTAGTTTCTGCTTTCATAAAACTTGATCAACTGTACCTCTCCTAAAATGTGCTTTGCATTTTTTTTTTATTTTTTTTCTCATGATTGTTTCTTCTTCTTCCATTGATTTTTAAAAATTTGAAATATTTTTAACACCATTTTAACCAGGTTGGTATTCTGCAAGTGCAAATGCTATGTCACTGTTGTATGCTATGGCGATGACTTGATTTTTAGTTAAACTGCCTTGAGCTTCTTCTTTGAAGGGATTGTCTTTATTTCATTTGATTTATGCATATATCTTTCAGGATCTTCAAGGCCGTCGAGTAAGGGTGAATTATGCAAATGATAGAGTTCGTGGCACCGGTGGAGGCGGTTATGGTGGTGGCAGCTATGGTGCTGGTGGTGGAGGCTATGGTGGGTATAATAATAACAGTAGTAATTATGGTGGTCAGGGTGGGAGTTATGGAGGTGGCAACACCGGAGGAAATTTTGGCTATACTGGTGGTAATACTTTTGACAGTACTAGCAGTGGAGCTCATGGCAGTGGCACTTGGAATTATGGAAGTGGTGCAGGTAACATTGCCGATGGAAACACCAATGAAAGTGGTGCTGGGAGCTATAGTGTTGCTGGCGGCGGTGGCGGCAGTGATAACTTTGGTAGCAGTAACATGGGCGGTGGGTATGATGGAAATGTTGGGCTGGGATACAGTGGCGGTGGAAATGAATTGGCTGACAATGAAAGCGGCACTTTGGATGCTGAAGCAGGAGGATATGATCAAGGTGAGCCATTGGAAGGAAATTTCAGGGATGACGATGATGCTGATGACTTTGCCAAAAGGGCGTGATGATAGAATGCCTTCACTGACGGAAGCAATTCAACTTACTTCCACCATATTTTAAGGAGACTACATTTTTGTTCTAGTTTTCATCCCTTGTTCTCTCTGCGTTTCTGAACAAATTTGCTGCTGGAAGTGAACTTGTGAAGTGTTGTTATCTTAGAAAAACAAAGGGTATTTTAGAAATAATTTTAGTTGTAGATACGGTTTTTGCTTAAGCATTTGTAATCTTAAGCATTACATATTAAACTTGAGCCTGTTTCACAGCATTTGAGCTATTTGTGACTGGCATTTCTATTACTGGAAATCAACTTGAAACAGTATTTATCAGGAATCGTTAAAAAGTTCAACGTGAAGGTGCATCAGCTGTTGACATTGTTTGCTACTAGATGTTCTCTAGGATTGTGTATTGTGACTTGTGCGAGGTTGGAAGTTGAAATTCTAATAATTAAAAATAATAAAGTTATAAAAAGAGATATTTCTGGTGCAACAAAAGAGGTGCCCAGGATTTCTGAAGGCGAGGACTGTTTCTTTTGTTTTTTTTTTATAGCTTTAACTTACAGGTTCGGAAGAAACTTGCTCTCATGTAATTGGAATGCGAAAGATTGGAGTGGTCAGAGCAATTTGCAAAATCAACTTCTTGGTCCGTGCAAAATCAACCTCTAATAGAGAATCCCAAGATCCGTCCAAGAAAAGAGATCTCACGAGCTGTTTTTTTCTTTTTAAACAGTTCCATATGCGATTTTGATTTCATAAAATTGGTAGTTAAACAAAATGAACCACATCATATGAATATGAACACAAAGTAAAGGAATGAAATGCATTTTTGACTTTTGAACTTGCCTAAATTGTTCTCTCAGTTTTGATACTATTGAGAACTTATTTAACTGAAAGAATTCAATTAAATGAAAAAAAAAACATGTTAAATAAAAGATTAATTATCTTTAAAAAAGAATATGTTTCACCCTTGAACTTTTTAAGCTTATTTTTTGTGTTCTTGAACTTTTAACTTGGAAGCAAGAACTCATTCAGATCGCGAGATTCTTCTAAGTGCTCTATTCTTAACATTTCCAACTAGAAGTTCACCCCGCTGTTCTGAAGGCATTTCAGAGTAAGCCTACCTTCTTACACACGCGTTAATCGGCCTACTCTACTGTGCATGTGCTAAGCCGAATATCTCTTGGAAAAGCCTTTTGCATAGCTTTGCCTTATCCCCTCATGCTGAGCTTTTCCTTCTTCCTTTCTTAGTAAAGTCGCAGCCGGCAGACTTCCTTTATCATTGAAGTATGGGTTAGCATTTCCAGAAAAAGCATATCCTAACGAAAGACTATCGCTGTAGAATGCAATGGGCACTGGCTGTTCTATTTAATTTAAGCATATAAAAAATATAAATTTTTTCAGGCTTCATATTTTTTTTATCAACAAGGGATAAACGAGAAAAATAATGGAGGGTTGGTATAAAATGCGAAATTAGAAAAGAAAATATACATTGCTATATAGGCACTGCCTTTTTACCTTTTTACAGTTTTGAGTAAAAATATGCCTCGCTCTTCTATGGTAATGAAAATGATCAGAAAGCTAAGAATTAGTATTAAAAGGAAAGCGAAAGGAATTAATAAGAAAAATGAGATAGGACATGATATGGGTAAAAAATATATTATCATTCTCTATCTATATGCTGCAAAAACTTTCTGCTGTCTAATCTTAATGTTCCATTTCATCCATGCAAAGCAACACCCGCTGTGCATTTAGCACTAAAGGGGAGCCTTTCCTGGTCTTCTCCACAATTTGCTCTATCAGCTGCTTCTCCATCTCATCACTGCAATCCCTGTTTTCATCTTCACTTGTCCCATCATAAAGCAATTTCTGAACTCCATGACCACGATCCACCAATTGCTTCAACTGATTATCGCATAATTCTGTAGATGGTTTTTCTTTAGGGTGAATAAGACAAGTCGAGGGACCATTTTCTGCACAATGTTGACCCCATAACAAGCTTTGATTAAATTGATGTATTCCACCCTGGTAACTGTTTTTGTAAACCCCAGGGGGCGAATCATCTTCTTCTGATTCATTCACCTTCATTAGCTCTTCATATGCTTCATTGTAAGCATCAAGACCTTCCCCTGATAAATTCATAACAAGATGTTGGGCCATGGAATTTAAATCTTCTTCAGAAATAAGACTTTCTTCACCAGAAGAGTATCTCTGCTTACAGCTGGGCAATTTTCTCCGAACATTCTTATGTTCAGATTCCATGAGTTGCAACCTCCTCTCACTGTTTTGCAGGGCCACCTCAAGCTCCTTCACACGCTCTTCAAGTCTGGATTGAATAACTTCATGCAGACGCAGGCTCAGTTCTTTTGGTGACACTGCATAATTTCCAGTGGGGGTTGTCGAGGTGCCACTTGCATCTCTGTCTGACTCCGCTTGGGCAACAGCTTGCCCATTGACCATGTCAACCCTCAGTTCACCATGGGCAAAGTCTGCTACAAAGTGTGGGTCAAGCTGCATTACATTTACCCTCCATCAGAAACACGTAAAAAAAAAAGAAGGCAAAATCAAATAATCATCCTTGAGAAACAATCATCAAATCAACGGTAATAAAGAAGTAGATGGAGTCTTCCATTAGAATGGTTAAAGGGTAGTTTCTCTATGCTCTTTTCTTTTAAAATTTGTCCCTAAAATCTTCTGTTAAGAGGAATACACCAAATGGCTACAGTTATTATATATATTCTATATGCTATGCTAAGTCACTGACAACTGTCCCAGTTTTAAGCATTCAATGCTGCCTTTTGAATAGAAACAGCATCAACTATACCTAGATTTATGGAAATGAAAGAGCAATTTTTTTAGGGTGAAAAAGGAAATTATAATATATACGTAGGTAAACTGATGATCGACCAAACAAAATGGCATAGCAAATAGTTGAGACTACAGAGGAATACTTTAGGCATACTACAGAGCAGGCCCTAACTGGACGTCCTCACTAAAAGTCAAATGATTAACTTTGCCACTTCAACCGGAGCAATGCTCTAAATACTCTAACATGTGATAAGTTTAAAATAATAAAATTTCCAAACCGTTAGAAAAGAAACAACATAAAAACTTGCTACAATTGCATGTATCTAGCAGATAAATTGGATATCTACGAACAGTTATAATAAGAAAGGAACAATTCAGATTGCAAAGAGTCCACTTAACCCAGATAGACTAAAACTAATTGAGATGTAAACAAAATATTCCTGCTAGCTTAAACCACATGAGAGGGTATTCTAATTTGGATCACTCAATTAGCATCATGTTGATACAATGCCATACCATAGAAGGTCAAATATTAATGGAAAGAATGTGTATATTTGTTTGCCTTTAGATTGGATAGTGTCGATGTGAAATCTTTTTTATGAATACTTCTACCAAGTTAACAAAAAAACTTTCTATTCTAAATTTACACCACCCAGGATAGCAAAAGATGGTGCGGTCATATAAATGATTTCTCACCACATAAGTTTGCCAGATCTTCATACTGAAAGCATTTTAACAAAATTTTATCTAAATACCATGTTTTCCAATTTCTTAGATTTCAATAGAAATGATAAGAACTAAAATGTTATAAATCAGCAGGTGCTTCTTGAGCACATCGACAGTAGGGAGAACTCTCTCAAAAAATTATTGCAGGCAGCAGCTGCACAAATCATGAGATAAAAACGAAGGATTTTTCTCATGCATAATAAATAACAGTAACAACAACATCAGCTCATCAATTATGGAGATTTTCTAAAGTCAGATCTATCTGATGTGATCCATTAAAGATGTTTATCAAGAATTTTAAATGTACAACTCCCACCATGTCTCTCTATTTATGTAGACAAGACTACAATTCCAAGCATAGTAGTTCCTCTCACACATTAGAGGACATCTGAATACTGCCTCGCAAGACAGAACAGAATCAATTTTTGTTCAAGAAAGAAATCTTATTGGAACTGTCCATATCCAGTTCATCCTTCAGAACCATATCACATTCCAGATAGGATGAAATATGATGAATTGAGACGGTATTTTGTAAATACGTGATTATCTTGAATATATTAACTATTTCTTTATTTTCAGATTGCCTGGAAGGGACAAAAGAAACATCTTCCATTTTGATGATCTCCAAAAGAAAAAATTGCAAATGATACAAAGTAGATTTCTCCGAACCATATACTGTCACTTTTGCACTTACAAGGGGTCTCCAAATTATTCTAAAACTAAGCAACTGGAGAACTGGTGGAGAAAACAAAAAAATTCCTCTGTTATCTAACCTTCTAGAAATTTAAATTTCTTGAGAACCTATCTAAACTACGCTATGCCAACAACAACAACCTAGCTTTATATTGAAAATTCTTGGAAAGCCTTATGGATTTTAATACACAAATACAATATGAATATAGAAGTGGAAATCAAAATGATTACTATATCCTAGTTGACACTTAAGCTTTGCAATTCCATGTGGTATGACTGAAATATGAGGCTCCAGATGGTGCTACATCAATGGTGTTCATTAACTTGTAGACAGAACTAAAGTTATATAAAAAGAAGGAAAAAAAAATGAGAAAGAGAAGAACACTCATAATTCAGTATGAAATAAGATTTTTGCTTGTCAAGAATGCTGAAGTACAAACACATGTTTACCTCAACAAGATCAGACAATCTTCCCTCCAGATTGGATGTGTTAATGTTTAGCCCTAACCTCTCGAGTTCTGCTTCAAGCTCTGCTTCAATTTTACTCATGTCTCCTGAAGTCTCCTCAGGCTTTTCATATTGTAATTCTTTACCATCATAATTTGTTGAATTATCCCCATTTTGTATGGAAAGGAATGGACTTGGTGTCTTGTAGTCAAAGGAGTTCTTGCATGTATCCTGTGATTCACATTTCTCGCCAGTGAACTCTTTTACTGTCAATGAATCTTTTATCTCGAGTTCCTCTTGCAGATCTTGAACCAAGTTTTCTGTCTGCTTCAACGAGTCTTTTAGTTTGTCTATTTCTCTTCTGCTAGATAGGAGAGATGAGACTATGCCAACAGAGATGCCCAAACAAAACAAAAACGTCTGATCAAGTGACCCTGATGAGAGGAAAAACGTTAGGTTATAAATTTAATAGCATATCATTGACAAATAAATGAAGATATAAGATCTTCATTATGTAACTACAAGTCCTAAGTTGTGCAGTCCACAAACTAGAGTAGAAGATTTATTTATAACAATAATGTGTGATATGGTTTTGCTGAAACCGCTTCTCATATACATATAGAGCTAGAATACACCTTTCACATATGCAAGAGATTCTATATTTATGATTTACCATTCATACAGACGGGAAGTAAATTGTTAACACAAGGAGAAGATCAGTGATGACAACAACAAATTATAATGCTGCATCAGTGTGAAGATGGATAAAGGAAATGATATTTTTTGGGAATTTGGCAACTACTAGTAGTTCAAGTGATTCTAACAACTTTTTTACCTTTTGTTGCAAACTAAGAGAACATAACATTTTCAGATTTTCATTAGGTTTATTGGTGGCAACTAAATGAAGCGTAAGTAAATACAACATCCATATAGATAGCAGAAGACATCCAAAATTTTTCGTTTAAAAATAGGCTTAAAATAAAAATAAAAAGATCCAAAGCTTTTCAAAATTTTCCAATTTTCTTCAAATCTTTAAATTTTAGAAAAAATTATCCAAATTCCAATAATTAGTTGCAATTTTATCCAGGCACTAAAATCAATCTTTTTCTCATAATTTTTTCTTCGCAAATATTTATGGTAGATAGAGAACTACTAAATTATATTAATTTAGTACTTAAACATAAAACTATTTTATATCTTTTGCATAAAAAGTGAAAAAGTCTGGATATAATATGTTTTTAGTTCCTTAAATTGCAATTGCCTTTAAATTTATCAAACTATATAGCTCCTTCTCTAATCTAAAACTGAAAGTAAGAAACATACCTTTGTGAGAAATACAGTGCTTTCCACTGCCTACTTTGCTGAATCTCTCAATGTGTCCCTTTACTATCTTAGATTTAATCTTATTGGGTGCATCCAATGTGCTAACTTTTGGCAGCAGAGGAACCCCACTCATAATTTCCTCCTTATGCAGCCTAACATTATCAATGCCAATCTGTGCGCTGAAATAATCACCATTGGCTCTGCTAATTATTTGATTTCCATCAGTTACAAGCAGTGTCCTCATAGTTGTGGACGTCGATGGCAAGACCCTAAGCATGTAGTCTTCCATTTTCGAGTGCTCCATGTACAACTGAGCCATTAGGCAACTTTCTAGGGAATTCAAAGGTTTAATAAAATGGCTATATTTGGTTCTAAGAGAGTTTCTTTTCCTTGTAGAATCATGAGAAAAGTCCACTTCACCATTACAAGTCCTACCAGAATTATTACCCACATCACTGGTTGATCCATTTCCACCATCATTTTCTTCCAGGATTTCATTTGTTGAGAAGCCAACTGGTAAGCATGACAAGGAGAGTATATTTGAATCATCAGAATTTGCCAAACTTCCAAGGTTTTCAGCATAACCACTAGTAGAAACTTCTGCTTCTGAAGCACCGTCTAACTTATATGCATCCAAAAACCTGTCTTTTGTAGAAGCAGAAGTATCTTCTGTCAGTTTCTTTCTCTGACTCAATCTGCGGCGGATGGGACAGCTGGGGTTTTCATTCTTCTCATGTTTGGAGGGTCCAGACTCTAAAAAACTATCCCTGTCCCTCGAAACATTTTGCCAATATTTAGCAATGTATCCAGCAGCAGCTGCTCCAACAATCCACAAATCCATTTATGCTCCAAAACAATGAAAAAAGAACTAACCAGTTCTACAACACTTATTTTCCCCTTTGTATCAATTTCCACCACAGAAAGCCCCAAGGCAGCAATTTCCATAAATTCAAAGACAAAAGGCTATTCCTGAATCGAAGCATTCAAATCTATAATACTCTTAAACACAATAACGAGCTTGAACTAATCCCCATGAATAGAAACGCTATAACAATACCATGACAGAGTCTTTCTCTTTATGCCTATTCCTAGAACTGAAATTCCGATATCACCAATCAGTATCTACACTGAATAATGTAAACTCACTGTAACAATCATCAATTGCTACGCAAAAGTAAACAACAAAGTACTGAATTATTAGAACAGAAACAATCTCATTTGACAAACAAAAATAACAGCACAAGAATCCCACCCATTTGAGAGGTTGCGACTGCAGTATCAGTTCCAATGACAACAAAACCACATTGCTCTTCCAATAACAAAAAAAAAAAAAAAACTTGAGCACAATATATTAAAAACGAACCCTACCCATTAGACAACAGCCTCTGAACTGCAAAAACAATGAACAAAAATGACCCATTTTCACCGAATCGTCAAACCAATACGAACGAAATTCCAAAGAGAAACAGATTTTGTAGAGAAGTAGCTTACTGCTTCAAAAGGGGGAAAATGTTGGCTTTTTACAGTCGAAATAAAAAACCTACCAGACCCAACTTTCAAAGACGATGGTGCATTTTGTTGGAGCTGAATAACCTCTAATAACTGATTGGGTTCCTCGGAAGAATGAGACCTACAGTAACGTTACCTTCACATGAACCTGCTTATTTTTTCCTTTCTTTTCTTTTCCTCCTATTATTATTATTATTATTAAAAAATCAGGGCCAAAAAATAGGCTCACTTTTCAAAATTATATTTAAATTTAATTTATATAATAGTATCGAATTATTTATAGATTTTAATTTTGTAAATAAACACAGCGCACAACATTTTTAAAGAAAGCAAGTCATGACAACTACACTAAGAGTTTTTTATGCATAAATTATGAAAAATGTGACAAAAACCATATTTATTTCAAAGTATTTATAAGAATCTTATAACTTATGCTTCTAAATGAATGAAAATTTATTTATTTTTTATGGAAATAACAGGTTATAATCATAAACCTAAAGCCCGTGTATTGATTTAATGCAAATAAATTTGTTAAAGCATCAAAATCTCGAATCATGTGATAATTTATATTTTTATATAATTTATAAAGGCTGTTTATTAAACTTATGACTTAAATCACATGATAACTTGATAAATTCAAAATTAATAATAAAAAAATACTACCCACTTTTCACTGACTCAGCCACATTAATTTCTCTTATAAATAATCTCTTACAAGAGATAAAGTTTTTTTTTTAATTTGAGATGAATATTAGTAATTAAAAATCTCATTAAAATATTTCAAACTTCACAATTTTATTTAAAATTATAATTTTTCATCTCAATAGTTTATTTTTCATTTAATAGTTTAAAATTATGAATATATCATTCACTTGACTTACCATAAAAAATTGGGCGTTTGGACAGAGGGATTAGGTGGAAGTGGACTGGAAACCCTTGATATGATCGCCCCTTTCCCTCTCACTCTTCTTTGACAATTACAAACATACAATAAAAATACTCCACATATTTTTCTAAACAAAATTAGAATGCTGGAATATCAACCTCAACCACCAACTTGCTCACCTATCTTACGTGGAAAATAACTACATTGGTTACACTTACTTGTTTATTTATTATTTATTAAGGGGTTGAGGAGAATCACATTAATATTCATGCATGTTCCTAAATCACAAATATAGATAAAATAAAAATTGTTATACGATGACTCCAGCCAATGTTGTATTATGAATATATTTCTTTTACACTTGTGCGAAATAAAATAAAGCGTATATTTTTTTTAAATTGGATTTTAGTGAATTAATGAATATACAACAAATTCATCAACTATAATTCATATATTTATTAATTAAAATTTATAAGTTTATCGTTTTAAATTTACAATTTTATTAGTTATAACTTACATGTTTATTATTTTGATTTATAGATTAATTGTTTAGAAGCTATATGCTCACAATTTAGAATTTATAAATTAATCGTTTACAAGTTACATATTTATCATTTATAATTTACAAAATAATTATTTAGAAGTTACAAAGTTCATAATTTTTGGAACTAAAATAATGAATTTATAAGTTTCAATGATGAACTTTCAAGATCTAAACTATCACTTATAAGTTTCAAATGATGAACTTTCAAATTTTTTTTTCTCTTATTTATTTGAAGAATATGATGGAAAATAACAAAATATAATAACTGAATAATAGAAACATGTTGCATTTAAATTGTTACACATGTATAAATCAATTTAACTGAAAAAAATGCAATGGCTTTTTGAAATTGTTGATGATATAATTTGCGGATAAAATAATAAATGGTCTGACCAATCTCACAAGGTGGAGAAAAAGGCCCACTTGAAAAGGGGTTTGAAGTTTTTGACTCATTAAGAAAACTAGAAAAGGAAGAAGCACTAATGTTTATATATATATATATATATATATATATATATATATATATATATATATAATTATTATGAGTATGAACTTTAAGTTGCTTTACAAGCATAATAACTACTTAGAATCCGGCTAAACTTGACATTTTGATTTCTACACTTAGTTCTCTTCAATTATGACCTAATTATATCAATGTAATAGATGGAATAAGATATCTAGCTTAGCAAGGTCAAGATTATTGCTTATTTATATTATTATTGTATTTGTAAATTATGAGGACATTCAATTTTTTTTTTCCTTCCCTTTTATTTTTTGGGGATTGTGGGTCCAGAGTGCCTATGCCCTTTAATTTCAACAATAATTATTCATTACTTGGAGGAGCGTCTAACTTGCTATTCTTGTTATTTCAAAAAAAAAAAAAAAAGAAAAGAAAAGAAAACTTGCTATTCTTGTCAAAAGATAATATAGCAGTACACAAAGAAATGGTTATTCGTTGTCGGTTAAGAGGTCATATGGACTGAGCTGTTTTCAGCCCAAAGTATATATTACAAATAAATTCTAAAATATTGATTCGATTTTCCTTTCTCAAAATTAAACTTGAGTGATTTCCTTTTCAGTTCAAAAAAAAAAAAAAAAATTGAACCATTTCTTTTATAAATGTAATGTATTTTTTTCAATAATCCAAAAGTTGAGATATAATGTGAAAAAATGGTGGAAAAAGAAAAGTGTAGTTAAGGGAAAGTGTCTTTATGTCCAACATAAAAAAAAAGGCGTTAAAAAGGAATTTAATCACGCAATAAATTTTTTGTTTTATTTATTCATTCAATTGCATAAAATAATAAATTTTGTTAAAAATAATTAAATTGTAATTAATTTTTAAAAATTATATTCTTGACATAATTTGTGCATAAACTAAATCAATTTGTTACACTGAGTATAAAATGATATGTTTTGATTATTGAAAATAAATAGCAAGAAAAACAACGGTTCCTTCTCAAAATTTTAAAAAAATTATTTTGCATTTTTTTAATTTTAAAAATTACATAGTGGAAGGTATATTCGACCTATATTTAGTATATAATTTATATATTTGTTTTATTCAAAATTATTAATAGATTTAACTCAGAATTATTAAATGTACAATTAAAAGTATATGATAAGTATATATATATATATATATATATATATATATATATATATATATATATATATATATATATATATTAAATATAGAATACAATTATGATAAAAGATAAAAGTATATTTAAGGTATATATAAAATGTACATATAGCATGTGCAAGGTATACATTTAGTATGTGATATATATAAATAATACAAGATAAAATTGAAATTAATCAATATGAAGGAAAATTATGCAGATAATTGAAAAGATCTGTTCTATGGAATTTTGCCACTGAACCCTTAAGCACTCCTAGAGACAGGAATCAATGCCTGGTGGATGGAAGGATGCCCATTTGATGAGAGCGTGATTTATAACGGCTACATGATCCCGTTGGATAATCGCAGTTGTAGAGGATCGGTCTCTGGCATCTTGGGCTGGTCAAGCGGTTGTCTGACAGGCTCCCCAACATTACCTTTTTGTCTCTATTCTAAAACAGAAAGCAAAGTAATTAGAAATATGGAATTTTAGAGAATTTTACAGGGTAAAAACGATTATGAATGGAGGAACATACATTAGCAGCAACAGTTAGAATAATTGTGTCACAAACCAACTGCACAGGTTACAAGTTGCGGCTCCTCCATACTTTTCTTAACAAGTGTGAAATGAGAAGTTTCAAATTTAAATCTCGAAATTTTTTCAACTTCATAGTTAAGTTATTAAAAGGAAAAGAATTATTTTCAGTTGTATCATTCGTAATTTCCATTCGGCTCTGAAAAAGAAAACTCAAAACAATGATTTGATAATTGATACAAAGTAAAATTATATGCTGTCAAAGGTTTTAATAACCAATTTTCTACGAAAGAAATGAGTAAATTCAACTGAGAATATTTATTCAATACAGGTTTTCAAGAACAATATAGAATAGTACGATTAAATACAAAAATGTCACCATTTTAATTCAGACCATTGGAAACCTATTCCACTGAATTTATTAAATCTCTAAAGTTAAAGACCAGCCAATCAGCTTTTGCTGCTACAGCCTCTCGAAGTTGAACGCCCGCATAGCAAATAAACAAGTCGGCACCTCCTGGTTTACGTGCCTGGATACAATAGAGCAATGATAAAAACATGTTTGATAAGAATGTCAGCATAGATGTATATCAGGAAAAAAAAAACCATTTCTTTGTTAAGCAACCCTACATCTAGTCAATTAGCCTAGCAAAGAATTTATGCCAACTTGACAAAAGGCAGTCTACATTTCTGTTGTAACTTTTTGACTTGAAATTGACAAAGATCTTAGACGAGTTCAATCATTTCCTTGTAACATATATGCATAAATGTCACAAGAGGGGAAAAAACACAGAATTGAGTATCAGGGTATTCCACAACTTCACAGTTTTTCATAATCTAATAAGTCTAAATGGAACTACTTACCTCAAGATCAGTTGCGCCATCCCCAATCATCACCAGAGCCTTGTATCCATGAATCTGGTTTATCATCATTGTATTCTCAGAAATCATAACAAAAGACTCAATGGCAGACCCATAAAATATTTTCACTGGAGTCACTCATATACATATAATTGTTAAGTAATACTTGCAAAGTCAATTTTATACGTATAATTGTTAACAATTATATAATTATACATCTAAATTAATATATAACTGTCAGCAATTATATGAAAAAATATAATAAAAATTATATAATTGTCAATAATTATATGGTTATACATATAAAATGACATATAACTATTAACAATTATATGAAAAAACATAGCAAAAATTATAGAAAATATCATATAACTGTCAGTAAAGTTACTTTTATACATATAATTGTTAACAATTATATAATTATACATCTAAATTAATATATAACTGTCAGCAATTATATGAAAAAATATAATAAAAATTATATAATTGTCAATAATTATATGATTATACATATAAAATAATATATAACTATTAACAATTATATGAAAAAACATAGCAAAAATTATAGAAAATATCATATAACTGTCAGCAATTATATATGTGGGATCACTTTCTCAATTTTTTGTGGGGTGACTCATGACACTATTATATATTAAACTATTTAAGATATTTTTTGAGTCACGTGACCCCATTCATGTCCACGTAGCTCCACCCCTGCAAAGACTACAACTACATGACCAACCTTTCTGCAAAGACTACAACTACATGACCAACCTTTCTTATTTGCTGTACTGCAGTTGCTTTTCCTCCACTCCTTGAAGTAAGTTCATTCACATCAAAACCCAAAAATTCTCCCGAATGTCCGAAGAGCAATTGGTTGGCAAATATATTTTCTGGTGGAATCTCAAGGATAGATGCAACAGGCTGCAAGAAAGTTGTTTGATAAACAATAACTATAAAACATCCAATTTACCCAATACAAAAAGGATAAAAGCAGAAACCGCAGTTTTAAGTTTCAAATCCAAATGATATAGTAATAACTTTCTGTTAAAATACAACATAAGCTTTTAACATTTGAAGGATCAAGCGTCGAATATGCTCGACCTTTTTTTTCTTCAATTCTTATACAAAGGCTGCAGAACAAAATATTTCTTTGACCCTTCCATTGAAAGCCTTTGGCAATCTTCAGGAAATGTAAGATAACTCAATTACAAAGCTATCTGATAATTTTTACCATTGATTACAAAGTTCTTTCCATCAATAAAGTGTATGACAGATCCATTGATCCCTAAATATTAGTAGTTGCCCTCAAATTAGGCAAAGGATCATCTGATTGTTAGTATAGAAAGATTTTAGCAAGACATGTAAAACTTTTACATGATTATTGTGTACTATAATCAAGTTACTACATGCGCTGCATTCCAACTTTAAAGAGGAAATCTCAGTATGAAAAATGAGAAATAGAACAACTGAGAGAAAGGCAACAATAAAAATCAACATTTCAATGCAAGCATACATTGATCATTTGACGAAAGCCTCCTGAGATCAAATAAACATTGGTATTCTTAGCCTTCAGCCTCTTGACTAACTCATCTATGCCAGGAGAAATCCTACATACAGAAACAAAGAAGAGCCATCAGATCTAGATTTAACTTGAAGAAAGCCATTCTCACAGGAGGTGTTCAAACGAATATTTGAATTACATCAATTACAGAGTTAAATTTCAACATAATTGGATTTCAAGACACAAGAACTCATCAAGCTTCCGCATACAGTCATTTAGAACAATATTTTTGCAGTTTAATCCAAATAAGGTTCCACGTGAACAACATGACTGGCAACCATAAGATGTAAGATGTGCCCTGCACCAGGAATACAAAGTAGCCTAAAGTAGACATTGCATCATGAACCATCTTTAATCTGAACCAGGCATTAGTCAATCAAAAAAAGTATATACTGATTTCAATGAGATAAAAACAGAAACTCCACTGTTTTGGTCCTTGTCCAATAAAAGAACCCCAATACTGTGATGATTCCAATATGATAAAGCATATTCAACCAAATGGAAACTTATCAACTTTAAACACATAAAAGTATAAGAAGCAAAGCTTAATTTTGCATTCATAAGAAAGAAATGAAAAGGGAAAAGGCTTAAAGAAAAAATAGACTTGGTATGTATCAATCCTGTTTCTACAACCTTTAGAAAAATTCTATCCATAGGGAAAAAGGACCAAAATCCTATGCATTGCTGATGATAAAAGATTTCGAGAAGACACCACCAACTATAGTATCAAAATAAAACAAATTTAATAGTTCAAAAATTAAGCAAACAGTTGAAACATTATAAGAACCCCAAAAAAGGCAAGCTTTAGAAGTTAAGATACTTTGGAGGCGTCTTCTCAAGATAATCATGGACCTGAGAAAGTGAAGGTTTGAACAAAGATAGTCTGGCTGCCAAGGCCTCTTCAAAGGGAACAGAACCGCCCATTGCTCTGAAAAAATTCAACATTAAGATCAAATCAATATAAGAAATATTGTAGTTTAATATGTTGATAAATGAAAAGGAGAACTAACTTAGCGGTCCATTCTGCAACAGCATTTCCAGCTCCACAAAACTCTGCAAGTTCATCAATGCCCTCATCTAGGCATACAGTGCTATCCACATCAAAACATACTGCATCAGCACTTCTCCAAAGCTCAAGAACCTCTGTTGATTTAAAAAAGCAACCAACAGTCACTGCAGGTTCATTTAAGTCCTAGAATGTAAAGTTGAAAGTGTATTAGGAGAAAAGCTGAAAACAATGCATGATCAAATTGAATTCTGGGAATTAGGGTCTCAAGTATGGCTGTCTGGAATAAATTTTATAATCCAATGCATCTTGTAAGCCTGGTTGGGTCAGAATATTATTTACAGCGAAAGTTCCCCAGTTCTCAATAGCAATCTGAGCTTTTGCTTTAGTTCAGTGTACTTGGTGTTGCCTTGTAGCAGGTTTTCATTGGTGGTCTAAACTTGTGTTCTTTGTCTATGTTTGTAGTAAAAGGTCAATAGCAGATTAGCACACCTAAATTAGTACATGTTTTGTAAAAACAAAGAAGTCTGAAATTACATAAACATGATTATACCACTTTCAATGTAAAAAATAAAAACTAAATCTGAAATTGATGTACTGAGCTCAGAAGATGACAAAATATTTTAATTACTAGTTTCAACACTGAAGTTCACGGGAGTTTTTTTTTTTTTTTTTTTTCTGAGGAAGGACTCTCAAGACTTCCATTAATGCACAACAAAATATTTAACCCAATCCGTTGAACAAAAAAAGAGACTACTTTACGACAAAACCTGAGACTACAATTCTAACCTTTGGAAGGTAGTGTATTGCTGAAGCGGCCTAATGTGGATGCTTCTAAAGGTTGCACTGAAGCAGAAACCAAGTTGAACGATCCTGGATGTTCCATAAACGAAATTTGTGCTCTAGTCCATTTCCTTTTCAACTGCAGGGAAAATGCTGGAACAAAACAAGAACCATATCTCCTACGAGTGGCACAAATCAGGTTCATTTGAGAATGCACCAACCCCTCCATCAAACAATCCACTGCCAACAAATCAAGACACAGATAAATAAATGAACCCCTTAAACTTGTAATATATTTATACTTGACTGCCACTGCAAATTCTCCAAACAGAGACTAATAGGGATGGAAAACTGGCTGGACATGAACTGGTTAACGAGTTCATTAACCCCAGTTTGCAAAAAATTAAAACCTAAAGTATTCCATTAAAACCGGTAAACCACTAATTTCAGGTTTTAAGCATTAAAAAAACAAGCATCCAAACAGCAGCTCAAGCATACTTATATTTTATTGATAATATGAAATCCTTGATCGTTTTTATTTTCCAAATAAAGGTTTTGAATTTCAATTGCTAAAAGTGTAATATATTCAAGGGCCCGAATAAGAACTTTGCCTGTTATTTTATACCTGGAGTTTACAATATAATAGATTTTATAAATCAAAGTGAAGCCCAAATACATACAAATTCCACTAGTATATTTTATTGACCGCATATATATTTGTCACTAATAACGATTTTGGGATTGCAAAATGAAACGCAATCCATACAAAATACAAATTTGAACTCCCTCCTTTTGCCTTGAAGTGACATTGCCATTGACGAACAAAGAAAAAAATGTCACTCTTGAAGATATTGATTAGTTAGAAAAAAATGTTCGGGATTATTTAATAATTTT
The DNA here is from genome assembly GCA_023653625.1 of Triadica sebifera. Lineage (NCBI taxonomy): Eukaryota > Viridiplantae > Streptophyta > Magnoliopsida > Malpighiales > Euphorbiaceae > Triadica > Triadica sebifera. The sequence continues at coordinate 30,701,473 of CM042906.1, forward strand.
ACTAAACTTATTTTGTTCATCGTTGCAATTATTCTACATGAATAACTCGGTAATTGCAATAACTGACTAATTTATCATTATACAAGTCATCCAGCATCAGCTCAAGAATGCACCAACAGATAAATGATAAAACAGAACAATATTGCAGCATAATCTGTAGATAATATCTAAGAAACAGTCTGACTAGAAAAAATAGTTCACAAGAGACATGGACTGGCTAAAAATATATTATATCGCAGTATAATTTGTGCTATATGCACGGTTAGCATTAGATAATCCTGCCTCCTAAATTTGGATGGACTTCATTTCGACTGTTATTGACAGGAAACAGAAAAACACCTCTAGATTGTCACTTAAGGATGAAAATAGCTATTGGGACACCAAAAGGCTAAAGATGCCTTCGTGAAGATTTTAGAGTTGGATGTATACTGTATGGTACACAGAGACATGAGACCAATAACGTCCTTCTAATACATGATTTTTGAACTTCTAGTACATTATGTTAAACTCTAATCTTTATTTTTCAAGAAGCTCGAGTTTCCACCATTTTCGGTTAATAAAATTTTGAATCCATCCTCAAATATCACATGCATAAATAGAAAAATCGAAATAGAAGAGAGTGGAAGAAATCAAGCAAAGGATGGACAAAAGTCTTGTACCTGCTATCGACCAAAGCGGGATGCAGCGTCGGCGTGAGAGAGAAGGGTGGATTGATTGCTTTCAACTTAACTAAAATGCAATATCCAAATCAGTGAACGATGAATGGAGGAAGCATATCTAATATATATAAGAAGCATGAACTCACATGTGGAGTTTTAGGATTTACTTCGATTCTGCACGAAATTTCAGAGCTCTCTGCAGAATCTGCACTTCCTCTCTCTCTCTCTTCTCAGATCTAGCGCTGCAGCGCCAATTAGTTTTGGTTAGGTGTCGACGCTCTTTTTCTCCTTGCTGTTGGTTGGTAGGATTTGCAAGTTGAAGCTCAAAAGTGGTGCCGATCAGACGTTCCCGGGTCGGGTTCGGATTCGCATATTTTCCCCTAATATGGAGCCAGCCTTCAGACGTCAAATTAGTCTGTCAACAATATCCAAAATAACAACTCAGCATTCTAAAATTTAATTCAATATAATTAAATAACTTAAATACTGATACAATTAAATCTCTAATCTATATCCATTAACAAAAATTGTGAAGTTAATTTGTTTCTTCTTTTAACCAATAAAAAATTGACACATGTCATTATTATTATTATTTTTAATTAAAAATTAAATTAACTATTAAATTATATCTAAAAGTAAGATTTAGACTCTAAATTTTGACTTAATATAATTAAACTCTTTATTTTTCAACTCTTAAACTCCCTCAATTTAAAATTTATTTTTTTCTTTTTATAAAAGAATAAATTATATTAAAAATTAGTTTTAATTAATTATAATAAAATTAATTTTTAATAATGATTTTTTAATATAATTAGTATTCATAATAAATTTAATTAAAAACTAACTTTTTAATGTAATTAGTATTAATAATGAATTTTAGCTAAAAATATTTTTAAATTTTATTTTATGTAAATAATTAATTTTTTATTATAAAAAATTAATTTTTAATATAATTTATTCTCTTATAAAAAAATAAAAATAAAAATAAATTTTAAAGTGGGCTAAAAAATATCACTTGTCATCTTGTGATTAGGAGCTGAGTTAACTCAGTAAATTTTGTCAAAGGGAAAAAAATTATGATAGTTTATGGAATTCTTTGTATTGGATTAAAATATAAAAAAGTTTAATTATATTAAATCAAAATTCAAAATCCGACACATACTTTTAAATATAATTTAAAAGTTAATTTGACTATTTGATAAAAAAAATGATGACATAATTCTGTTAAAGTAATAGATAACGATATAGTTCAAGAGTTTAATTGTATCAATTTGAAAGTTAAAAAACTTAATTATATTGAGTCAAACTTTAGAATTTGTCATGATTTTTTTTTGTATTATTATGGCTAATTTGCCCGTTTATTTTTATCCAAGCTAAGATCAAATAAATACAAAACAAAATTCATAAAAAAATAATAAAACAAATGCGAATCTTCCTATCCAAGGTCTCAGCTTGGACACAGAAGAATCTTACTAGTCATTTTGTTTTCAAGGAATACAAGCATGTCTTCTTCAAACTACAAACAAAACTGTATAGAAAAACGAAAGCTCAAGCATCTGACAATGGTGGTTCAGAGCCCAACTTCAAACGGAATTCAGCCTTTGACATCTCATTTAAGCACCACAATTCACAATCAATTCTTTGGTTAGCTTACTGCTTACTTTCAATTTGTTTTTGTTGATTCCATTTTCAGTGTTTCCCTTAACTCAATTTTCCACCAACGTTAGCATTTACTATGTGCACTCTTCAAGTTTTAGTAACCATCATTATTTGGAAAATGATCGAATGCTTCATTGAAGGAAAGAAAACTTTATATACAGCTCTAATCCAGAAATCAAGGGAAGAAAAACAGAAAATTAACTAATCTTCCCACTTACATTAAGAAAGCTAAAAACTAACTAAAACGGTGTGTGTAAGGTTTTAATGAAATGGTGCGCATTGCTATTGTCAAGAAGATACAAAACCGTGTGCATAGACAAATTAAGTCTCCTTCTTCTTCTGCTAGATGAAGCCAACAATTCAGCACAGCAGCAGCAGCTCAGCAACTCTTTGATCTTCATACTATCATCATCCCCCCTCAAGTTGGGTCTTGTTGCAAAGTCAACAAACCCAACTTAGAGCATAAGTGATAAAAACTTGGAGCTAAAAAAGCCTTGGTAAAAATACCCGCGAGTTGGTTTGAAGAAGAAATATGTTAAGGTAAAACAAAACTTGGCTTATATTGATCTCTAACTGAATGACAGTCAATATCTAGATGTTTTATCTTCTCATAGAAAACGAGATTGGTCGTGATATGTAGCGCAAACTGGTTGTCACACTAGAGAGGAATAAGTTGTGCCACTGAAATTTGAAACTCATGAAGTAGGTCACTGATCCACTGTAATTCACATATTGTACTTGATAAGCTCTAGTACTCAGATTTTGCAGAAGATCGTGACACAGTTGACTGGTTCTTTGATTTCCAGGATACCAATGTTGGCCCAAGCAATACACAATACCTAGTTATAGACATCCTAGTATCACGACAGCTAGCCCAATCCATCACTATAGGTTTGTAATTGGAAATCATTGAGACTAGGAGAAAATAAGCCTTTAGCTGGATTGCCTTTCAAATACTTTAACACATGAATAGCACTGTTCCAGTGGCTGTCTTTGGGTGATTGTACAAACTGACTAAGTTGTTGGACTGCAAAAGAGACATTTGGCCTTGTGAAGCCTACATAGAGCAACTTGCCTATAAGCCATCTGTAGGGTTATGGATTTTCCAAGAGAACTCTTTCATCTGCTAGCAAATGATATCCCTTAATCAAAGGTGTTGCAATAGCTTTAGCTTGTGATAAACATGCATCTTGAATTAAATCATGGATATACTTCCTTTGGCTCAAAAAAAGTCTTGCTGAAGATGTAGTAAGTTCAATGTCGATGAAGTATTTGGCAGTTCCAAGATCTTTTTAATGGTGAATGTGTTATGCAGAAAAGTTCTGACTTGTAAAAGTGTTCATTCTGAACTTCCTGTCAATAACACATCATCTTCAGGGACTATTAATGTCAGAAAGTTATAACCTTGATGCATAGTAAACAAACAATGATCATAAGTAGATTGTATGAACCTATAGTATTGCAACTGTTTTGTGAATTCATTGTTCCACTGTCTAGAGGTCTGTTTAAGGCCATAAAAAGATCTTTGTATCTTGCACACTTGCCCTGGACTAGCCTGTTAGAGGTATCATATGTTGAGAAAAATGAATATTTTTTAAAAGAAAAATATTACAAGGAAAACTCTTAATTCTCACAAACATTCAACACTCACAAGACTACTCTATATATAAAACTTGTAGTCTTATTTTCTTTTTCACTTTTTATGTGTATTTGTAAATTTTGGAAGTATGTCTACTTATAGGTAAAAAAAAATAAATTCTCATCATATATTTGTTCAAATCCATATCACACATTTTAAGTGAAAAGTTTAATGGTGGTAAATGTATCTAATTTAACAACTAACTAATGGTGGTAAGTGTACCTAATTTAACAATAAATTAATGAGGTATACCTAATTTTATAACACATATTAAGAAATTTTTAACAATTAAACCAAATTAGTAATGATATTTAACACTCCCTTTCATTACTAATTTTTCTCTTTGATATTCTTCCTTGAAATCATGCCAAGTAGTTTTTGAAACTTCTCCAGCTTCTTACAATTAAGTCATTTTGTGAAAATATCTGTTACTTGACTTTCTGTCTTCACCTGAGTCATTTTTGTCTCTCTTTTTAAAGACTTTTCTCGTATGAAGTGATATTGTACCTCTATATGCTTTGTTCCTGCATGAAATACCAAATTTTAACTAAGCAAATTGTTGATTGGTTATCACAATACAATGGTATTGGATAATCAATTGGTTGATGTAAATTTTCCATTAATTGCACTAGCCAAATGCTCTTTTGCATTGCTATTGTTGATGCACAATATTCTGCCTCAGTTGTTGAGAGTGACACAGTTGGTTGCCTTTTACTACACCAAGTAATAACTCTAGATCTCATATTGAATACATGCACAGTAGTTGACCTTCGTGTGTCATAATCACCGACATAATCAACATCACAATGTCCCTCCAATTTGCAAGTTATTCCACTTTTGTAGAATAAGCCGAGATTAATTGTTCCTTTGACATATCTCAGAATTCTCCGAACTGCTTCCAAGTGAGGCTTTTTTGGACTTTGTATGAACTGATTGACAACTCCAATTGTGAATGCAATATCAGGTCTTATGAGTGTCAGATTGATTAAACTGCCAATTATCTGTCAATACATCATTATATCCTCCAAATCTTTGTCTTTTATCATACTCAATTTTGAGTTTAACTATATTGGAAAAGTAAGAGGTTTGCAGTCAAGCATTCCATACTTCAAAAGAAGATCTTTGACATATTTTTGTTGACACAATAATAATCCTTTTTTTGTGCACTCTACTTCTAATCCAAGAAAGTGATTCAACTTTCCAAGTTCTTTCATTTGAAATCGAACTAATTGATTCTTCTTTATCTAACAGATTCCTTTTTTTTCATCTCAGTAATGATAAGATCATCTACATAAACCAAGATTATTGATAATTTCCCCTATTGGACTTTGACAAACAAACTCGAATCAGCTGGTGCAACAACATAGCCACTATGAATGAAAAACTCAACAATCTTGTCGTACCAAGCTCTGGGTGCTTACTTTAATCCATACAATACCTTTTTTAATTTATAAAAGGATGGAGTTTGTTCTCAAATCCTTTTGGTTGCTCCATATACACTTCTCGATCAAGCTCTCCATTCAGAAAAATATTTTTCACATCCATTTGCCATAGATTCCATAACTTACTTGTTGTGAGTGCTAGCAAAACATGAACTGTTGCAATTTTGGATACTGACTAAATGTCTCATCATAGTCTAGTCCATACTGTTGTGAAAAATCTTGTGCCACCAATCGAGCTTTAAACCTATCAATTGATCCATCTGAATGAGTCTTGATCTTGTATACCCATTTGCATTATATGGACTTCACATCTTTGGGCTTTGGAATTAGGTCCCAAGTTTGATTTTCTGCAAGAGCTTTGATCTCCTCTTCCATTGCTTTTCTCCATTCAACTTTTTGTGATGTCTCTTCATAAGATATTGGCTCTCTTTCTTTTTTCACTAATGCAATATTGGCATATTTGGGATATTGCTTTCTCAATTTGTTTGATCTTCTCAGCTAAGGTGGTGAAACTTGTGATACTGGTTTATCTTCCACTTCCGGTTGATTTTCCATTTATGTTCTCTGATAAACACCAATCTGCCATAATCTCTCTTGAGTTTGAGATTGTACTAAGTCTCTAAACTTTGTTAGACTTCTTCTGACTTCTCATTTTCTTGCAATTATTCAACTTCTTTAGAATGAGGAAGTACAACATATTTTGGTGTCCACTAAGATGATGTCTCATCAAATACAACATTTCGTGAGATCTGACATATGCCAATTGTAAGATCACAACATCGCCAACCTTTTTTATTCTCATTATAGCCCAAAAAAATGCATTTGATTGCCTTTTTATCAAACTTGCTACGTAAATGATTGGGAACAAATACTTACATACTGCTAAATACTTTGAAATGACTCGCTGTAGGTTTCATCTTCCATAACTTCTCAAATGGAGACATAAATTCCATTTTCGGTTGTGGAAGTCTATTGATTATGTGAGTTGTTGTTCTCATGCATTTGATCCAAAATCTTCTAGGAACATTTTTAGCATGCAACATACTCCGACATGTTTCTGCAAAATGCTTGTTCTTTATTTCTGCAACACCATTTTGTTGTGATGTGTTTGGACATATCAGTTGTCGTCAAATCTTGCACTGAGCAAGGTAATTGGAGAACTCATCAAAAATGTATTCTCCCCCATTATAACTACGGAGGCATTGAATTTTCATTCCGACTTAACCTTCAACCATTAGCTTGAATTCTTTGAACTTTGCTAGAGTTTCATATTTTTTCTTCATGAAATACACCCAGACATACCATGAGTAGTCATCAATGAATGTTACCATGTAGTGCATACCATTGATTGGGGATTGTTTTACCTTCCCAAATACATTCGAGTGAATTAATTCTAATGGTTGCTTAGCTTTGAATGATGACTCCTCATATGGTAACTGATGTGCTTTTTCATACTGACATCCAACACAAACTGTATTAGTGTGAACATTCAGATCAGGTAGTCCTTTTAGTGAAGATTTGCTTATCATCAACTTTAACTTGTAATAATTGATATGTCCCAACCGTGCATGCCACAAGTCAGTTGTCTCGTTATTCCTTGTCTTGTCAACATATGCCTTTTCTGCTAGCATGACATACATGGAGTCTATTTTCTGTCCCTCTATTATTGGTGTATAAACTATTTTGACTTGTTGACAAACCTCAACATCATTTGGGCCAAATACAACAAATTTGCCAAAATTTGTGAACTGTGAGACTGACAAAAGATTTTTCTTCATTCCTGATACTTGATAAACATCCTACAGTTGTACTTGCTTTTAACTAAGACATGAATCAATTATCGTGTCACCAACATGAGTGATTGGTAATTGCGAGTTATTTGCAGTCACCAAAACTCGCTTGCCCTTGTACTCTGAAACATTACAGAGTTTCTTCTTATCTCCTGTCATACAGTTGGAATATCCAGAATCAAAGATCTAGTCTTTCTCATAATCAATTATATGAGAACTAGAAGCATTAGAGGCTTGCTCATTTTCTTACTCCATTGTGGTTGCCATGAGGCTAGGAACTTCTTCAATTTTTGAATGCTCTCCCTCTTGGATTGTTTCTAGAGTCATAAACAATGCTTCTGCATCTCATTTAGGCTCATTTTGATGACAATTGCTCACTGTTGTTGCATTTCTTTCAACAAATTTCCTTTTAGACCAACAATCCCTTGCGTAGTGTCCCTTTTTGCTACAATTGAAACACTCACTACTTTGACGTCTAACATTTTTAGACTGTCGATTGTCTTGGTGCTGCTTTTGCTAAGTTCCCTTTGACTGAGGATTCCTTCGTATGGTCCGTTTATTCTGACCATGATGTTGATTCTTTCTCTTGTTGGTGAAGAGTGTCACTTCTTCTGTGTTCAATGACACTCCAGCCATCTATTTTGGTAGAGTTTCTTGACTTGCTAATAAATTTTCCTATTCTCCAATTTGAAGTTGTGTGGGCCAACCTTGAACTCCAACAATGAAACCTCTGTACTCAGGTCGTAGGCCATGTATGATGATTTGCCTCATTCTTTCACTGAGAATTTTGGCTGCCTCATCCAACTCAACAATTTCTCGACATAATGAATTCACTTTGGTGAAATATTGACTAATTGTCATATCTCATTATGAGATAGACATTAGTTCATTTTCTAGCAATTGAAGTCTTATGTCATTCTTCTTTGTAAACAGTAAAGCAAGAGAATCCCAAACCTGTTGGGGTGTGATAGCTTCTTTGATGTGCTCCATCATCTCTTCTTCAATAGTAGTTTTGATGGCAAACATGACTTTTCCAACTTTAATCTTCCACTTTCTGAGGTTGCCAACATCATTTTCTGGTTGTGGTGTAGTTTTTATCCCAGAAACAACCTCCTAGAGGTCTTGCCCTTGCAAGTATGACTCCATAAAAGTCTTCCACGTGCTATAATTGTTATTATTTAATTTTTTAATAACACCAACATTGCTTGATTCTGCCATTATGATTTGGTTTTAGCAGTCTCACAATTAACCAAGTAAGCATGGTTCCGAACCGATAGACTTCACATTTATAAACTGTGCACGAGCTAAATCTCTCCCGTACAATTACTTTGTATGCAAATGTCAGAAAAATTGGGACCCTTAGTTGAACGACTCTGATACAAACTTCAAGAGTGAATAATAATTTAATTTATTTTTTGATGTAGATGATCCATATTAGTGGCAACCACATAGCATACGATAAGTAAATATTAACACCCAAGTCAGTCTCTGATACTAATTGTTGAGAAAAATGAATATTTTATTAAAAGAAAAATATTACAAGGAAAACTCTCAATTTTCACGATCACTTAACACTCACAAAACTACACTATATATAAGACTTGTAGTTTTATTTTTTTCTTCACTCTTTGATGTGTGTCTGTAAGCCTTGGAAGTGTGTATATTTATAGGCACAAAAAGCAAATCCTCACCATACATTTGTTCAAATCCACACAACACATTTTAAGTGGAAAGTTTAGTGGTGGTAGATGTATCTAATTTACCAACTAATTAATGGTGGTGAGTGCACCTAATTTAACAACAAATTAATGGTAGTGGGTGTACCTAATTTTATAACACATGTTTAGAAATTTTCTAACAATTAAACCAAATTAGTGATGATATTTAACATCATATAAAGTTCTTCATCAATATGCCCATGTGAAAAGGTATTGTTTATGTCAAGTTGATGCAGAGGTCAGTTGTGTGTTGCTGCAATGTCCATAAACAGTCTAATAGTGATTGTTCTAGCTATTGGAGAAAAAATCTCAGTATAATCCACCCCATCAATTTGATTATACCCCTTAGCAACCAAATGAGCCTTATACCTGTCTATACTTCCATCAAACTTCAGTTTCAACTTGTAGACCCATTTGTTGCCTATTGGTTTCTTCTTAGGGGGGCAAAGTAGTCAAAGTCCAGGTCTTATTCTGCTCTAATGCCTGTAATTCAATCTTCATTGCTTTGATCCATTTTGGATGCTTAACAGCTTCTATATAGGTAGTGGGCTCCTGGACCTGTGACAAGTTAGCCATAAAATACACATGTGCAGTAGAATATTGTCCAATAAAATAAGAAGATTTTGGTTGTGTATGGCTAACAACATTGATTTCAAAGTCTTGCATCCAAATTGGTGTTTTAGAGACTTTATTAATTTTCCTAATAAAACATGTAGGACTTGGTATTGTAAGAAAATGAGTAGCAAGAATTCCTCCTGGTTGAGTAGTGTGCTGAAGAGTTTGATTATTAGTATTAGAAGAGGAAATGGGTACAATATCAGAATTGGTAGGTTCAGGAACTAAATATGGTAGACTATCAGATGCCACAGGTAAGGAAATAAAATCATGATAAGGGAAGACATCTTTATGAAATTCAACATCTCTAGATGAGAATATGGTTTGGTTATCCAGGTCATACAGTTGGTAGGCCTTTTGGCCTGGGGAATGGCCAAGATATATACACTTTATGGTTCTAGAAGAAAATTTTGGTTTATGTGGTGTATTATCCTTTGCATAGGCTAAACAACCAAAGACTCTAAGGGCATTATAGTCTGGCTTTGAATTAAACAGCACTTTAAAATGTGATTTCCAGCCAAGAACTGCAGTAAGCAGTCTATTTATCAAAAAAGTAGCATGCATGACACACTCTCCCTAAAAACTTTCTAGTAATCTGGATTGGAAAAACAAAGCTCTTTCCACCTGAAGTATATGCCTCTGTTTTTTTTCCACAACCCATTCTGCCGAGGTGTATATGTGTAGATTTTTTTGATGTAATATTCCATGCTTACTTAGCAAGCTTTGACGTTGTTTGCTCAGGAATTCTGCACCATTGTCACTCCTCAAGATCTTGATCCTTGTATTAAACTGAGTTTTAATCATGTTAAAGAATTTTTCCAAGAAAGGCACAGCTTGTGCCTTATTGTTCATCATAAAAGTCCAAACTCCTCTGCTATAGTCATTTACAAGTGTAAGGAAATATTAAGCTCCTTCTAGAGTTGCTACTTTATTAGGCCCCTATATGTTTGCATGCACAATAGAAAATATGGAATTTATTTTGCTGGTACTAACAGGAAATTAGTCTCTAGTTTGTTTAGCCATAGGACATACATCACAATGAAGCAAAAAAGCAGTAGTATTTTTATTTATGAACTGTAAATGAGAAAGTACAAGAGCAGATGGATGTCCCATCCTGCTATGCCAAATGGAACTGCTAACAGTAGTGAAGACTTGATTTACAAGAGATAAACCAATATGATTCATTGAAAATCCTGTACTAGATATTACATTGTTGGGTTTATGTTCTAGAAGGTAAAGATTGCCCTCAACTCTTCCATGAGCAATTATCTTACTACTCTTCAGATCCTGGAAAATACAAGTCATATGAGAAAAGGTGAGTTTAATATTATTTCCTTGTGTTAGTTTAAAGTTGCGTGTAAAAATTGAAATATACAGAACATTGGTTAACTGAAACACATTATTCAGGTTAATGTTTCCTAACATGGAAACAGTGATAGTATCTTGATTGGGCAAATGCACATTTATGGGATTTGAGAGTTTGCTTATCTTAATAAACAATTTCCTATCTGCACATATATGGTTTGGAGCCTCACCGTCATAATCCAGTGTGAAGAACTCTTACCTTTAAGTGTATCAGTTATCACATTACCTGCATACTCCTCAACTCGTGCAAAATGCAGGTATGAGTTTGTGGCTGTTGTCAATTGAGTTTTTTTCAGATATTTATCTACTTCTTGTCTAATCAATTCTGCCATGCCTTAGAATTTTTTCATTGTTCATGTCTGCTACATCCTCCATCTCTCCATCCTGCCAACCATGTTAACTTCTGCCTTGCCTCTACCTTTCTGCCTTTTTCCTTTCAATTCGTTATACCATTCAGGCAATCTAGTTATTTTAAAACAGGTTTCCTTGACATGGCCTGGTTTCTTACAACATTCACAGTATTTATCTCCTCATCTTCCATATTCCTTTTCTGCAGATTGGATCTATTGAAAAAGTCTTTATTAGCAGTTTGTGCCTTGGCTAACATCACACGTCCCTCTGCACTCTCTTCCGCATTCTAATGAACCAATCTTTGTCTTTCTACACGAAGGACCGTGGAATAGGAACATAAAGATTTAGTTATTTGCATGGTCATAACCATCATTCAATCCCAGGAGAAATTGCATCAACTTATTGGCAGAAACCAATTCCTCCATTAGCTTGCCAGCACTACATTCACATTTGCCACATATGCAATGTGGAATTGGACTGAGACAATTTAGTTCATCCCAAAGCTTATGAAGCTTAGCATAGCAAGCATTCAATGACATGTTTTCCTGCTTAACAGAGGCTACATCCCTTTGCAGTTGGTATAATTGTGGCCCATGTCTCCATAGTTATCTTTTAATTCTTGTCATAGCTCTCTTGCAGTTGCAGCATATATAAAAGCTTTTGCTATTTCTCTATTTACTGCATTCAGTATCCATGAAATTATCATAGAATCAGCCCTACTCCACTGGTGAAAATCATCTGATCCCTCGTATGGAATCTCCTAGCCTTCCTCTATAAAACTCAACTTCTTTTTTGCTTTCAATGCAATTTTCATAGACCTACTCCAAGCCAAATAGTTACTACCATTCAAAAGATTACTAACAAGTTCCATTCCTAGATTATCCGAAGACTGGAGATATAATGGATCTCCATTGTTATTCGTTCTATTCTCATCATTCTGACGATTACTACCTCTCCTATGTTCTGCCATTCTCAATCAGATTACTGATATTAGCTAGTAAAAAAAATACTCACAGTTTTTTTTAGATTAATCAGAAACAAAAGAAGAAACTTTCTCCTCAGCTCCAAACTCTAGAGCTCTGATACCATCTTCCAGTTTTAGTAACTGTCATTATCTGGAAAATGATCGAATGCTTCATTGAAAAGAAAGAAAAGAAAAACAGAAAATTAACCAAGCTTCCAGCCTGCATTAAGAAGCTAAAAACTCATTAAAACGGTGCGTGTAAGGTTTTAATGAAACGGTGCGCATTCAAGAAGATACAAAACGGTGCGCATAGATAAATTAAGTCGTCATCTTCCACTGCTTGATGAAGCCAACAATTCAGCACAGCAGCAGCAGCTCAGCAGCTCGATCTTCATACTATCATCATGCACGAACTCTGATAATATTTTCTGATTGATTTAATATTGTCTGGTGAAGTGTGAATAGAGTTCTTATGGGGAGCGATCGCTGGGGGGTTTTGGGGAAGGAATGATGAATCCCGTTGATACCATAAAGACACGAATCCAGAGCCAAGCTATACTCAGCGGAACTCATGTGTGAATCACTAATCCCTATCCCCATTTGATTGGGAGAATAGGTTGCTACATCAGTTGCTTGGATTTTACTTCCATTTCATTAAGTGTATGGTTTCTTGTTATTGCTTTGTTTGGATTTGGGAAAGAGCTTGTTTCTTTAACACTATTTTATTTCATTTCTTATTATGATTTTTGGTGCATTATTTTCATTGTTTTTGTAATTTAGACTGTTTTCTATGATAAAACGATCATGTACATGTTAAATTTCCCTAGTGGCATATGAGTTGAGAGTACATGTAATCTCTGATTAATTATTATACTCGTGAAATCTATTAGTTAGAGGTTGAAAAAGAAGCGTGCGATTTTTTCTTGTTCTGTTGATGTTGTAATTTCTAATGATTGTAGAGTTGGTCTGCACTGATTATATTTTTTAGGTTTTCCTAGAGGTATAACTCCTGGAGTTACTGAATCTCTTGCAACTGGAACAACGTATTTTGGTTTATAGAGTCTACCAAAAATTGGATTGAAGAATCCCATCCCAGCCTTAGGGGCCACTGGGCACATTTCATTGCTGGAGGTGTTGGTAAGCTGTCTACTGCTTCCGAGTATTATATGGTTTCTGTTCTCAATGGTGCCTTATCATGTTATTGTGCAAATTCAGTATGTACAACCAAAAATATCGTTGCAGCTCTCTTCCAATGTGATACAAAGAGCAATAGTCCCATTTTACATTTTTTGTGCTCATTGTACCCATTTTATCTACTTATTTCCAATCATTGACATGCTCATGGACATTGAATATTATGCTTCTTACTTAGAGAGAGAGAGTTATTTGTCAGCATAATGCTGCCCTCTTATGAAAGCCTTGTTGTTTTAAATAAAATGACATTTTCATTAATTTTGGACTGACCAACTCTGAATTTCTCTGAAAATTCTGGTTTTCTATCTTCCTGTTCAACATTTCAGGAGATACACTTTGTTTTTTTTATATGTTCCATGCAAAGTAATGAAGCAACGGATGCAGGTCCAAGGCACAAGAATTTCTTGGACTAATGTTACCGTGAAGTATAACATTCATAGGCTGGCAATTCAATACTGAAGGAACAGGGGCCAAGAGGGTTATATGCTGGGTAAATGACTGCAACAAATCTCTAGTATGTCTGATATTTTTCTAAAAGTATTTTACTATTTAGATTAAATTATGTGTTTATGTATACGAATATTTGTATCTAACTTTTGAGTCTATTCTTTCAGTAGTTTAAATTGAGTGGCTAGGCTCCTTTCAACTTTTAAATGGTATTTGAGTATTTTTAAGTCAATTATCTTGCTGTTGCATATCAATGATCTAAAAGAAAACAGTAGTCCCCTCTTGTTAACTCTTAAATGTCAGTTCATCATATTTAGATGAAGTAACTCTAGTTATTTGTCCTATCATATTCATACTTGCAGAAGTTTGGTTGATCACGAAGAGGTATATAGAAAGTGTTAGGTTGACCCTCTCTTTTGAATCAACCTTTTTGAAGTTACTATTTAAAATTTGATGCACCAAATGGCATCTTACCTAATGCATCAATACATCTAAATTCAAAGGGGTATGGGCCATGAATGATAACTAGGTGCCTGAGTCTTCTGATGTAAGGAATGGAGGTCATTTAATAAAATTTTGAGCATGGAAAAGATCCTTATTCCACAGTTTGGTGTGTCATATGTGATTTGTTTGACTAAGACATCTTTTTAAATTTTGATCTGCTGAGACAGTCAGACTACCTCCTACTTTTTCTGCAGCTCGACCCAATTATTCACCAAGATATTAGTCTTAGCTTTATTTGGCCAACCATTTATATACATGGCACAAGCTTATTAATTTAAAATTAATATGTGCAAAGGTGTTCTGAAGATTAAAACCAATGGTGCACTAGTCCACATGCACCGGTTTATCTAATTCAACCAAGTTCTTAGCCGTGAAAACTAGGGAAGGCTTCGAAACTTTTGATATGCCACACTTTTATCACTTATTCCATTTCCAACCACTTTTTTTTCCTTTTTTTTTTAATTAGTTTTAGTATTTTCTGCTAACTAATATCGTTCAGTTTCAAAAGGCTTATTCATCTAGATGGATAATTATAATGTGTGGATTGGTTACTTTTGCAGGTACTGGTCTACACTTGCAAGAGATGTGTCATTTGCTGGTTTAATGGTTTGTATTATTTTGAGAAACTTGGTATCTTAATCTGCAAGAAGCGCCAAAATTTATGGTGCATGTCAATTGACACTGCTGTCAATCCTGTTTAAGTTAATATTGTATTTACAATGCAGGTTAAGTTTTATGAAGCCCTGAAGGATTTGACGGAGTATGGGAAGAAAAAATGGATACCCAGTTTGGATTACGTAACAAATAGTTCTATGGAGGGGCTTGAACTAGGAGGATTGGCTGGTGGTATGTTCTGTACTTCTGCTTTAAAATAGAAAACAGAAGATTCAGAAACAAACCCAATTGATAATAAATACAAAATGGATTCTTCTTTCTCACATTCTTGTAGAAATCAATCACATTTTCATTTGAAATTTATAAAGCTGCTTACATAAGGAACTTTTAGATTCACGTAAAGATTTAGAGCTGTAATATGTACAGTTTTCTGATCATTGCCCAGTGCTTGTGGTCATTGATTGTTGACCATCTCGTTAATAATCTTGCATACTTGGCTATTTAAATTGTGAACAGGTTTCAGTGCGTGTCTTACCACACCCCTGGATTTCATCAAAACAAGATTGCAAGTCCAAGGATCAGCTATCAGGTATTACTTCGTGATGCTGAAATTCCCGATGAGGATATTCTTTTTGCTACAAGTAATAATTTATCAGTACAAAGAAAAATAACAAGAAATAATGGATTTTGGAAAAGGTGTGGTGTCTCCAATCATTTTTTTTTCCTTATAGCAAGGACATTGACACAGATACGGAAATGTATAATAGGAAACGACATTTATAAAAAGTATAAGACACTTACACTCGATAGAAACATGTAAATATTAAAAATATGGGAGTAAATTTGTAAATAATTAAATTCAAAATATATAATTGAAAGTTATTATTTTTATATAAAAATTAAACAAAAATGATTTACAATCAAATATATTGAGAAATGATTGATGTCATACATAGGTTTTAGGTTTTCTAAAAGTGAAAAACGTTTTTTTAACTTAAAGAAATGCGGTTCTAATTCTTAGAAAATTACAAAATGCATCCAGAACGTTTTGTATAAATGTTCGGCGAGTGTTGGGGAGTGTCTGTGCTTCATAGATCTGGAGCATAACTTCTGTTTTGGCAGAGTGTTTTTGAATCCCCTAACTAAAAGAGAGAGAGAGAGAGAGAAAGATTGTTGTTAGCTATCTTAGAAGAAAGAACTTTAAAATTTAAATTGATTTTGCCATGAATTACTCTTCTCACATCTGTTTCAGATTGAAGGAAAATTGTTTGTAGAACAGTTTATATTTTTCATAATTTTATGAATTATTTGAAGGTACAATGACTGGGTGGAGGCAATGCAAAGGAATTGGAGGAATGAAGGCGTCAAGGGAATGTTTGGAGGAAGCATCCAAGCTTCTGCTCTTACCTTCATGGCTGTGGAATTTCTTAGGGACCAATTCAATGAAAAAATACACTGCAATAGAAATCAAGAAGTGACAAGCCTGGCAATAGAGAAGAGAACTCATCTTTGCTAGAGGTAGCATAGAGCCGAGTTCTACATTTTCAATTTTTCATCCATCTGCAATGGATCACTGTATCATAACACAAGTTTTCAGATTTTAGCCGACACACAATGGTTACTCTTTGATGAAGCCGGTAAGGACATTGAAACAATATTTTGAAGTTGATACTGTAGATTTAGATGTCGGCCATCAAATTCCTATAATTTTGTATCCAAGAATTGCCTGCCAAATGTTGTTGTGTTAAATCCCGCATTTGGGTTATATGTAGAGCAGGCTTCATTTTTTACTTTCAAGCTGGTGTATCCTTGTGCCTTGCGTTTGGCTGTAACTACAAAATCACTAACAATAATAGTGTGATACCTTCACCAATCATGGCTTAAAACTCCACAATATTTATAGTTTGAGTTTTTAACAACAAAAAAATTTAATTAGTAGTTTAAGGAGTCTCATTTTGTAATTTATTCTATATTCTTAGTTTGAGATTTCAATTTGCTTGTAATTAATTAAATTTTGCATATAATTTGCATGAAAATGGTTGAATATTATTTTGTAGGGAGAATTAATTTTTCTTCTCGAGGTAAGATCACAATCAGGTATGCGTTCCTACTGTTTTTAAATTGAGATAACATATCTTTGCACAACTTCCACCAAAGGTGCGTTTGATTTAACAATTTAAATTGGTAGCACATTGTTAATAATTGATTGAATTTGATAAAAATATATAAATTATTGTTGTTTATGGCTCTATTTAGTTTTCTACAAACTGATAATTTAGTATTTGATAATATAGCTGATTGAATTAAAAATATTGGATAAAACTAGCCAAAAAAAATATAAAATGACATCAAAGGACATGCTTGTATTAATAAAAAAAGTTATATAAAATATATTTAAATACATAATATTAATGAATTATATAATATATATGCATATTAAATAATATAAATATTATTAAATATTTTAATCCAATATAATAAATACATTCACCTTATTATTTAATATTCAATTATTATATATACATACATATTAAATAATTTAATAATTATATTATATATAATTTCTCAACAGTTTTGGGTAAAAGGTACAACCTGTGAAAAAAATAAGAGTATAATGGAAAAAAAAACCATAATATATTAGTTTATAATTATTTTGAAGGAGATTATAATCTATTTTTTTCAAATAATTTACTTTATCAAACAAAAATTATAGGTCAAATTAGATTATAATATAGTTTTGTATTATCAAACAATATCTATATGTTAAATAACTATTAAAAATATTATTTATTTTTAATATATATATATATATATATTATTTTTTTATCATATAAAAATGAACGAATTATAGAAGACCCCTTGAAATTTTAATAAATTATGATAAAAAAATAAACTTTTAAAAACCTAACATTTGACCCCTTTATTTTTTGATAAAAATGTTGGCTGAAATAACAATTAGAAATATGAGACTTAAATGTACTGACTATCTTATAATTACAGTTATTGATAATAAATAAAAATCTTAAACCCTTATAAAATGTCATTAAGTTATACATCTTAAAAAATTGATACAAAAATATTTCAAATATAAAAAATTTTGTGATATATTTTACTGTAATGTTTGAAATTTATATAATATAAAATGAATGAGTATTATCTCAAACGATATGAAGAGAAACTGCTAGTTTTATAAAATTTTATTTTTGGCTGTAATTTAAAAAAATTTAGAGGATTTTTTATACTTTGTTCTATAAAAATAAACATTATTCCTAATTTTGTTATTTTATAATATTTTCATTTTTATTTTTATTTCTTATTTTTTTTATAATTATAATTGAATAAGTTAACTTGAAAAATAAGTGTTTTGCAATAAAAATATTTTATGAGAGTAATATAGTCAAAATAAAAAATCAAATCAAATCATGATAAACATTATATATTAAGAAGATGCAGGGATGTGAAATACTCTTGCTTTTTTTCAATGCTATTTGGCTTGATATTTTTTAGCATTTAATTTACAGCTTACCTTTGTTCACCCTTCGATGTATGCCAACTTGAGTGAATTTTCTTATCTTTTTTCTGATGTTGCTGCGTGTGAATCATGCTATCGACCTTGTTCTTTCTTTCATCTAATTACATGAGCTATCTTCTTACCTAGGCAACATCGAAGAATTCTGGCAATATATGTGAAAAATGCGGAGAGCAATTTAAATCAAGGTGATTCTCAGCTGCTGATTTTGCCTTCGAATTTATTACTTCGTTTCTTTTTCTTCTTTATCTTTTTTTATCCTCCTTTTTTAACAAAAGGTTATCTTATTATATTTGCAGTAATAAACTGCATAAACATTTGAGTGACACAGGTCATGCGTCATTGAAATTCCGATAAATATATATTTTGACCACAAGCTAATAATTTTATTATTTTCGAAGCAAAATACTAAGCACCCTGTCAGTGGTGTTTACAGGCAGCTCTGGGTTTTTTTTTTCTTTTTTGGATCCAGAGCAAGATGTAGGTTGTGTTTTGGCAGTGTAGAATTCCAACTTGTGAACATCGACGGGGAGATGATAGAGTTAATTTTGCAAATTGCAACATGTCAAAATTTTGAATAGCACCTAAATTGTGTATGCATAAACTCTTTTCAAATCTTCATTGATGTTATTTGCTAAGGTATTGTCAGGGAGCTTAAATGATTGCTCATTCCTTGCTAGCAGGTCATATTGTTGAAGATGTCCATCCCTTCGTTCTAGCTCCGGAAGCAGAAGATGATGTTTATTATGGAGAAAGCAGTTCTCTTGCTGATTTATGAACGGTCTTCGTACTTGGAATAATTGTTCTGGTATTCCACAGATAGTAGTGTCCATGTATTGTACCTCTCATCCTCGAATACAAAAACAAAATGAAGATTCGTTGGAGCAACTTATCCATGAACTTTTCCCCCCTAATAACTCACCCAGGTAATGGTTTCCTTTTCTGTGGGCTTTTTTTGCAAGTATTAGGGAATTCTTGCATTTTCGTTGATTTAATATCAAAATATACGTACTTTACGGGATGCCTTCAAGGAAAAGTAGTGTCAATTATAATGCTGAATCTTTACAGCAAATACAATCAATTGAAGATTTAATGAGGAAAAAAATCACCAATCATCTTTGAAGTCATTTTAGGGAAAAAAAAAATAGAACTACCACCATCTGCCACATTCTAAAATTAGCTGTACGATATTCCAAATCTGTTTTCATAATGTTCATGGTGTATGCAGCACACAACCGATAAAATCTTAATCTTAAACACTCCCTATATAGTTTGCAATCACAGGTATTTTCTCATGTCTTCGCTGATGTAAATTATCCATTACATTTATTACAGTTAGAGCTACCGTCTAGGAACATTTACAGGGACGGAAAAACTAAGGCAAAAGCTAGAGAGTTGCCTTCATAGTAGTTTAATAGAAGCTTCTTCTATGTAAGCAATGGCTTCCTCTTTTGAGAGCTGTCCTCCTTCCACCAGGCCTTTTACCAAGGTGTCGGCATATTCCTTACATGGAGCACGGCGGGGAAGCTCCCCAGATTTGAAGCCTTCAACACTTGCATGTGGGCAGCTGAAAAATCACAGAAACAGCAAAACAGGTTAGCCAGAAAGAGAGCGAGATAAAATGAGAAGGAACTATAATTTCACTTCGTACGTCATTGTTAGAATTGGGATATCTCGTTCCTGTCCCAAGTAAACTACATTATGGTACCAACCCCTCTGCAAGAAAACAAATTAGCATCAAATTATTATGTTAAAAAGCTTGAAGTGTTTAGCAATTGATTAAACACAAACGCCTCTGGCAGGAGAAGAGATTATTCATACCTTAAAAACCTCCACAGTGATGGAACCTTTGCTTGAGATGGACTCTAGAGCAGCCAAGTCAAAGACAGGAGTACTCATATCATAGTTTGGAACATTTTCCTGTTGCAAAACATCATTGAACTGCTCTAGCCTGTTGGAAGTAAAAACAAAAAAAAAATGCAGCAGCCAAGGATAAGATACCGAAGACAGTACTTTAAAATAAGTTAAAAAGCCAATCTGATATCCAAGGAGTTATTTTTTTGTTTTAATATCATAGGAAATAAATACTGATAAAGATATAAACAGTAAAAAATATCAACAGGAAGATGTTTCTTTAGAAACCAAAAACATACGTAATTCTGTACAAGCACATGTAAGTTTTTTCATGAGTGGTACTTTCAGGATGAAGGAAAGCAACTCCCCCAGGACCCCATGTACGTGTAAATTCACGACCAAAGAATAATCTGTGAGGAAAAGCTTTCCACAAAATCTCCTTCGGAGGGGTTCTATCCATTGAACCAGAGCATGGCTGTTGCATACCTTCCACCTGACATATTTATAAGCATTACAAATTAACCAAAAAAGAAAGAACTTGGATTTCTGCCAATTAAACATGGTATGATTGGTCTTCTCATAGGGTGGGGTGTAGAATATCCCTTTATTAATATGGTTGGAATTACTCTACAAGATTATTATAGCTATTGGAGAAGGTTTTCCCTCCATTTTGTAGTACAAGGCCCACAAAAGAGCATAGACTGGTCATAAATGACAGAAAGCAAGCTCATTGAGGTCATTGAAGCATAAGATATCAAAATGTTACCAAGTATATTACCTGACCACCTTGGATATAGCAAAGAAATCTTGATTTCCACATATTTGACCCAAACGTAGCATACCAAATGTCCACCTTTGAAAGCTCTGATCTCCAAGTAATAGGCCTTCCTTCCACTAGATCTGCAATCACCATGGAGTCATAAGAACGAAACAAAATTAGAGTCACCCTTTTTGGCAGTATATTTTTTAAGGACAGCCGCAATTTGTAATTTAAAGCTATTTCTTTACCATGACTATCTTCAACTTTCAGCTTTGAAAGAGGTTCAATAACTTCCTGAATAACTGCCACCAGATTTTCTGACACTGCATTTGGAGTCTTATCATCCTCGCCTTCGGAATCAGAGCTTGAAATTAAAAGATGCTGGAATACAAAAGTTATATCTTAGAATGGCTTTCGCAAAGAAAATGGCACAATACATGAAAGGCACAATTAATGTTTTAAATAGAGCTAAAATAAAAGAAGCTAAGGAAAAAAAATTCAGAACTCTCCTCTGGAAATTAAATTTACATAGTCAACAACCATGCCCAGTAATTAGTAGTGTTATTCCGAGTATAGGCTGATTAAACAACCAAGAAGGAAAGTCAAAGCAAGTTACTATTATTGGACTTATAATAAAAAAAACTCTTGAACATTCCTTATTTTTCAATTATATCCTATTATTTTAATTTTATCAATTTTATTCTGATCCATAACATTTGATAATAAGTTTGCTTATTCAGTGAGCCAGCTAAAATATAATGTAAACTTAGGAAAATCACCTCAATAAACAAAAAAAAAATATGACCTTAATTTATTTCACTACTAATAACAAGTAATATTATTTTTAAAATTATCTATAATAAATTTATATTTTTCTTTATCAATTATTAGAAAAAAATTATATAAATATTTGTGAAATAAAAAAAATGTTTAATAGTATGACAAAGAAACAAAACAAGTATATCTTTCAGCCATTTTATATAATTAAATAAGTTGATAATATTTTATTCTTCCATACTAAATAGCCGAAATTGTCAGAAAATGTTATTAGTTAGGTAAAATTGATAAAGTTAAAACCTATGTTACTCCGACACTTCATTTTTGAAGAAATATCCGTACCCTTTGGGTATGACATTGGTATGGGTATGAAATCCTTACCGGATTCTTCACTTTAAAAGCGGGTACTCATACTTTCAATTTCATTTAAATTACAAGTGCAGATCAAATGAATTTGGAAGAGTTTGTAAATTTATAATAATTATCTCTTAACGACTCACAATTAAAGACTATAATTTGTTGTGGTAACAAAAATTAATATAAATTATATAACAAACTTAGGTTGATTTACAATTTAAATGAACTTATAATTATCATTTTATTGTTTGTTTGTGGTTTGAATTTTAGACTTTAAGTTTGTAATTTAAAATATTTTATCCAATTTTATTTTATTTAGCAATTTAATGTTATAATTTGATCTATCTTTTAACTAAAATTATCATATATAAAAATTAAAATATTTACATATATATATATATATATATAGACGTATTACCGTACCCATACCCTAATTTTGGATACTTTTTAGCCGTACCCACATACCCTAAAATTTTAAAAATAAGAAATTGAACTTCTAAATATGTACCCGTGTCAAGTACCCGTACCCGTGTCCAAGCAACATAGGTTAAAACTAGTTAAAAGAGCAACAAATCATTGAAAAAAAATCAAAATTTGGATTCTTTATTTTTTCAGTCACTAGGCTTATTATTGTTATTGTTTGATATCTCAACTGTGAACATGTTCATTGATCAATGAAATACACATAAAATCACTTTTGGAACTGCTCTTGTGCTTGTGGGAAAATTTTAAAGATCTTCAAAGACAAAACACAACCAATTTGTCAAAGAAACAAAACAAGTATATACTTTAGCCATTTCAAAAATTCATTTTGAAAAGAATGAAGCCATCATATGTTTTATGCATTAAATAAAAGCAAAACATGCATTGTTTCTTCATTGACATCTATTTAACTCCCACATTTGATGAGTCATGAGAAATATATGACAAAAGACAAAATCCCTCTTAGGAAAAGGACTTACTGGAGGAGGGGCTTTTTGACCGGTTAACTTTACGGGTATTTCATCAGCGAGTACAGGCCAGAAATCAATTAATTTCTTACGGACCTAGAGAACAGAAAATATGACTTAGCAAAACCAAAATTATCTTGATATATATTGCATATGATTAATGAAGATATCAAAATGCCAATAAAAAAGCAATTTTTGGACGAAGGAAGAAGTGGATGACAAAGCAAAGTAAGTAATAAAAAATGTCTATTACCGCTTGTATCACATGCCATGTGGACTCGAATGGATATGCCTCAGAAGATCCATCAACAGGCTTACTCTCCAGCAAAACTCTCATGCAAGCAAGGAATGAATTTGCTATGGAATCAAGATTGTAACCTCCTTCTAGTGCCAACACAATCTTACCATGGGAAAAATCCATCAACTGAAAAAAGTGGGCAAGGTAAGAATAAGTGAGAACTGTGAGAAATGGGCTTTCCTTTTTCCTTGACCAACTATACAGAGCAATTCAATAAATCGCAGAAATTGAACACAAAAACAGAATACTAACCTTTTTCAACAGCACTGAGTATCCATATGGTGTGAGGCGACAACCACCAAGAGGATCACCAACAGCTGTATCAAGAATTATGCTGGGACATTTAGTTTGAAAAAAAAAAGGCACATATATCCCATATGATACAAAGACCATTGAATGATAAAACCTGCATCAAATCCTGCAGACACAAAAATCATATCAGGATCAAATTCCTTAGCAACAGGGATCAAGATATGGTCCCAAACAGCACGATAGTCTGCATCCCCACATCTTCCATTCTCCCAAGGGACATTTATGTTATATCCTGCTCCCGGTCCTTCTCCAATCATTGTATAAAAGCCATCATCATTAGCAGGGTAAAAACTCCCAAATTCATGCCTGCATAGAATTACTAATCTCTTAATCACCAAAAATAAGTACCAATGATCACATTATCCAAATATGACACAACATTAAGAAAAAAGAACACTGAACTCAAAGTCACGACCAAAAAAAGACAAGATGAAAGTTAGTACAAGCCAAAGCTGGTTACATAACTAATGAAATCCTTGGCGAGCAAAAAAGAAACCTACTAAATATGAATTTTTATTTTAAAAAACCCATTTGGATATCGTAAAGGTGTATATTGACAATGTCTGGAGACATAATATAAGCATGTATCTTGAAATAACTACATATGGGAAAAGCAAGTAGCGAGACTCATATCATACCTATGAACAGAAAAGAACAAAACTCGAGGATCCTCCCAAAACATCTTTTGAGTGCCATTACCATGATGAACATCCCAGTCAACAATCAAAATTTTCTTAATACCTAATTCTGGCTGGAGCACAGAAGAGAAATAACAAATAATCAGGAGACACCTACTAAATGTTGAAATAAAATCAAATTTGAAAAAGCATTTTGATAAATTTCATACAAGGGGTGAATATACATATAGAACTTAAGAGCATATACATAGAGAAAATATTAGTGAAACTGAGCTCTCACTCTTTCATCTAACAAAAAACTGGCTGCAACAGCAACATTATTGAACAGACAAAAGCCCATTGCCTTGTCATGTTCTGCATGATGTCCAGGAGGCCTAACAATAGCAGCAGCAGAATTCAATTCCCCTTTTGCAACTCTCTCAGCTACCTGATTGAAAACACATCTAAAATTAGATTTATAATTTGAAACTTCACTTGGTAAATTATCTGTAACAGATCAGCGAAATGCAATAGAAAACTTTCTGTTATATTACAATCAAGTAAATTAGCATCATCTATAAAAGGAAGGAGCCACTAAAATTTTCCTTCACCGTCTAAATTGAGGATAGTGAAACTACTTCTGTCATTACCAGAATCACCATTGATTTTAATTACCTAAATTTTTGAAATTTGGAATAACATAAAATCTTAACACAATACTAGATGGGTCTTTTTGTCAATTGTGTACCTAGTTTATACCCAACAAAGCTTTAGAATTTAAAATTTAATGCCTTCAAAATCCATCAACTCTACTAATATATGATAATCCAATGTGCTTCAGCCAAAATAAAAGTTGTAACATGTTTATGGAAACACTCTGATCATCATATCATCATACAGGCAGAACAAAAATTAAAAAAACAAAATACTAGACAACAAGCCCAAGCGTCTGTAGTTCTGTAATCTTTGGAACTCACTAGAGTACACAAATACCTCTATGACAGAACCAGCGGCAGTATAAGCAGCTTCTGATGATCCTTCATTGAAATAAATGGAATTGAATCTTGAAGCAATCCTATTTCTTCGTGAATCAAATTGTCTGGAGCTTATATTTTTCATCAAATCAATATGTTTCTTAGTGTGAACCAGTTGTAGATATTTATCCTCTGCTTCTTTGCCCTTCAAAACCACGCATCTGAAATAGTAAAAGCCACATCTACCGCATTAAAAATATCATTAATATGAAATTCAGAAAAGGAAAAGCAGCATTTCGGCACAAACAAGATCACATGTGAACATTACCTTTGCATTACAACAGAAGCAGAAGTAAATAAACCACTAACGAAAAAATAAATTAAAAGCAAACAAGTTCACTGTCACTAAAAAGCATTTCAAAATACACCAAAATAATCAAGATTCTCAATTTTAAGCCAATAAGGAAAAAGAAAAAATTGAGCTGACCCAACTAAAGCCTGAGATAATAAAGCCCCAACCAATTTCAAATTTCCCTCAAATTCTCATCACACAAACAATGAACAGGGAGAAAATTTAAAATTTTGCAAACAGAAAAAAGGAAATTAAGATAAAAGATAGAACCTCTGAGGAATGTCATTGGCTAGAAGCTTGTTCCAAATTACTGAGATTCGATTGGGGTTCTCAACATGATAAGAACCATCCGGAGTATGATGCTTGCACATCCTCTCATCGTAAAGAAGACCTACTCGACGTTGAATGGTCTTGCTCTCACCAGATTCTGCCTCCTCCATTCTCTCGATCTCGAGTCGCGCAGTGGTCGAGGCAGAAACTGCGAGTAACGAAATGATAATGGTGTTTTCTACATTTCTTTAATTATTTTTTATTGATTATTTTTTATTACCCCGACTTTTACCCTTTTAGTTGGAGGGCTTTGGAGGGAAAAGACTTCTATTGTAACCAATTATTTTATGACAAGTCACAACCTTTGACTTTTATTTTTCTTTCTCAAGCTCCACCTTTGACTACTTTGTTTGTGTCGTCTGCCCTGCGGGTATCAAACTTTGTCAAAAAAAAAAAAAAAAATCAAAATTATAATGGGCTGAATTGATCGAGAACTAATCACTGGCGTGGTCTGATTAAAGTAAGATAAGGTTAAAGTAAGGCAAGGTTAAAATGACAAGCATTGAATCAGTTGAATTGGATCGAAAGAAACGCTAAATATACTTTTTTTTTATTTTTTAACATGCTAAATATATTTTTTATTTTTTAATATTTTTCGACACTTATTATTTAATTAATCATTTAAGAAAAAAAATTTAAAAATAAAGATAGAAAAAAAATTATGAATTGATCCAGAACTAATCACTAGCATGGTCTGATTAAAGTAAGGCAAGATTAAAATGATAAGCATTGAATCAGTTGAATTGGACCGAAGAAAAACGTTGAATATACTCTTTATTTTTTAACATGCTAAATATATTTTGTATTTTTTAATATTTTTCGATATTTATCTCTTAATTAATTGGTAAAGAAAAAAATTGAAAAATAGTCAATAGCTTTCCTCTTGGATTGAATGTTCTAACCAGTTAAAAAGAATCTAAAAATTTCAAATAGTCCGCTAATAATTTGGGCTTCCAATTTCAAGAATGGCTTTCCCCCTTCCGCAGGCAATTCAAAACCACAAATATACAAATTTTCATACATCAGGCATTGATAAACCATTGAATGTGATAAGGTAATAACAGGAGCAAGCGAGATTATTTACCACAAAAAACGATAATTTCATTGCGGTTACAAGATCTTTACAAGTACTTTCAGCACAGATTCCTAAGAGCAAAAAGCATCTACTAAAGGGTAGTTAATTTCATATCCCTATCAGCACATTTACAAGCATATCTGCAGCAGCATTTACAAATGCATTCTGTCTATACCTCTAGCATCATGTCATCGAGTCATATTTACAAATATAGCCAGTACCTCTGGAGCTATGTCAGTGAGTGACAAAATGTATAAAAACTTTTGTTTTCCATCTATTCAAGTGTTAATCATTTGAGGACAGGGTGGGCACTCAACCTTCATGGAATCATTCCACAATGCAGGAACCAAATTGTAAGGTGGACTATTGAAAACAGTCATTCCCAGTGGATGTTCATGAAAACGAGTGGCTAACCAGGTGGCAGATAAGTTTGCACGTCTATCAATATGAACAACTTTGCAATACCAATTAAGCTTGATTAACTTCGTGCAGCAGTCAACGAGTGCCCTATTAGTATCAAGTAAATTTGGGGTTTTCTTTAGATACTCTACTGCCAAAAGAGACTCTGACTCCACCAGAACTTTTCTAAATCCATTCTTCCAGGAAAGCATCAAGCCCTGAAATATAGCCCACAACTCAGCTCCCAAGACCGTTTGAGTACCCAAATTGAGAGAATAGCCAAGAACCCATTTGCCAGATTCATCTCGTATAATTCCACTAGCTCCAGCTTCACCTGGATTGCCCCCCTTTAAACTCCCAGCCACATTCAATTTGATCCAACCTGTTGCAGGAGGGCTCCAGCATGCTGGTCTGCACGTTTCAACTGGTGGCCTGGTACTTGATTCATGCCTGAAATCCGTCTGATCAAGGTTATGTTCTTCAATTTTAACCACCATGGAGCAAGACGGAGGGTATCCATCTCCTGCCACCCCCTGAAGACCAATATTCCCCTCCTTAGCAGGGCTTATAACTCTCTCCTCATTGAGAGGAGGTTCCTCCTCGGTTACCCTGGCTATCCATGATATGTTTCTTGGTTTCTGCCCTGACAGCTCTTCAAAAACTGGAGGAGTATCCACTCCATGTGTAGCATCAGCTAACTTCACTGAATTTTGGGAGGAAATCACAGAGGGCGAATCACTATTGATCTTCTGAGTAATTTCTGAAAATAAAGAAAGACAATTGTGTAGAACTTCTTCATATTTCAAGTGCAGCTGTTGAATTGTGGATTCAATAAATGACATGTTTCTAGGTTTCTTCCCTGACAGCTCTTCAAAACCAGGAGGAATATCCACTTCATGTGTAGCATCAGCCAATTTCACCAAGTTCTGGGAGGAATGCACAGAGGGGGAATCAGTATTGATCTTCTGAGTACCTTCTGAAAATAAAGAAACAAGATTGCATTGTGCTTGAATAATGGATTGCATGTTAGCATATAAAATGTCGTCATTTGACAATTTCATGCCATCTTCATGAACAGCTTCTTTGATAGATTCTCCACGAGCCATCTTAGATGATTCTTTTGTAAAAATTTTATCAACTCTTCCTACAGGCTGTCCACCTTTCATGTCTATTTCCATATCAATAGGGTCGCTGCATTCCATGATGGTACAATTAAGCTGAATTTTTTCTCCTTTTGAATGCCGAAAAATTCCGCATAAGAAGTGTTTTGTGCTCGACTTCTCAATAACATCTATAAACAAAGAAATTCCTATCATCTCTGTTGAGGAATGAGAAAATTGTGTATAAAATGCATGCATATTCAGGTACACAAAATTAGAAATGCATATAAAAATTGATGCAACTTACATTGAGGAAACAGATCTGTGCAGGTGCCTTCCAATTATCACATGTACAGCAAGAAAATATAATAAGCAATGTTCTCCACACACTTGAAATTATTTTTATGTTATTTCCATATTTTTGCTATCCCCTTCTGCCTATAAAGCGTATCAATTCATAGCAACAAATTAAAATAAGTTTTCATAGTCTTGGAACTTTTTTCCCCCTCTTAAGAAACCACAGGTATTTTTACTTGTAAAAAAGGTCAGAAGGGATATCTGGGGGGAATTAACATATGTTTGCATATAGGAGAAGTAGAAAGGAAATGAGGATAAGATATTGTTGACAGTTGTACGTATGTTTTAGAAATATTAACAGCTACGTAATGTTTTAGGAAGAGTAATAGTTGTATGTAAGTGTAGGTTTTAAGAGCTAATTAAGTAATTCCAATTTTGACTTTGTTATGGTTATTTTTTGGAGTTATTTTTGTACTGCTAGAACTTCACAGAAAATCTTCATGGGTAATAAGAGATAAGTGGCTGCAACCTAGACCTTGTGTATTACTCTTAGTCCTTCAGAATCATCAGATATTTCTCCTTGCAATAAATACAATTAACCAAACAAAAAAAAAATACACTCTCGAATCATGCTCTGATGATTCTCCCTTCAAGAGCCCCTAAAGCAGAAACTTTGGAACTGCAAAAGATCTTGGGCCTTGTCCTTGATGCCTTAAGTTCGTTCAAAATAACCCTTCATAGGTCAAAACCTTCATCTGGCTTAGAGCTGATAATTTTGGACACGACACGATTAAACGACACGAAACGACACAGACTTAACCGTATATGGATATGAGCTAAACGGATATGGGTCATAACCGTGTCAATACGATTGCGACACGAAAAAAATCGTGTCATAAACGGATTTTACCTGTCTAACCTATTAAGACACGATTAAAAATATGTTATTTATTAATTATAAAGATATGACTAATTATTTTAGTCTTACTCAAAATTCAAATATTTATTATAATATTATAAATATATATAATACATATTTATATATGAATGAATGAATTAAATTGATTCAATTGAACTTATATATATTTAATTGGAGTTTAATTAATTTTAATTAATTAAATTAAAATTATTAATTAAATGTAAATTGATTAAATTGAGATTCAATTAATTAAATTAAATTTTTAATTTAATATTCGTGTCTATTCGTGTATAATCGTGTCGTGTCGTGTTAAGTAAAATCGTGTATAATCGTATCGTGTCGTATAAAATCTATACGTTTAGACACATTAAGTAGATCGTGTCTAATCGTGTCATGTCGTATAATTTATACACATTAAGTTAATCGTGTCTAATCGTGTCGTGTTAACACGGATTTTAACCGTGTCGTGTTCGTGTTTCAAATTTTTGACACGATTAGTTAATCGTGTCGTGTCTAATCGTGTCATATCCGATTAAGACACAACACGATTAGACACGACACGACACGAATTGTCAGCCCTAATCTGGCTTGATGAACAACCAAAAGTTACACAACAGTAATGCTCTAACACTACTAGCCTTCTCTATTTATGACATTAATTAATGGTTTTCTTAGTTTAGCTTCTCTTATCTCTGCCTACCCACTTCATCCTTTACTCTTCATACAAAAATAATACAAAAGGTTGACCATTAATTAATATTAGATGGCAGTAAGATTTGGAAACCAAAAGTAGCATCAGTTGACTAAATATATACAAGAAAAATATTTACTCAAATTAATTAAGAAAAGTATAATGGGAGTCAAATAATAGCCCTTATGTGAATCTATAGAAAACACACAACAATTTCAGAAACAGAAAATGCAACTCACCTAGTGAGTCAGCATGAAGCTCTTTTGATGTAAATATTAGCAACTCCACATCATCAATACAACTTCTCATTATGGAATTTTGGGTTTCCAGAAGCCTGTAGAGGTTAGTGTGGTTCTCATTGGATCTACAAAAACAAAATCTCCAGTTTGAACAGCATATTTCCAAAAATATAGAAGTATAATTAAACCCAGAAGAATAGATACCTCTCATCATTAGCAGAAGGGAAAAAATATAGGGCAATGTCACGAAAATCTGGATAATCATTATGGAATAAATTGTCCCAAACATGGTTTTGTGGAAGCAGCACAACCTGAAGAACTATGGGCATTGTTCTTGATAACTTATAGGCTTTTCGACTTACTATACTTGGAGGCTGAGCCTGGAACCCTCTATAAAATTCACCGGGCATGACAGTATCAGGAAACTTGAAGCCACCCCTTGAGAAAAGAAAAATGAAAAGGAAAGAAAGGAATTATTAGATACCTTGTCAAAATAAATAATCAAGCATTTACTGCTACTGTGGTTGTCATTGAGTTATCAGGGAACTTGTAGAGCATTTTATTGATCTAAATTCTAGATGTAAAATTTACAGGAAAAACAAAGATCCATAAACATTTTTTGCACCAAAACCCACAAATAACTGAAACTATTCTCTGAATAGCTACACAATCGCGGGCATTAAATGGAAAATAGATTTATTTATAAATAGATTTATTTATAAATATGTAAATTCATTCTTTTTCTTTTCTTTCTTTAGTCTGGACTACCCACTTTCATTAATAGCACATGAGGACCAAAGTAAAATCACAGATCACCTCCTAATGGAACCTATATTTATCATTATATGAATTCAAGTTTCTTTTCTTTCTTTAGTCTGGACTACCCACTTTCATTAATAACACGTGAGGACCAAAATAAAATCACAGATCACCTCCTAATGAAACCTATATTCATTATATGAATTTAAGTTTATTTTTACAGCTTTCATTCTCTTTTTGGCATAAAGAAACAGACTGATAGCCACCATTACTGCCTAAAGCCCCAATCTTATATTATTCTATTAGACAAGGAATTAATTTGAAAACCAAGACAAGTCACCAAAATTGATAATGTTAATAGCAGGTTCTTAGTACCAACTGTTCAAGTTAATAGCTTACTCAAAAGTTAATCACCATAAAAACAAATTCACAAACTTCATGTGCATATTCAAGCAGGATGACTAGACAAATGGGTGACATTCTAAAATTAAAATAGGTTTTATGTGATGTCACAAAGGTATAGGTTACCTACTTCCAAATGGCACCTTCAACAGGGAAATGAGGATGATACGTGCCATGTCTGGGCAGGATACTCACTACGTGTCTTTCTTCAAGCTCAACAGGGCATGAACCAATACCTGCAAATAGTAAAGGAAGAAAAATGTGGTTTCATTGATAAGTAAAAGGAATGAAATTATTAGCATTATGTTCACAAGTACCAAATAGCATTAGATTCATGGACTGACATCATGTTATTCATTTCCAGCAAGGCAAACTACTATTTCTAAGTCAATAAAACAGATAAAGATAGAATCACAGACTGACATCATGTTATTAATTTCCAACAAGGCAAACTACTATTTTTAAGTCAATAAAACAGATAAAGATATAAAGTAAGCAAGCTTATTCTGTCTGTTTATTTTCAAAAACATCACTTCGAGACAGTAAATGATGTGAAGATTTATGCAGGTAAGCTTACACCAAAAGAAAGTGACTTTCCTGAACTGTGTGCAAGGGAGTAAAGCCTTGACGGTAAGGCGCAAGATGCTTTGCTTCTAACATTCTTCTTATCCATATTTACAGTTTCAACATCTTTAGCAGGTACACAGGCATTAACCTTCTTGCAGAAATGACCTTTCATTTT
The DNA here is from genome assembly GCA_023653625.1 of Triadica sebifera. NCBI lineage: Eukaryota > Viridiplantae > Streptophyta > Magnoliopsida > Malpighiales > Euphorbiaceae > Triadica > Triadica sebifera. The sequence goes on from CM042906.1 coordinate 30,734,168, forward strand.
AGCTACAAGAGCCCTTTCTTCTGAAAACAAAGATGAAAACAGCAAAACATAACAACTTCACACGAGCTCAGAGAAGGACGAAAACCATTATTCACACACACACACACACACACAAAAAAAAAAAAAAAAAAAAGAAACACCCTTCATTATTCAATTCCAAATCATAACTTAAATGGGGGACAATTCTAAAATTAATTGAATCAAATTATAAGTTGACTCCAGTGAAGCTGGTGAAGAATGACTAAGTTAACAAAAAAAGTCATATCATGTGAAACCTAAACTTAGAATTACATGGAAAAAAGTTGTAGATAATTTTTAGCTTTACTAGAAAGTTTATCCAAACTACTATTTATATATATATATAGGCTGCAAGATATAATAAATCTAAAAATGGCTGTTCTTTTTCTATTAATCCTGAAAACAATGAGTTCAGGAACTTGATAACTCTCAATCAAGTAAAAAAATTGCATTTTAAATTAATAGATGAAGCTTTAAGTTACACCAAAACATTATAAATAAGATTGAATTAAAATTTCATAAAAGGATAATCTCAGTGTTTATATGATATAACATTTCCTTTTTACACAACAACATGCCCCATTAAAAAATTGCTATGAATTGTTCTAGTTCATTGGAAATTTTAGTGAAAGACAGATGCAAATTACTGGCAAAAAAATAAGAGTAAAAAGGATCACAAGAATTTTACTCCCATACCAATAATAGGTGGATGATGTACAGATGTTGAAGATGTGCATAGTGATTTGTTCACAGCTTCCTCTGCCTTCATATTGCAACTTCTCTCTTTTTGACCAATCAAATTGGCATCACAAGTTTTGACTTCTTTGGCAACCACATTCGAATTGCAAGTTTTTACTTCGTTGGCAGACTTGATAGATGCGTTTTTCTGTTCTATGCAACTACTTCCTTTTACAGATTTGATAGTAGCCTTTTGTTCTAGGAAACCAGATAAGAGAACAATCAGTACCAATCCTAAGAGGAAATTTCACATATATGCTTATAAGCAGCCCAAGCAAATAACTATTGCATATCCTTAAACAAATAAATGGACTGGGTGACATCTCTATCTCTCTGGAATTTTCAGTTGCCACAGAAAGGTTTAGCATAAGCAATAAAAGATATAAAACTTGAGCAACGTGCCCTCCCCACCACACTTCCACTCTGAAAATATCAGTACCCACTTATTCCCAATGTATATAACATAAAAACCAAGAAAGGCCAAGCCATAACATTTTGAACATAAAAGTAGGGCATTAGTGCATGTGCAACATAAGGTCTACCCAGTCTAGCATGGTATCAATATAAATGCTACCAATACATGCAAGTCTCATCCAAAACATATTTTCCAAGCTTAACTTTGTCAAAAGAAATTATATCTGCATAATGTATTGATGTTCATCTCTAGTTTCTCCATTTTTATCATTTTACGCTATTTCTTGTCATGAGCAAGAGTATACTATTTTCCATGCAACAGAAAAATATTATGGAACTGGTAAATGTAATATGGAAATACATCTTTTCTAAGGCCCTCAAATGGGTCCAACTTTTAAAGCTAGATGTTTCACATAAAAATAGCTCTAAAGCAATCATCACCATTTGAAGTTCTATGTGCCTGTTGGCTAATCATTGAACGGACTTGGATTCTTCCATGTCCAGGAGGCTTCATAAAAGACTTTCCTTTTGGGTTTGGATTGGCCCTCAAAGTGGAGAACTTTGGCACAGAAGAAGCACCAGATCTGTAACCTAAATTACTCTTTGAAGGAAGTTCAAATTTCGCAGCACCTGACACTAGTTTAATCGCTTCTTCAGTAGGGAGAAATTTAACTTTGCCACTTTGCATGGCCTTTTTGCTTTTACAATGAATATGTCTTTCTGATTCATCATTTTTTGTTGTGTCCCCCTCCATCACTGCATCATTAGAGGAATTCTGAAAATTTTCCTTCCCACCAAATCTGTCTTTCTTTGGTATACAGTCCTCACAAATCCACATTTCTAGGACAACTACATCTGGGGGTGTCATGCAATAACTGAAAAGGAGGATGACTAGCATATTTATAATCAGAACATGGACATACATAACAGAACAGACACATATAGAAGAATCAATAAATTTAAGATGTCAGATGATTTGAACATGAACAGAAGATTGAAGAAAGCATTTACTAGGCTGTCTAACAAAAGAAAATTGAAAGAATGAACTATTAAGGCTAAAGTTTAGCCTAGAAAAAAGACAACATATGTTTTGTTTAGAAAATAAAACATTATAGTTGTTAAAATTTTAATACAAGAAAGACGAAGGAAGAGAAAGAGATATAAGAAAGGTCGTTTTAGCTTTGGCAGCTTACTTTCACCATATATTAAACCTTAGAGGGGTAGATCTTACACATTAACTATAGTTAAAAAGTAATACAAATAAATCCAAAAAATAATTGAGTCTTAGACCACCATAGAAAAATATGTCAGCCCTGTGATTTGCTCTAAATAATTATCTGATGAGGTGGCATTGATGTTTTTTGAAATATGAAAAATGAATATATACTTTGCTATACTCCCCCTCAACTATAGATGGAGTCATGACAAAGTATACAACTTATGAAGGCAGAGAGAAACTGATTGAAATTGGCAGGATCATCAACACCAAATTTGTTATAATAAGAGGTCCGCCAAAAAAAACATAATGAAAGCAGCTATTGGAAAGTGTTAAGTAGTAAATTGGACAACTTTATCCTCGTATATCAATTTAGTTTGTCAATTACTTAAAAGAAAGTTTCAAATTACTAAAAGAATACCAGTAGGTTAAAAGACTATAGATTACTATAGCATGAAAAATATCCATGCTTTCACTTTGTCGCTGAGATGAAATTGCTGTATTCAATTGCAATTAATAAATGGACACTTGAAACTTAAAAAATATAAAATTCAGATAACTAAGTATGTTTAGCATTTATTTTAAGTTAAACAATTTTATTTAACATTTTAAGAGAATTTTAAATTATGGAACCATTAAGCAATGTGCAGAAAATTTTATCAAACAATTTTTTAAAATTAAAAAGTGTTGAAATTTTAATTGTTACTGAATTTGGCCATAAAAAATCCCCAAAACTTTCGATAAAGTAAACCAGATCTATCCTGCTTTACTGGTTTACTGGAAGTGCTTACAAATAAGATGGCTCTCATTTTCATAATATAGTTGCAAATGCATGCAGCATGTATGGAAAAGAAAACACATGGTATCAAACATTGAAGGAGGAAGTCATCTCACATGTGTCTAAATATTCCACATTTTTTGCAAGTTGCTAAAAGTTCGCCATAACCAACATCACCACATATGTCGCACAGGTTCACCTGTGAAGTGAGAAAAATCCCATGAGACAAAACAAGAGGAATAAAGGAAATTTTTTTGTGAATTCCAGGTTTAACTTTGTTATCAACCGAATCTATACACTGGATTTACTTCATAAGGCCAACTGCCCATGGAGAAGATGAAAATTGTATGAAATGCTAATATTTTAAGCACAACATTGTGACTGCAGAATGATTGCTATATGAGAAGCTCGGACCTTTAAGGACATAAATAATTGCTTTTTATTAAATAAAAAGGCAAGAACTGCAACAAGTATCCCAATTTTAATTATTTGACCATGATTCAACTTGAGCAAGAATTTATTTTGAATTCAATGATAATCATAACAATCAGCCTTCTAACTTCTAAATAAAATACAAAATTCAGTGGAAATATATGACCATTAGAAGACAGAGTATAAAAAAATTATATTATTTCGGCAGCAAAATCTTCCCGTTATTTTTAGGGCGTTTTGGAAAATACTATAACCAAAATCTCGAATCACTAGTATATTCTTGCAGATTAAAAAAATGAATAAACACAGAGAAAGGAAGGGAGGAAACAAATGACACAAAAATACCCAAACTTCAAAGCTAACCGTAACAAAGAAATACAGAAATCTAAAGGCCAAACAACATTCATTGCAGGAAACATCATCTGGGTATAAAAACAAACCTAAAGACGCAAAAAGAATTGCAAGATACTTTTAAAAAAAAATAAGAGAGAGAACGAGAAAGTACCAGTGAAAAAGCTGAAGTTAAGGAGTGGAACAAACAACGTAAATGGAAGAACGACAAAAAAGAAGATTTACCTGGTGCTGGGTCTCCATTGAAGAGGATGTGTTCACTATTCCCTATTCCCTATCTTTTTCTAGTTTCTTGTTTCTTATATTTTTTTCATTTCGTGAGCTCAGCAATGGTGATTGATAGAGAAGTGGATTTGATTTCTAATGGACTGTGGCAGCCAGAGAGAAGTTAAAATAACATTATAGCGGAGGGAGAAATTATATGGTGTGACGCCTTCAGCGTACATCCTGGGCACTAAATTTACTAAGTTTCATTCTGAATTTATAAACAGTGTTTTTTCTTATTATTAAAAAAAAAACAAGTTTTATATGTATATATATAGAAAAACACATGTTTTGTTCCCTAAATGATAGCTTTATTAATTTGTCTATTGAACTCTGAACTTTAATTTTGTCAAAATTAATCTCTTGTTATAAACTAGAAAAGCAAAATTATAAATTTTGATTTAGATAAATTTAATTAAAAAAATATAATGAATCAAGCTCTCTTCATTTTTTATTTTTTTCCGTAAAAAATAAAGCTCTCTTCTTGATTCTCATATCTCAATTTTAAATCATAGCCGTTTTTATAAATTCATAAATACTTATGATAATCACAGACACTGCCATTTTCAAATCATAATGCTTTAAAGGCAAAGAGTATAATTGGATCTTTAAAATTTAAATCTTTATATGATTTTGAATGTGATTTAAGACCAATAATATTAATTATTAATAAAAATGACATTAATTAGTGATCCATCAGTTATGATTAATAAATAGAAATAAAAATATATGTTTTTTTTTCTTATAGGCTTATATCTTGGCATTTACTTTAATGACAAATTAAAATTTAAAGACCATTAAGATATTAATGGTGCTTTCAAAAAATATATATTAATGGTAAGTGTGTAAAACATTAGTTTTAATAAGTTACATAATTTTTTAATTAATAGCATGAAGTTCATTCGTAATAAATAAATCAACACAGATCTATAATAAAAAATAAAGTGAATCATCCAATAACAATTTATGTTTAACAAACTTTTTCAATAATAATAACAATAACAACAACAATAGTAATAGTAATGAGGATTTAGCATTGCTAGAGCAGAAAAAATATAAATTTTGTAATAATTATTTCTGATGGGTCAAGTTGTGAAATCATTATATTTTCAGACAAGTTCAACTTTACAACTATCGGCATAAATATTTATATTTAGATAAAAAAAACAGTATCAAAACACTTGCAGAAAAGTGCCTCACCTTACAATAGATGAGAACATAAATATTTATTATAAATAATACAAAACTAAAATTCAATAAGAGAAAAAATAATAAAAAAATACTAAAATAAATATATAATTTTCTATGAAAGAAGAAAAGGGAGGGGGGAGAACAAAAGAATAAGCTGTTGAGATAGCTATTTTGCAATTTTAAGTTGTATGATTTGATCTATTGTGGGTAGAGAATTTCTGCTTGGGTGGAATTTGCCCATATACTAAATAATAAATAGCATCGCGATTAAGACATGAAGGGGTCCATCAATTGTGAACAGCACACAAACTTACAAAATTTTCATTTCTCGAGTAATGCTATATGTCAAAGATATATAGCATTTTAGAATGACTTAGTGCTTTCATTCGCATTTGTATTTTTTTTTTTTGGAAAATAACACTTGTATTCTTGATTTAACTGCAGTGTTCATTTTGATTAATTTTTCTATTTTGACATAATTAGTAAGTTTTGAATTTTAAACCTTCTTGTTTTCTAAGGTATTTATAAAGAATATGTTTATTAATGGATCTAACCATGCTGAGATGAAAAAAGTGTTCACTTGTTTGGAAATCTCTTACAAATTTGGATTAAGATTTATGATCCCACTTACCTAAGACTAATATTAATATGGTAATTAACTTCCTAAAGTTAATGGAGGAGAATAAGCCCTCGAGATGGCTTAGAAGGGATAATGGCATGCAAATAACTATACGAGTGTTTGGAATTGCTATTAAATATTAAAAAATATATATTTAAAATTCCATAATTATTAAGTATCAATACATAGCAACCAAATTTCACAATTACAATTTATAAATTATAACTATAAATTCAAAATTATAATAATATTTTATAAACTGTAATTGTGAAGTTTTTAGATTTTTAGTTATAATTTATAAATTGTAATTGTGGAATTTGTATTTTATTATTCCCTGCTATAAACGTCAACGACTCTGTCACTAAGAGCAAGGTATTGTTTTCAATGCTTGTCCTTGATTAAATTGTTTGCTGCATGTTGCATTTCTTTCAGTTAGTTTGAATCACTGTTTACTGATTTAGTTTCAGATCTGCTGTTTTATACTTCGTTACTTATTTTTAATAATTTTAGTAATGAGTTTATTTACCAATTAGAATGATTTCAATGAGATCTTATTTAGGAACTTTAGTTTTACTTTGATTTGCACTTATTGATGCTTGTATTAGTTTTAATTTTAAAATCATGAATCTTGTTAGAACACAATCAAACAAACAGATTGCTACGTAATTGCTATCAATGAATCCAAATTGTTTTATATCACTTCTATCTTATTTAAACAACTAATAGTTAATATTAATGAATTTTATTCAGTACTTATCCCTACTTGGTTATGTTTGCTTTCTAATTCTTTTTTCCTGCAAATGATAATTTATGAGCTCTGCTCAATTTTCATGTTCTATAAGTAGTAGATTTTTTTTACTAAATGTGCTTTATGATTCCGTGTGATTCATTTGTCTGGTTCTGTTCAAAATTTTCAGGGTAACTATTGTCTGTTGCAGTTCCATAACTTGTATGGATGCCGCCACTCTCTCCCTGATGGCCTGATGAGGGATACTGATCTCATGATTGCCGGCAAGGTATCAGTTGTGTGTGGTTATGGTGATGTTGGCAAGGGGTGTGCTGCTGCCTTGAAGCAAGTTGGGTCTCGCGCGATTGTGACTGAAATTAATCCCATTTGTGCCCTTCAGGCTCTTATGGAAGGTTTCCAAGTCTTGACCCTTGAAGATGTTGTCTCTGAGGCTGACATCCTTGTCATTACCACCGGTAACAAGGATATCATCATGGTTACCCACATGAAGAAGATGAAGGACAATGTCATTGTTTGCAACAATGGTCACTTTGACAAAGAAATTGATATGCACGGACTCGAAACCTACCTTGGTGTGAAGAGCATCACCATCAAACCCCAAACTGATAGGTTGGGTTTTCCCTGAAACCAACTCAGGCATCATTGTGCTGGCTGAGGGATGTCTCATGAACTTGGGTTGCGCCACTGGTCACCCCAACTTTGTGATGTCATGCTCTTTCCCCAACCAGGTGATTGCGCAGCTCGATTTGTAGAAGGAGAAGGCAAGTGGCAAATACGAGAAGGTCTATGTTCTGCCAAAGCACTTTGATGAGAAGGTTGCTGCTTTTCACCTCGGAAAGCTTGGAGCTAAACTCACCAAGGAACAGGCTGACTACATCAGTGTGCCCATCGAGGGTCCTTACAAGCCTGCTCACTACAGGTACTGAGTAGAACAAAGCAAGTTTTAAAAAATAAAATTTATTGTTTAATTGTATTATTTTCTAATTTAGAAAATTAGAAACATGTTTCAAATTTTTTAAGTTATAAGCAGTAGGCAGAAAATTTTAAAAAATGATTTTCTATTTTTATTTTTAAAAGTAAATGTGTTTTTTAATTTGGAAAACACAAGGTTTTCTATAACCATTTAAAAGCATTTTTTATTTTTTTTATTTGGAAAACAAAACGACAGGAAAACTAATTAAAAGAAAATGAAAATTGGAAAAGAAAAACAGAAAACGTTTTCTCAAAGTAAACAATGATAGTTTCTTTTACATATTGACGATGATTTGTGGTAGAATTTTAGGCATTTTATTTTTGTAGAATTGGTTGTTTGGTGGAGAAAATTTGGGAGGTAGGAAATGGATTGGTCTATGTCGGAGTTGACAACATGGGATTGAATAAGATTTTTTGGATGGGGTTGTGTGGGATGTGTATTGTTTACTGCTTAAATATTAAAAATATAGGAATAATTTTATAAATAATTAAATTCAAGTGATATAATTAAATTTATTTTTTATATAAAATTAAATAAAAATGACATAAAATCAAATATATTGAACAATTATTATTCAAAAATAAAAAAAAATAAAAGTATTATCATGATAATAAACTTAAAAAAGATACAAATTCTACAATTACAATTTATAAATTATAACAAAAAACCTAAAAATTTCATAATTACAATTTATAAAATATTATTATAATTTTGAATTTTTTATTAGAAGCTTTTAGGCTTTTTATAAGGGAAAAATGAGTTTATAATTTTTAGAAAATTATGGCTAAACGTTTTGCATTGGTGTCTAGTGGATATCGGTATTAAAAACGTGTCGGAAATATGACATACTCTGCAGTTGCGGTATCCGTCCCTCCGTAGGCTGTCATTTGAGTTTTGCTGCAGCTGCTTATCATTTTGTTCACCAAAAGAAAAAATACTGATGATTTCTCATTTGTATTCTTCTCTTCCGGATAGGTTTTTTTTTTCCAGCAATTTAGCATGTGAAATTATCAGAATAATGTGAAGTGGAAAAGATTTCACAATTCTAATGTCGAATTAAAAATACTTACAAAAGTAAATATGGAGTAACCCAAAATCAGTATGAAACTTTGATTTCAAGAACATTTCATGGAGATTTTAAACGGTGCTGAATCGCAATATCAGCTTAGAGTTTCACGCTTGAAATCGCAATCAACATGCGGTTTCGAGCCTGAAACCTCAACCTGATCCTGCGGTTTAAATTTAATTATTCTTCGGCTCTCCACTGTAAAAACCAGGTGAGATAGGCCAATATTTTCTTTCAAGCTCATTTATAACCTTTCCATTTTTTTTATTGTTGATTATAATCTTCTTGTTACAATATTAAATATTTGATTTTCATTTAATTTGTATTATATAAATATAATCTCTTAATTAAAATAATTTTTCTTGATATTAGATTTGGTTTTACAGCATACTTGATTTTAGTTCATATTTGTTTAAGAATACATTTTTTCTAATATATAATAAAATAATTTTAGTATGAACATAAAATTAAAAAAAATCATTTGAACGAAATAATAATTACGAAACAACTTTTTAATTATTAATTAAAAAAATGAATCTGCATATTAAAAATTCATAGAAATCGAGAAATGAATACAGGAAATATAAATGCGACCCTAATGAACCAATTGCTAATATAAATAAATTTTATGTCTTTAATCAAGTCGGTTATTGGAAGAATATTATATTAGAAATAAGTATTAAAAAAACTAAATTTTAAACCATTTGATTATATATTAAAATAATGAATGAGTATTAAATCCCAATTTCATTTATAATCAAACATTAGTTGCATTATCTTAACATATTTCAGTAATTTAACAAGCTCAATCTATCTAAAATTTTTTCCTAAAAGTGTCTACTTGTTTGGGTTTCCTTAAAGTTTTTCCTGAGCCTTTAGGTCGGTTATACCATTAATTTTTTTATGGAATTTTTAGCTGATGTTTATAATCATTTTCATTATGCTAAAAAAAAAATTTATAATCATTTTGATAATTTTCTTCAAATTTTGTTTGATTTATAATATTTTCTCTATGAGAGAGTCCTTGTTAGCCTTCTGATCATCCCTAACAGTATGAAAACAAAATGAATTTCTTCTCCTTTCCTCTCATGGTGTTATGAATGTATCACAGACAGACAAATTTAGCATTATGATCATTTTTTTTAAGCCCAATTAGGGTAGGGGTAGGCCTCCGATCAAGTTCACTTACACTAGGAGAGGTAAGAAGGGAATTGTAATGTAACCAGGGAAGTCGTTATGACCTCATTAATTTCTGTGGCTGGCTATACAAGCCTTGTAGGAATATTTGGTCATGTATTTTTCTCAATTTTGGGTTGTTATTTGGGAGATCTCTGCGAGTCTCAAAAACCAGCATTGTGAATGAGAAATTGCTGTTACTTCTCTTCCATTTCAATCAAATTCCTGAACTATTTCTCCATTTGATTTACTGATAAGTCTGTATTGCTAAATCTGAAATAGAAACTTACCAGGTAGCTGTTAGGTAATGCATATCAATTGCCTCAAACGTTTAAACCAAGCACCCAAATGAACCCCAAATCTCCAATGATTAAAAACTCATGCACTAACATGAAAGGAAGCAAAGAGAGTAAATAATTATTAACACCATGGCGGTACAAGAAGCTAGGGAGAAAAACAGCCTTGCATATCAGGGCGTGACATGGGTACCAAAACTCTCATTAGACTAATATATCACGGATTTTTCTAGATCTAAATCTAGATGTACAAACAGAGAAAAGAAACAAAAAAATTAAAATAGTACAAATATAGAGTTGTCCCACTAACATCATCCACAAAAACCATCCAAAACGAATAAGCCCATATCTTTGCCCAAGTAGGAGAGGAGAAGAAACAGACGAGACCTTAGCTAGCATGTCTTTAAATAAATAACAGCAGAATCACATGCATACCCACATATGCACAATGATATGATATATGAATATATATCTAGCAGAGCACCACTTGTGACCAATTGACCCCACCTCAATAATCACCATCTTTTCATCCCCACAAAAGCATTGTGATCAAAAGGGATACGAAGAAAGATAAGAGGCCAGTGTTTGCAACTCTTAACCCACCATCAGTGATGTCTGTGTTGGTTCCTGTTCCAGCTCCAACCGGACTAACTCCTGAGCCGATGCCTCCTAAAACTCCATTGGATGGGGTTGTGCTGTATGGAGAAGTGGTTGTTGGTGTCGTGTTTGATGGCATTGTGGTTGATGGTGTCATTGGTGTGTTGGTTGATGGATTTGTGGTCACTGGAGTTGGAGTAGTTGTGCTTGGAGTCGCCGTAGTGCCTGTAGCACTGAAAAATCAAAGGAAGCAAGAGTTAACATTACCTCAAGCAAAAATTGTATGGAGACCAATGAATTTTAGCTTACTAGTACTAGAACCAAGCTGTGAGATCTCAAGTTCTGACCCCGAGAACGAATCCGAGTTGGAGCCATATAAGAAAAGAGAGAAAAAAAAAAGTAGTATAGGTAGTATATTTTAAATCATAAGATATGAATATACAACAAAAGGTTATTTTCACCTGAACATTGACCACTATGACAAAAGGTTTCAAATTTTTGTTCATTTCACCTGAATATTGTGCAATATGACAAAAGGTTCACAAATTCATCCCCTTATTTCGAATTTATCCTGTCTAAATATCACACACTTAAATGTGGACTTCCAACCTTCACATGGAGTTTTTTTCCCGCTAAAAGAGTACAAATTCATATAAGCCCCTGAGCCTCCGGACAAAACTCTAATTTCTGAAAATTATCAAACCATATCTAAAATGATCTAACCACACTAAGTTTCAGCAACAATATCTTTTGACCACACAGCACAGCTCACATGATAAATACCAATATTCAAAAGGGTGATTAGAAAATACATGCTTCTAAGTTTTAATCACATAATCCAAGTTAGGTAGGGAAGTTTATGAACAGAAAAGAAAGCAGAAAAACTTCTATTTACTACATATGGATTCGTGTTGTATTCATATGGACTTTGATTAAGCTGCTTAAGTTGGTTTCCATGTCCATTGCAGTTTGAATTGATACAGCAGAAACAATTAATTAGCGGGCAAAATATAATCCATTACCGTGATTTGAGAAAATTATCATCCGAAGGCAAGAGCAAATTTTAGAATTGTGGGACCACACATGCAAAGTTCTCAAGACAGCCCCAAATTTCAAAAGTTGGCTCAAATTCCTAAATATTAAACTCACGAATCAAAACGCAAGTCCCACCATAGACGAGCCACAATGCTCTGTTCTCAAAGTAAAAAAAGAAAAAAAAAGAAGGAAAAGACCTGTTTGCCATGCCTTTCCTTTACCCCAAGAAACACTTTTTGACCAATAGCATCAATAAACAGTTTTATGGTTTTTCTTTTCAAATTCTTTGGAGGAAAAAAGAAAAAAAAAAAGAATCATATAATACGTGTGTATTATTTATGGGGAGCTCAAAAGTAGCGGCTTATAAGGTACATTATTGTCCTCGTATAAGATGCCACACTGTACAGCATTCTAACATTCTTCTAGCAAAAGTTTTTAACTTTGGTAAAAAAGTAATACTATATCCAAATTTTTGCATCATCTTCTTCATGAAAGTGAAACATGTCACCAACTATATGGTGGAATTATCAAGAATTACCATCATGCAATTAAATACGAGTCAAAATGACTAAAAGAGCTCACTTTGAATCTAATCAAAATCCCAGGCTGTAGAAAATAGAGAAGAAGGGAGTTATGCATTCCATTAAAACAAAAGCATCATCTTCAATTTAATTTAAAAAAAAAACCATCATCTTCAAGAAAACAGTAGATTGAGAGAACTCTTGCAAAAAGCTACCCTTTTTCTTCTTGGATAAAAGGAAAGATCCAAGATGCCCATCCCATCAAGCGAATAAAATGCCACTTGTGAAGGTAAAGGTATATACCATCATGAAGAATTCGAGTTTCTCTCTAGTTTTAGCAAAATCCAGATTGATTTAAATCCCAATTATATTGGTCTAACAATCTATAGAAAAATTTATGGCAAAATATTCAATACTAAAAAAGCAAATTCACAAACCAAAGTCTACTATTTGTTGTTCAACCCTTTTAATATGAATTAAGCTGGAATAGAATTTAAAAATCTTTTGGCTACATACTTCTTCCACAACCAAGTATTATTATTTATTAATATGTCCTTGAAAACTCTAGGGAATATAAGGACCGAGAATAAAGGGTTTCTATTAAAAAACTCACTTTCCCATAAATGGTATGTTCTTTCTAAATTTTCAATTGTTAAAGAAGTTATCAAATAATAAATAGCAGGAACTTTGACAAAAAATAAAATAAAATAAATAATAAGCAGGAAAGAGTGCCTCGTTTTGGCATCTGCCCCAAACAGAGAAAGGAGGAGCTCCCCATCTATTCAAAAATTTAATGGCATCCCTAAAAAATCCATTTGAAAATAAAAATACAATTTAAGGGCACCATTAACCTAGATTCAAAATGCTGAAAAGTGTCCAACCTGAGCTGACACCAAAATTATTTAAATCAATAAAATTTGAAATGAAAGAAGGAAAACAGAAGAAATTAAATTAAAAACACCAACCCAAAGACAACTAGAAATGGCAACAGAGAAACAAAATATCCCCAAAGGGGCAAAGGTAAAGGTAGTATACCTGGCGGTGGCCTGATAAGAACAGCCACTATAACCTATATGGAAAACCCAAAATGGAAAAATAATAAAAATGGTTGTTTTTTGAGTTTTTATAAAAATAAAAAAATAAAAAAAAAGTAAAAAGTGATAACAAGCTGGTATTTGAGAGATCTGATCAATGGCTTACTAGGATCAGAAGTAGAAAAGGTGGCAGTCCCAGTAAAATCACAAGAACCTTGAGCTTGGCCTTTCTTTTGGAAGTAGCTATTAACAGCATAAGAACAGTGAGCCCTTACAGTATTAGGTTGAAAACATGGACCATTAGCATGAATAGGATTACAGTCAGCTCCAGCTCCACAAGCATAGTCCAGAGTCTTTTGAAGAACTGAATCTTGCATTTCCTTGCAAACACACCAGGTGCAGCCTAATTTAATGTGAAACAAAAAAAAATATATAAGGGAAAAAATAAAGAAGATGTAGAAACAGAAGAAACCGTACTTGAAAAAAAAAGTAAGAGCGTTTAGGCCAGAAAATAAAAGAATAATAGAAAAAGAATTGAGAGTAAAACAAACAAGAAGCCATTTTTAGCCCCTGTAAAATAATTTACAAAAAAATATGTCAAAGAAAAAGAAAGAATGAAAGAAACCAGGGTTTTAAGATGTAACATCTTGCAAGGGTGCAAATAATATACAAATAAATGAATATACAAACAATATTCCTGCAAAAATGGCATTTGTGTAACCCAAAAAAAAAAGGTTTTAATTAGTTAGTAGAAGTGTTAACTGTGAAAAGATACAGCAACAGAAAAACCACAAGAAAGAGGAAATATGAGCAAAGTTGCAAACAAGACCAAGACTTGTAAATCTGTGTGAAGGCAGAACGGAATTTAAAAAAAATATATATCTAGAAGAAAAGAAAAATAAAAAGCTAATGCAGGAGCTTACTAGCATGGCCAGTCATGGCCAACATAAGCATTGCGAGCACAACTAAAACAGCCATTACTGATAAACAAATGGTAACAGAGGTATATCTATGGCGCCCAGAAAAGGGATTTTCTACCAGATTCAGTGAGAGAGAGAGATAGGAGCAGGGTGAGGGAGAGGCTGAAAGCAGTGAGAGAGATGGGGTAGACAAAAATAGTGACGCAGCAGATTGTGGGGCGAATATAGCCCAGTAGTGGTGTCGGTTTCTGAGTGTTTTTTTTCCTTACTGTGCTACATACTATTAATTTTCTCATCATTTATCCTCTCTCAGTAAAAAAATTAGTCTACTTATTATTTATACACAAATAAATTTAATTATTTAATTTATATTAATTTATGTTACTATACAGAATTACAGTTTAGTCTATACTCTCTGCTTTAAAGTGACAAAACCAATTCCTTCAACTTCATCCAAGTGTCCCAACAAATATTAGTTGAATCCAACAAGTTGAAAATTTTAATAATTTATATTATTTAAACATTACCATATGTTTTTTATATCTAAATTTACTAAAACTTTATTTATGTAATGTGGACTTCCAACCTTTAAAACTTTATTTAAACATCACCAGCTTGAGCTTTAATTTGATAATGGCGTCATTTGGCTTCGGACACGATGATGGTCTCAGGTTCATAAGAAGTTGTTGCTTTTGGGGGGTCACCCTTGATGGGATTAAACCCATTTTTAATTTAAATTGAATTATCTTTAGTGTCTGCTTAAGTCGGATAAAGGAAATTTAAAAAAAAAATATTACAGTGGAGAAGAAAAATTTTCATCCCTCTCAACTATTCCCTAAAACTCTGAATATACGTTTTGGAACAAGAAGAAAGAGATTTTGATATTTTGTCATTATTATTCATCTTCTTAATTAAAGTTTAGGTCTCTACAAGAGGTATTCTTGACTATAAGTTAATTTTACACAATTAATTCATTATTATATATAACGTAATTGTATAATTGGGCATGCATGAATTGATTTTGGATATTTTAATTCTATGTGATTTCTTTGAAATCTCGCATTAGTATGATAATACAAAAATCTCATTGGTCATGTGACTTAAAAAGAAATGTTTGGTTTATCTGTTTAGAATGGTTGATACTTTTTTTTTTATTGATAACTTAAAATAAATTTTTGGTTTAGAATAGTTGATAATTTTTTTTATTGATAACTTAAAATAAATTTTTGGTTTAGCTGTTTGAAACAGTTAATAATTTTTTATTGTCTCCATTAATTTTAGAAAATTTTTTACCTACTAAATTTTCTCATTTTTGAATAATTTGATTTTCCACATCTTAAAGAAAAAATTCAAAATCCACTATTTTTATCCATAAAGTATTATTATCAAATTTTTTTATTCCAAAATTGTCTATAGTAGATTAATAGTATTCCAAAATTAGTATTGAGCCTAAAAATACAACAAAAATTATTTGTCAATCTTTTTGTTATATTTTTACTTATTTTATTTGTATTAATTTGAATATAAATTAAAAAAATATTAATGAACTCATTTGAAAAATAACAAATATTAATGAATTAACTTATTTATAATAAGTTTATATAAACTTTTAAGCAATTTCATATGTGACAATAATGATAATTTCAACCGTTGTATTTTTTAGAAAATTTATTCTAAATTATATTATTTCAAAACTCAGTATAAACACGATAAAAATGATTACAAAATATTTAATTAATGATAAATTACCAATATTTAATAAATAATAAAATTAAAAATTAATTGTTAAATTTATATATTGTGATATTGAACCAAACATAAATATAAAAAATATTATATTATCAATTTATAAATTTTATATTCAAATTAAACAATATAATTTTTATAATTAAATTATTCAACCCAAACGAAATATTTTGTAACAGTTGTTTAAAGTTATTTATTATTATTATTGTAATTTTTATTTTATTAAAATAAATAATTACATTAAATAAATAATATAGTAAACTATCTATTTATATATTATAAAAATGTATATCTTAAGTTAAATGAAGAACAAATTACATAAAATTTTCTTAAAATTTTAACAAATTACAGTAAAAAATAAATTTTAATAGTACTAACAATTTATCTCCCTGTCGTTTGAAATAATATTTATTCATTTGATATTATATAAATTTCAAACATTGCAGTGCAATATATCTCATAATTTTTCTATATTTGATATACTTTTGTGTTAATTTTTTAGAGTTTTACATACAATATAATAACATTTTATAAGAATTTATAGGTTTTACTCATTATTAATAACTGTAACAGCAGAACAACCAATATATTCAAGTCTTAAATTTCTTAATTGTTATCTCAAATAATATATTTATCAAATAACGAGGTAAACTGATAGTTTTTTAAAATTTTATTTTTAGTTATAATTTATTAAATTTTAATAGTTTTTTTGCAATTTTTTTCTTAAATAAATGATATTCATATTTGTAATTTTATATCACATCATTAAAAATTTGATTATTTTTACCAAATAATAAATATTAATTTGTTATTAGCTATCAACTAATAGTTATATTATATTTTAATAACTAACTTTGCTCAAAATCAATAATTAAGTAGTTGAATTACACAACTAAACTAAAAGTGACAATGAGTGTCTGGATTTCAAGTCTGGATAAGACTTTATAATACTTTTTTGTCTTTTTTTAAACGGTCTCTCCAATGCATAAATGGTTGGGTAGAGGCCTTTGGTGTCCCCTCCAGTCAATAATTGAGGCCTCACAATCACTCAGTAAGTTTAGAATTTTTTGATTTAATTAACTAATTTTTTAAATTTTTTATAAATATTTTTTTAAATATGCTTTTGAAAAAAAATCTATTTATCTGTTTTTATCTAAAAATAATTTTTGAAAGTCAAAAAATTAAAAATAAAAAAAATTATTCACAGGCATTTTTTTTTAAACTTAACACCAAATGTACCATAACTAAACTGTGGAGTATGGGATGGTTTGGTAAATAGATCAGCTATTTGATGCGCATAAACAAGCTAGTGAATGCGTCATGCTTTAACTTTTTATTTGATAACATGACAATTTAATTCTATATGCTTATTGCTTTAGGAAAAACAGAGTTTTTGGCAATGTGCAATGCTGAGTCATTGTCACAAAACAAAGTGGCAGGAGTTGGTTGAGGCAAAATAAGATTTAATGAATGTTTGATATTATTATTAATTGTAAAAAAATAATTTTTTATAATTTAATTGATTAATTTTTTTATTTTTTTATAAATTGTTTTTCTCAAATCTATTTATAAAAAAAAAATATATCTATCTGTGGGTTGATTTTTGAGATAGATTACAAGCCGTGATCATTTTGGAGTTGTTAGCTTATAACAAGAAATATTCAGCCTTAGCCAAGGGGTAGAAGGGTGTCGCTGATTATTTCACCCAAATGAATATTTTGTGGAATGAATTTTGAAAGTTAAACCAAACAAAACCTCATTTACGTATGAGTCGTATAAATGGTTGTAAAATCCAAACCGGCCCTGCCGGTCAGACTGGAAAAATTGTGAACCCTGGTCCGTCAATCGGTTCCAGTTTTAGCCACATGGTGGGAAAATTGTTAAAAATTGGCAAATTGAGCAATGCAGGGATTCAAATCCTGCAGCTTCAGCTTAAATGATCCACAATTGGCCACTGGGTCATACCTCACCAAGTGATGTTGTCTTAATTTTTATACTACTTTTTAATAATTTCTATTATTTTTATCAAAAATATTATTTAAATTGAAAAATAAATATATAGTATAATTTACATTTTTAAAAAGTTATGGCTTATTTTAATTTTTAAAAACTAAAAACTAAAAAAATATAAATAAATAAATCCTATCAGTTTATTTATCTAATAACTGCAATTATGGATATTATTAGAAAAAAATATCATTTGACTCTATATTTTAATCAGGATATAAATAAGTTAATTAATTCCATTCTTATTAAATTAATAATTATAAATACAAGCATTATATTTTATTTGAAGCATTTTGAAATATGATTATACATTATGATAAAATTTTTATATAAATTATTTATAAAGTTATTTTATTTCTATCATAAAAATAGTTTACTTGATAAATTAATGCATGTTGAATATTATTTCTTGAAAACTATTATCTATTATGATTTTTTAAAAATAAAAAAATAAAAAAATAAATCAATGCTATTGTTTGTTAGATAACATATAAATATAAATATTATTATACTTGAAAATATTTTTAAAAATATTTTGTGTATAAATTAGAATTTAAATGTTTAATATTTTGAAAATGTATGAAATATGCTTATTTTATATAATTTTCATAATTAATTATGCATGAAACATACTAAATATTATATTTTAACATAGTTATTTTGACTGATTTAATTCCAATTTAATATTAAATTTTTGATTCTCTATTTTTTTGGTTCATTAATCGGAAAATATTGATAATGTAAAAAAAAAATAAAGGTAATAAATGAGAGATGTTAGTTTTGGACAAATCACCCGTGATGGAACCTGGCTTGTCTTAATTTAAATTAAATTGAAGCAGTTACCATAATCCGAAGAAGTCAAATAGTGAAGTAAAAAAAAAAAATCATAATGCAAAAGAAAAATTTCTAAAAAATACATTTTGAAACAGGAAGAAAAGATTTTGATGTTCTGTCAGTGTCCTTTGTCTTATTAGTTAAAGTTTGAGTCCCTGTAAAATGTATTTAAACTCTGAATTAATTTTACACAGTTCACTGTTATGTATAATATAATTTTGTAATTAACAATGTATAATTTGATGTTGAATATATTATTTCTGTCTAATTTATCTGAAACTCAACGATCCAATTACAAGAACATCACCATTTTACAGTGAGCTTTGTTGAACAATTTATAGCTCTATTAAGTTTTCTTTATCTATATTCAAAAAAAATCTCCAAACTTTGATATATGGCCGATAACATATCTCTAATTCTGGCTATGTTCCTTTTTCTCTAACTCACAATTATTGTTTACCTTTTTTCATTTTGTTTGTGAAAAAATATATATGAGCATTTCATTTATTCAAATAAAATCAAAATTCAACCACATGTAAATGGAATTTACAAAATGTGGTTAGTTTTGTAATAACTTCAACCTAATTTATTTATTTTTTAAATTCTCATACATATGATTTTAGGGTTTATTATTATTTTTATATATAGATAAAAGAAAGATTTTTTTTTTAAAAAGAAGTTAATTTGATTATACCTTCTACCAGTGCATCATTTTCCCAAGGAGAGATGGAGTTTTGTTGGTGCAGTTTACCAAATTTTCTATAGAGAAATAGGATTTAAGCATATATGACTCGAAGGATTCTATAATAATACGACGCCGCTGCTCTTCATACCCTAGGCAGTCAAAGGAAATCCTTATTCTAATGACATGTTTAGAATACTAAAATAATAGAATTTCATATAAATTAGTATTTTGATATTTTTTAAAAAAATTCAATTTGGACTGAATTAATTGTCATGAAGGAATTTAATTGATATATATAAACCACAATTTTAATCTAAAACTAAAGCAATTAAACCGGAAAGTGAATTGGTTTATAAAATTTGGTTTTCGGTTTACTTCTGCAAACACAAGCAAATGTTAGGTTTGGAAAAACAAAATGTAAATCATTTGGTTTCTTAAAAGCAGACTTAAGTTTCCAAATCGTAGCCCGTTGTGTTAATGGGCCTAATTGGCTAGGCCCAAAATAAAACAAACGGTTAAAAACCTAAAAATCACGCGAGCCCAAGTCCCAACCCTTCAACAATCAAATCTTTTTCTGACCCTTTCTCTCTAAGAGCCCAACCTCAAAATTCGTCAGTCGGTGCCCGCTCTAGTATGTACGCAGTAGTGACTACTGGCTAGTCCTCCGCCTCCTCGTCATTTTCGACCGTTTTCTTCTCCTTCACTTCAGATATTGTGATGATTATATGATCTTCAAGTTCCAGTTTCTAGGGTTACAGATTCTTCTCGTATTAAACAAATATGTTAGTGCAGCAGTTGCCTCGCTTGACCAACTCTCTAAGAGACCCATACGACGTTGACCAAGCTTATCTCCAGCGCAAGATCATCCTCCAGAACTACCTCAAACTTCGCAAGTAATTATAATACTTTGAGCATAATTCTATCATTTTCCTCTGTCTGGTTGCGTAGAAAAAACGAAGGAAAAGTAATGAAATCAGTGTTTGTAATTGGGTGAACAAACGTAATTTGCCTAATTGAAATATAGAACGTTACAAGACTTGATTATATTATTACCTTATTTTTTATTTTCCCTTAAATGTTTGCTTGAAAATATTTTATTCAAGAATTCTTTCTGGTTTACGTGCGCTGAGCAATTAAAAATCTTCAATTATTTTTATTCTTTAATTTTTATTAATTTTTTGTTTGTTTAAATTTTGTTTCCGAATGACGTAGTACTGTAAATTCACTCAATGAATCGGAGCTTGCAAGGAAGATAGTTGATCGATGGGAAGAAGGTAGTATGGTGTAGTATAGTATGTATAATTTCAAATCTCTCGTTTTGTTGTTGTGTGTATGATGGAATGATTTTAAAGTCAATTGGAACTTGTAATAACAGCCTCAACAGAAGTGCGACAAGCCTACAAGCAGTTTATTGGGGCGATAGTGGAGTTGATAGATGGAGAAGTACCTTCAGAGGAGTTCCGTGAGGTAGCATTGACTGCTTATCGTCTATTTGCAGTGCCAGGGACAGGAGACGAGGATAATGTTGATTCCACTATTGTACAGAAGAAGTGAGAATTTGAATCTCCAAAGCTTTGTTCTTCACTGATTTTGGTATAGGGAGTGAACATTTTGTTGATGAAATTGCTTTCGGTACTAAATGTGGAAATTTTGTATAATGATATATGAATTATTTATAGCATTATTGAAAACATGAAAATTTTTATATGGGGTTTAGGTAAGGAAAAGGACAATCTCTCAGTGGAGATTATGCCCATTGTGCCTCCTAATAGACCAGAGAGTGAGAGAGTTAGAGAGAGAGAGAGAGTTAGAGAGAGAACAGGGAGCTGAATTCAAAGAAATTCTTTTGTTGCGATTCCCTTAAATTTTGTACAATGTGAAATCATTTTTAAGAGTTCGTTGATCCTATAAAACTTTACTTTTCATGTAGACCAACCTAAGTGCTTGTGGACGCAGCATAAATGATCATGCTACTTCTCAACTATATGTTTCAAAATTTCACTTTCTTACTTCACTCATTGCATTGCATCTGTATTGTATTTTTTATGCAACAGGTAATTATAAGATTTTAAAATACTCAGGAGTTATGTTTAGAGCAAGTAATGTTAAAATGCAGGTTAGAATTGCAGAAACTTATCGGTTGTGCAGTTTCAGATGCTAATCTCCATCGAGTTGCAACTGTAGCACAGAGGCTTTTTGATTTGCAGCCTAGCGACCATGGGACTACACTTGGTTTGGACAGCCATGTGAATGGGAGTAGTGATGGTTTAGAGTTTGGTGCTGACCTTGTATTCCAAGCTCCAACCAGGTTTCTAGTGGATGTAAATTTGGAGGATGATGCGCTGCTGGATGAGGGAAATGCTCTACCTTCTTCATTATTTTATGATGGATGGTATGGTCAGAGTGACTATGACAATAACCATTCGGCTGCTGATGCTGTAAAATTCAATTTAAGTTGGTTAAGAGATGCATGTAACCAGATAGTCAGAGAAAGTAGTTCTCAGCTTTCTCAAGATGATCTGGCAATGGCTATATGCCGTGTGCTTGATTCAGATAAACCCGGTGAGGAGGTACTGATTATTAGTTACTATTTCCTATTTTTTTTCTTTAATTGCAATATTGAGCATGTCCATTGCTGTGACCAAATTCTAATAGCTTTTCCTCTTTCCATTTTTTAGATAGCTAGTGAATTATTGGATCTTGTTGGGGATGGTGCATTTGAAACTGTTCAAGACCTTATATCAGTAAGGATATTAATTATTATTTGACACTTTTTTTCAAGTTCACTCTTCAACTGATAGTATTTGAGGACTGTATCCCTATTTTGCTGATGTATTTGTGATACTATTTCTAGGAATTATGTTTTAGACTTTTAGTAAGATGCAAAAGGTTGAATAGGGTGTTTTTTTTCCTGAATTTGTTGATGTTCTTTTCCAGAACTTTAAACCTCTTTGGGTTTATCTCATTGTTAATAAATATGAAAGGTTGATATTGCTTGCCTAGAAAGGAGTGCTAACTAAAATGCTAGAACTATTAATTGAAGTGTTTAATTATTATATTTTGTGCTCTCTCTTTTTCACACACACACACACACACACTCAATAGATGCATGCACAGAATTGAAAGTTTCAACTTTTAGTGGTTCTGGTTGATTTTTTTTAATTATTTCCCAGCACCGTAAGGAACTTGTTGATGCTATTCATCATGGGTTGTCAGTATTGAAATCAGGCAAAATGGATTCAAGCAATCAATCACGTATGCCCAGTTATGGCACCCAGGTATCATTAATATATATTTGTTTATGTGCTTTTTTAATTAAATTTATTCATGAGTGTTAAATCATGTGAGAAATCACATCTGGCTTCTGTGTTAGGTTACTGTTCAAACAGAATCTGAGAGACAAATTGATAAACTTCGGCGCAAGGAGGAAAAGCGGCATAGACGTGGAACAGAACATGGGGTTGAGAATGATGCATTAGCTGCAAGTTTTTCTTCTTTGCTTCAAGCAAGTGAGAGGAAAAATGTAATTAATGATCTGGTTGGGTCTGGGCCAGGATCCCATTCATTATCAGTCACTGCTCTTCCTCAAGGTACTGTTAGGAAACATCACAAGGGCTATGAGGAAGTCATTATCCCTCCAACACCAACTGCACAAATGAAGCCTGGAGAAAAGCTGGTAGTCTGCTGCGATATAGATTTACCTCCATTATGATAATCATTGTTATTTTTAAGAATTAATTTATTTTCTTGATGTTCTTTCTTTATAAGCGTGATTTTTGATAGGACTTTAATAGAACATGATTATAACAAAAAAACAAATACGGTAACTTATACTAATAGAATGGAATATATTACCCTGTGAAATAAGAGTTGTATCTTGCGAAATAAGTTAGTTGCAAGTTGCCTCTGCTTTTATTTACAACACCCTTTATCTAATTGTTAAAAAATCTGGAGAAAATTCCATATAATTTGAGAACTTGTTTAATTTATGTGGAAAAAAAGAGGATGCATGAAAATAATTCTACTTTCAAATCAAACTGCATTGTTTGTGTTGCGTTATCTTAGTCTTTATTACTTGGTCAATTTGATACATTTTTGTTCCCGTTGTTTTTATTTATGAAATTTTAGCATCTAAACAAAAACTATAAGTAATTCATCTCCCCAATTTTTTTGTAAATGCTCAGATGGAAAAGTTTAGTGAAGGATTACCCTTGTTATATTATTAGTCAACTGCAGGAGAGATATTGGCCATCACATTCCATCCTCTATGATGCTCATGATTAGAACTGCTACACTAAGTTTTTTTTTTCTTGGGATTATGAAGGGTTGAAGTTGTAATATAACTCGTTTGTTGTAGATCAATGATGTTAATAACCAACCTGCTTTTTGGAGAAACATTATTCTCAAATTCAAAGTAAACTGTTGAGCTGCTTGATTGATTGAATATGAACTCTGATAAAGTGCTGCTGTAATTTTAATAACATAAAATACATAAAACAGTAAATGGATTCAAATTCTAGGCAAAGAAGCTTTAATATTGAGTGTCTTGTAGTTCATTTACCATATTGGAAGAAGCATTGTGGAAATGATAGGAAGATTGGGTGGTAGCTAGGATGAAAATTGTGTCACCTATAACACTGTAAGACTAATTATAATTAATAATTTCTTTTGGCAGATTTTTGTTCATGAAAGTTACTTCAAGGGACAACTATATATAATAACCTTTATCTTTTAAGTGGGGTTAGGTTGATTTACTGTAGTAGACTCTTTGTGTGATTGTTGCCTTTATCATTCATTTGCAATTGGGCATTTTGTTTTCTCTTAGTTTCTCCTTTCAGGCTTCTATTAATCACCCTCTGAGTTTATTGATCTTGATTCTTCTCTTACTATGAATATTTCCTTCATGACATGTTTTGCAGATAGAGATAGTGGAGTTGGATGATTTTGCTCAAGCTGCTTTTCATGGGTACAAATCCCTAAACCGTATCCAGAGCCGGATATTTCAAACTGTTTATTACACTAATGAGAATATACTGGTGAGTCTTCTATTCTGTGGTTAATGAAGCATTTCACTGTGTTGGTTTTGATTGCAATTATGTATTGCCATTCCATATAATCATATTCTCACCTTCGTGAATTATGAAAAGCTATACATGAACACATCAAGCTTTATTCATTTTGAGTATGGACTTTAGTCAATGGATATGACTATTTTTAGTCTCAATTATGTCTTTAACTTTGTCTGCATACTGTAGACTGACAATTTCATCCATGGCAAACTTTAGATATACTGTCAAATCTGTTTTCTTCTATTTATGAAGAGCCTAAAAAATTAAAGCAGTTAAGAATTTAAACTGTATCAACTGAAAAGAAAAAGAAAATGAGAAGTGAGGAATGGGAACTTTGGTATTTGAAGGGAACTGGCATGATAACAAAAAGTTGAGTACCGGTTAGGGTGGCAAATTGTTTAGTAAGAGAGGGAGGAAAGATGACATATCTGCAAATACAAAAATTTACAATTAAAATTGATATAAAAAAATTAAGTACCTAATGATATCTAGATGGTGACTATTTTTTTGGTTTGAATTTGTTGCTTCTAAGAATGAAATTTTGCTGGATTTGATGTGTACTTGAAAGGAATGCTGTTATTCTGTCCCAAAGTTCTTATGTATGTGCAGGTTTGTGCACCAACAGGAGCTGGGAAAACAAATATAGCAATGATATCTATTCTGCATGAGGTACAATAATAATTGACTCTGTTTTGTCTCTTCTTTAAGGTGTCTTCTCTCGTATGCAAGATGCTTTGGCATTGGGATGTAATGGAAGAGTTGAACTGCTATATATAGTTTTGACTAGGGGTGTAATCGAGTCGAGTCGATACAGTGTCAGGCTCGAGCTCGACTCGATTAAAATACTCGAAGCTCGAACTCGATCGAGTTTTTTTTAAATGTTCGAAACTTGACTCGACAAAAATTCGAACTACTCGAACTCGACTCGATAAAACTCGAATCAATAAAAAATTAATAAATAATATACTCGACTCGTAATTGACTCGACTCGATTAAGCTCGAATATAAGGGTATAAATGTAATTTAATTGAACTCGATTAAGCTCGCGAGTCTTACGAGCTGAGTATTATGATACTCGAACTCGACTCGACTAACTAGTCGAGCTCGAGCTCGACTCGATTAACTCCGAGTCGATTTCGAGTATCTCACGAGTAGCTTGACTCGTTTACACCCCTAGTTTTGACATGACTTCCTAGGCAGATTGCTTAATAATTATGGTTTATGAGATGGGGCTTTGGTAGCAGAAAAGATTGTCAGTGCTTAATATTCTCCAATTTATTTGGGAAATTTCTATTTGTATTATACTTTGTGAACTCTCTGATTATAAATTTTGGAGGCATGCCTGGGTGCAATAGTAAGGTTTCGTTCTTTGTGACCAGAAGGTCATGGGTTTAGGTTGTGGAAATGCCTCTCTTCAAAAAAGTAGTGGAAAGGCTGCCTTTGATGTACAATTATCATGATTGGGACAACTTTTTGATAAGTTTTTGGTTGGTAGGAGAAAAGATTGTCAGTGCTTAATATTCCCCAATTTATTTGTGAAATTTCTATTTGTATTATACTTTGTGAACTCTCTGATTAAAAGTTTTGGAGGCATGCCTGGGTGCAATAGTAAGGTTTTGTTCTTTGTGGCCAGAAGGTCATGGGTTTAGGTTGTGGAAATGCCTCTCTTCAAAAAAGTAGTGGAAAGGCTGCCTTCGATGTACAATTCTCATGATTGGGAACAACTTTTTGATACGTTTTTGGTTGTTTACTATAAGCCTCTCTTCAAGATAGCAGTGGGAAGGCTTCCTTTGATGTGTAATTCTCATGATTTGGGAACACCTTTTCTGATAAGTTTTTAGTTGTTTACTATAATTTATCCTGTTGGTGTCAGAAAATAATGATACCAACCAAGTTTTTTTAAAATAGTGTGGTACATACAATGTGTAATTCTGGCTTATAATAGGTATCAGTCCTTAGGGTCTTGAAATTAGAGTTTATAATGTTGCCTGTTACCTAATAGTGTAAGAGCTTTTTGGTCCATTGGTATTTTAAGAATGATTGCCAATCTTCCTCTCTTATGTTCTCTAGATTGGACAGCACTTCAAGGATGGATACTTGCACAAAGATGAATTTAAGATAGTTTATGTTGCTCCTATGAAGGTAAATTTAGTCGTCCACTTTTATTTTTTCTTCTCTCATTTTGGGTGTTTAGGTTGCATGAGTTGCTTATGTCTTGTGATCTTCTTTGTAGGCATTAGCAGTGGAGGTAACATCAACATTTAGCCATCGATTATCTCCTCTGAATATGGTTGTGAGAGAACTTACTGGGGACATGCAACTCTCCAAGAATGAACTTGAAGAAACTCAGGTTACATTTTTCCTCTTATTCATTTATATCATGCAGTGACAGTATGCTTACCAGAACTAATGGTTTCCTTCTTTCAATTTTTGAATCAGATGATAGTGACAACTCCTGAGAAATGGGATGTCATTACTCGTAAAAGCAGTGACATGTCACTTTCGATGCTTGTGAAGCTCTTAATTATCGATGAGGTGCATCTTTTGAATGATGATAGAGGCCCTGTGATAGAGGCACTTGTTGCTAGGACGCTACGTCAGGTAAAGTCTTCTTCAATCAGCATTATGGTGTAATTTTCTTATAGATACTTGGTTGGACCAATGATTTTGAGTATAGATATTCATCTATGGTATGATTTCCATCAACATAACCATCTCCTGTTTTTATTTGATGCAAGACGGGCTTTTGCCTGTATTTTTCTGCAAATTATATCTGTTGCTATTTTCATTAGGCTCAAATGAAGTGTTTTGATGGGGCTGCAAAACTAATTAGTTCATTTTTGTACTTGATTCTTTTCTACAGGTGGAGTCAACGCAAACAATGATACGCATAGTGGGACTTTCAGCCACTTTACCCAATTATTTAGAGGTTTTCCTTCCATATGAATGAAATTTGCCTTCTAAATTAAACTTAATTGCCCAACTTTTAATACCTGGACTCATGTTTTTCCAGGTTGCTCAATTTCTGAGAGTGAATCCGGAGGCAGGCCTCTTCTTCTTTGATTCTACTTATCGTCCGGTGCCTCTTGCACAACAGTATATTGGAATTAGTGAGCAAAACTTTGCAGCTCGCAATGACTTGTTGAATGATATTTGTTACAGAAAGGTATCCTTTTTCATGTGGAGTTTTCTTATTTAATATCAGTCTTAAATTGGAAATGGGGATTGAGGGTACTCTTTGTTCTAGGTTGTTGATTCATTACGGCAAGGTCATCAGGCAATGGTTTTTGTTCATTCACGGAAGGATACAGCAAAGACAGCAGAGAAACTAGTAAGCTCATTATTGTGCTTCTTAAAGTCTAATCTTTATATGTTGCATTTGTTTCTTGTAGATGCTGTTGACATGTTGTGACAACTGAAAAATGGAAACCTAATTGTCATGAAGAAATTACAGAAGAAACAGAGCAAAGCATGCCACAAAAGAATATATCAAGTTATTTAAAAAATGAAATTTGTAGAAAATTTAATCATTGAGTTTTAACTTCACAGGTATTTGTATAACTGGCCTCATCCCCAAAATAGAGAAGGGGGAGGACCCAAAATTAGCAGTTTGATTTAGAACAAGATGAAGGTTGAATTGATATGTAATTATCATGTATTTGACAAAATGTATCAAAATGAAGCTAAATCTGCTGCATTTTGTAAATTTTTACAATTAATAAAATAAATGAAACTACAATATGGGTTGACATATGCCTCGGTGGTGTTCTACATCTTACATGCAAGAGGCAAGAGGTTGCACTACCTTGGCAATTTGGAGTTGGCTGTGTTTCTTTAGATGGTTTTGACCTGGGAAAGGGTCCACGATCTCATCTGGATCAGATCTGTTACAAGGCTGCTTTACTTGTGTGCACAAATAGTGGCACACTCTCACACACATCTGGAGAGTGCTCTGTGGAATTATTTATGCTTGAACCCCTCAGTTTTTTATTTGCTTTAGTAGGTTTTTAACATGTTATCTGGAACAGGTTGAGCTTGCTCGGAAGTATGATGATTTGGAACTCTTTACGAATGATGCACATCCACAATTTGCTTTAATTAAGGTAACATAGGCTTCCTTCTTTATCAGGCTCAAGCCCATGCCAGATTTGGCTTAGAGTCTAATTGGATTTTGGAATTAATGTTTTTTTTATAAATAATTTTCAAATGTATGCATTTCAGAAAGAGGTCGTTAAGTCCAGAAACAAAGATGTTGCTGAGCTTTTTGAACATGCTATTGGCATTCATCACGCTGGGATGTTACGTGCTGATAGAGTTCTGACTGAGAAGCTTTTCTCTGATGGACTCTTGAAGGTTGAGCTCATCCAGCTTAGCACTTTAGAAGTTGGCTCATATATTTTCTAAATTTAGTTTATTGCTATTTCAGGTGCTTGTTTGCACAGCAACTTTGGCATGGGGTGTAAATCTTCCAGCTCACACTGTTGTGATTAAGGTCAGGACATCATTAATATAAAGATATTGATTCTTAATCATTGCAGCAAGTGTTGCATACATAGACAAGGTGGAAATGAAACTTGGTGCTGGTGTATTTAGATATTAATGTATAATACTTGAACTTGTTTCTACTTTTTTGTGATTTACATATTTAGTCAGTTCTTCTATTTAGACTTTCCCTTAGTATTAAAATTGGAGTCTGCCTTCTTATGTGCGAAATAGTAAAAAGTACTCCATTTCATATCATTCAGCTTTTGGAAGATTGAAACTTTTGACTTTCAGTTTGTTGCAATGCTCAAAACTGGAACATAGTGGCTCACTGAAATTTACAGCTTAGAGAAACGACAAAAATTTAGGAAACTTTAGGCGGTCAAATCTGTTCCTTTATTTCTGATTTGTTTCACAGCAGCACATAGTAGGCAAGTGAGTGTCTCATGCTTCTTGCCTTTTTTTAATTCATACCATCTTTTTTCATTTTTCAGGGTACCCAATTATATGATCCAAAGGCCGGTGGGTGGCGAGATCTAGGCATGCTCGATGTTATGCAGGTTAGATGCAAGATTATTTTGAATACATCTAAAAGAACTCAGATTTATTGTATGGCTGTTGTAATTGGTCTCATTATATTACTCTTCTAGATCTTTGGCAGGGCTGGGAGACCTCAATTTGACAAGAGTGGTGAAGGCATTATAATCACATCTCATGAAAAACTGGCGTACTATCTAAGATTGCTGACAAGTCAACTTCCCATTGAGAGTCAGGTAGTTTTTGATTGTTTGACTTTGAGAAATTTAAAAAACAATTTTAGATGCATACTCTTCATCATAGAGTTGAGTTTGTAATAATATTATCCAATCTGTCTTAGAGTTGGAGTACTATTTGGATGGCTTAACAACTTACAGGCTATGTTTTGCAAGGCTGCTTGTAGTCTTCTCTTCATTTTCTGCTTTAAATTTCATATCTTGGTTCATATGGTCATTTGCAGGTATAACCAAAGGTTTGATCTCTTGAATTCTAGGAAAATTTTCTGTTATTGCCTTAGCAGCACATTAGGGACATTGTCAAGATAGTTTAAATAAGTTGCACTTAAGTGTAAAATTTATGAACTTCTGATCATTATATATGATATTCATTTGTACCTTGCACAGTATTGCAACCAGGGATTTCTCAGAACTGTATTTTACTTGCCAAATGAAGTAAATATTTGAGTGAAAATGCTGGATGGGAACATCCTTACACTAATGCGTGGAAGATTGGTAAACCCATATTTAGGGTGATATGCAGAATGGAATATGAGATAAAATCTGAATCATGGTAGGACCAAATGAAGCTCTGATGTTGAGATTATAAGTTTGTTGACTGGGAGAAATACAAGTGGTTTTTGTTGTTGGTGTTTGGCCTTATTTTCTTTGTGGTGATGCTCTTATAAGAGTATAATGATAATTTTCTAATTAGTAATGCTGTTATAAACATATTATAATTTGATTGTTTGTTGATTCTTTGCATCTCTACCTGACTCCGTTAATAGTGTTCTGGTCACTGTTTTTACAAAAATATATGTTCCTTCTTTGTGTTTCCAGTTTATTAGCTCCTTAAAAGACAATTTAAATGCAGAGGTGGCATTGGGTACTGTCACCAATGTTAAGGAAGCCTGTGCATGGCTTGGGTATACCTATCTTTTCATCAGGATGAGGCAGAATCCTTTGGCATATGGTATTGGATGGGACGAGGTACACTATAACTTGCTGGTTATTGTTACCTTATATATTTAAATTTTTTCTTAATGGCATAATCTATTTGCATCATTTGGCATCGTTCATCTGATCAATTTCTTATATTTTACTGACATTCATTGCTAATGAAATGATATACTGTATAGTCTGTACTTTGACTTATAACTCTAGACTAATCCACACAAAGGTCTGAAATATTGTTAGATATAAAGGAAAAAGCATTTAGACAATTTGGTTCTTCGATAATTGTGGTATTTGCTTTGGGATAAATATTTGCGGTATTTGGATCTTCCATGCCAGCGTTTTGAAACCCAATGTTATGTTAAACGCTCAGTTCTTGGGTTGAAGAATGAGGTCTTGGTCTGGCCTGGCCTAGCGCAGCTCAGCTTAGAATATGGATACTGAACTGAATACCAATAACAGCTCTCTATATTTAAATGACTGTTTAAAGAGATGTTGATTTTAGATTTTTCTACAGTAGACCCTCCTTTAACTATTAAAATTTGAGCCATCTTCAATTATTTACTGGAAAACATTCATTATCTTTGAACCAGACAACCAGTAGCATAGATCATAATATTCTTGCAAAACTTGAGATCTGTAATCAGTAGATTACTTCATTGATCTATTTCTTTGCCTCAAAATCTGAGATGTCTTGCAGAAGTGTTATGAATCTACATGTCTTGGAATAGGCCACAGGTTTTTGCCTGTTTCACACTTATAGAACATCATTTTCGATGGTCCTGATTATTAAAAGTCGCTCTTAACGTGTACGCTTCTGTTGGATGCTTACTCTAAAACTCTTCTATTTGGCAGGTCATTGCAGATCCTTCTTTAAGTTTGAAGCAAAGAGCTCTTATAGCAGATGCTGCTCGTGCACTCGATAAGGCCAAAATGATGCGGTTTGATGAGAAAAGTGGCAACTTTTATTGTACAGAGCTTGGCCGCATAGCAAGCCACTTTTATATCCAATACTCTAGCGTTGAAACTTACAACGAAATGCTGAGACGTCACATGAATGATAGTGAGGTCATTATCATCTTCTTGGAATTTGCTTTGCGTTTGCATCCGTTTACTTGATGGTTTAGTTTACTTATTTTACTTTTAAATTATTTGAGTTTGTCTGGAGAGTTAGCCGGCTATCAGGATGTTTGGACATAGAGTATGAGGATTACCAATACTAAGTTCTTTACCAATCATTTTTATAAGTATGTATTGTCTAGGCACACTGCATTGTGATGATTTCCGTCTGTTCACTTGTCACAGGATTGTATCCTCCATTTCAGGTCCTTTTTTGCCGGCTCCTTCCCCCACTTCACCAATTAATATTTCCTTATTAACTATATTAATGTAGGTCATTGACATGGTTGCCCATTCTTCTGAATTTGAGAATATTGTTGTTCGAGAGGAGGAGCAAAATGAGCTTGAGATGTTGCGCATGTCATGCCCCCTAGAAGTTAGGGGTGGTCCTTCAAATAAACATGGAAAAATTTCAATTCTCATTCAGGTTTTAACTTTCTCTCAAAATTTTATATTATTTTCCAATGTAAAAGAAATACAATATTTGATGTATGACACTTTGCTTGCTTAAATATGCAGTTGTACATATCTCGTGGTTCAATTGATACTTTTTCATTAGTCTCTGATGCTGCATATATAAGTGCAAGCTTGGCTCGTATCATGCATGCGCTATTTGAAATTTGTTTGCACAGAGGCTGGAGTGAGATGTCCTTGTTCATGTTAGAATATTGCAAAGCTGTAGATCGCCAAATTTGGCCACATCAACATCCCCTTAGACAGTTTGACAAGGATCTTTCCTCAGAAGTTTGTCTATTGTTGCTTTGTTCATTCTATCGAAGTAAACATGCAACAAGCATTTTTTGATAATGTTTTTGACTGTCCAGATACTGCGGAAGCTTGAAGAACGAGGAGCTGATTTAGAACGTCTACAGGAGATGGAGGAAAAAGACATTGGAGCACTTATTCGCTATCCTCATGGTGGAAAGGTGTATTCCTTATTAATTGTTGTGCTTGTTATTTCTCCTCTTTCCTTTTTCTGACCTTTTCTTTTGGGTGGGATAATGGAAGTTGGTTAAGCAATATCTAGGATATTTCCCATGGATTCAGTTATCGGCAACTGTAAGTCCAATCACCAGAACTGTCTTGAAGGTAATTTTTACTAATAACTCCTATTTAGCTGCTTGGGATTTTCAGTTTCTGTGTAATCATTTGAAATTTTTTGGACAACTGTTATGATGGCATTTAAATTATTAGGTGGATTTGCTCATAACTCCAGACTTTATATGGAAAGATCGTTTTCATGGTGCTGCACAACGTTGGTGGATTCTTGTTGAGGTGACGTGAAATCACACTCATGCTTGTTAGTATTTGAGCAAGAGGGGTTATGTTTCTCTGTACAGCTTGATGATAAATTTTCTTCAATAATTGCTCAATTAAAATTGGCATGAACGTTGAAGTTAGATTCTTGTTGACTCAAGGTGTTTAATCAGGTCTCTTTATTGCACCCATATGCATTTCAATGCTTACCTACAATGTAAACTCAATTTATCTGCATGTTTTCAGTAACTTATCCCTTGTCAGATTTTCTATATAATATTTATTCTTTTATCTTGATATTTTAATATATTTTTGAAAATAAGAAAAGTTCTTATGTAATGTTGCGATGAAGTTTCATATATATGTTTTTTATTTGGTGGTAGTATTGATGGTAGAAAATGTGAACACGTGTTTTCATTCACTTAGGCATGATGGCCATCTTTATGTGAAATTGCATACAGATCTTTGTACCATCATGGTAGTTTTGAAATTTGAACACTCTATTGAATCCTTGTTATATGAATCTAGTATAACTTGCCATGGCCATGTGTCATGGTTTGGAAAACCTAATTTATATCTGATGCCTGGTTGAGTTGAATACTTGTTAATTGATTAGTTGGGCACTTTATTTCATCTATTACTGTAAACCTGATTGAAAATTAGACAGGATTCTGAGAACGATCACATCTACCATTCAGAGCTTTTCACATTGACAAAGCGAGCGGCACGAGGACAGCCTCAGAAGCTCTCTTTTACTGTGCCAATTTTTGAACCACATCCACCACAATACTATATTCGTGCTGTTTCTGATTCTTGGCTTCACGCAGAAGCTTTCTACACTATTTCATTCCATAATCTAGCTCTGCCGGAGGTACTTCAATTTTTTGTCCTTTATTTTGAAGATATCTTGACAAGGCTTGTTTTTTTTATTTTCTTCTCCACCCTCTCTCTCTATCCTGTTCTTCCTTTCTGGCTCTTTCAAGTTTCA
Organism: Triadica sebifera; assembly: GCA_023653625.1. Classification (NCBI taxonomy): domain Eukaryota; kingdom Viridiplantae; phylum Streptophyta; class Magnoliopsida; order Malpighiales; family Euphorbiaceae; genus Triadica; species Triadica sebifera. The sequence continues at coordinate 30,768,448 of CM042906.1, forward strand.
AAATTTAGTCTCATGTGAAGATAATGATATGTTCAGGCTCGTTCTATACACACAGAACTTCTAGATTTAAAACCTCTCCCTGTGACATCACTTGGAAACGATTTGTATGAAGCCTTATACAAGTTTTCTCATTTTAATCCCATACAAACGCAGGTGCAGTTCAGTATAATTTTTGTTGATATATTTTCATGATTGTAAGCTATGTCATACTATTACACATTGGTTATATGATGCCTTTGTTTGGAAATTGCAGATTTTTCATGTCCTCTATCATACAGATCACAATGTACTCTTAGGTGCTCCCACTGGAAGTGGGAAAACTATATCTGCTGAACTCGCCATGCTTCACCTCTTTAATACTCAGCCAGATATGAAGGTTTCCTTCCTCCTGCATCCCTTCCCCCTCCTCCTCCCCCTTCCTCTTCTTCTCTTCTTCTTCTTTGTGGGCAATACAAATGAAATTGGAATCATTATTATTTATATCTACTAGTGCCAGTTGTGAAATGTTGGGTTTTTCATATCCTTATAATTGGCTTCTTCCTAATGCATGCAGGTTATTTACATAGCGCCTTTGAAGGCTATCGTACGAGAAAGAATGAATGATTGGAGAAAGGGTCTTGTCTCTCAGCTTGGGAAAAAGATGGTGACAAAATTTATTCATTTGACATTGTGTATACAAGTGTGCGTGGATCTGGTTGTGTGTGTGTGTGTGCATGTTTCATGTGGGTGTAGTGTCTTGCATTGACATATGATCACTGTAATTAAGAGGATGTTATCAGTATAGCGTTTGCATATTAACATATGCTACTGGAATTAAAAGAATGTTTTTATCAGGTTGAGATGACTGGAGATTATACTCCAGATTTGATGGCCCTCTTGTCTGCAGATATCATAATATCGACCCCTGAGAAATGGGATGGTATCAGTCGTAATTGGCATAGTCGAAGCTATGTAACAAAGGTGCAGTTATTTGATGTTTAGGCGTCATTTCTTTAAGATAATTATTTTTCTTATTTATGTTGTTTTTCTTAGGCCAATATTTTACTGTCTAATTCTAAGTGTGAGTCCTTTATTAATAGGTTGGGCTTATGATTTTGGATGAGATTCACTTACTGGGAGCTGATCGTGGTCCCATCCTTGAGGTATTAGTCATTCATTGTAATGGCTGTAATATATTCATAACTTTATTTTAACATAGTGCCTGTAGTCTCATGTTAAGACAGCACTGCACTGCACCACAAACTTTACCTGTTAAATATGCTCATGTAGTAAATAATGTAGACCCCATAATTGGAGAATTCAACTTTCAAGTGCTGTGTATCTATTTTCACTTGATTTGGAGAATTGCTGTATTTCATGTATTTGGAGGTTAATATAAGTTCTGTTCATGCTGACATGACATGACAAGTATATCATCTCTCTCTCTCTCTCTCTCTCTGATTGTTGATTTCAGGAGATTACAAAGGGCTGGGTCTGTATGAGGCTCTTCAACCTGACAACCAGATTTATTTTTGTTATTTTTATTGTTGTGATTGTTGTCCTGTGATTTTTTTGACCATCATTTGGAGAAAAAGTTATTATTCTTACCCTTTTTATTAGTTTTGTGCTCAAATATGCACGAGTTGAAAATTAGTCTAATAGCTGCAATTCAGCAGTCAGGGGGGGAATGTCATCCATTCTGGGTCAGCTTTCTACTTTGATATCACTATGAACATGGATTTCTAGTTGGATCATAGCCAGCTGGAACGGTGTTAAAATTGTTTCTGATATCAAATAATTTATATTCAGGTTATATCGGAACTAAATAGTTAATGGAATATTAGAATGAAAAGTAATATGAATATTGCATCTGGGAATTCTGTTCCCTGGAAGTGAATTAATAATAGTAAATCTTTTTTACTTGAACTGCAAATATGTTTTAGTTTCTTTGACAACATCATTCGCGTAACAGGTTATCGTTTCAAGGATGAGATACATATCCTCCCAAACAGAGCGTGCAGTGCGTTTCATTGGTCTTTCTACAGCTTTGGCAAATGCAGGGTATGTTTATATGGAGCACAATTTGTGGAACTGATATTGTCCTGCTGTATCATGATAAGTTATGTTTATTTTCCAACTATATGATGCGGTTTCACAAGTCTTCACTTTTAATTAGATCTTCATTCTACAAAACCATTGTTTGTTTATGGGACATGTTACAGAAATATCAGTAACTATTGACCTAGGATGAATTTCATTTTTGCACTGGTACCTTTTTAAATGCTAAACTTGTTCTGTATGTGGAAATTGCTTTTTGAGTAAAATTTTCTTTTGGATAAAAATCTGCATTTCTTTTAAACTCCCAAACTACCCTGTGTATATAGATACAAATGTTTAGTAGGCTCTGCATATAATGTAGGCCTGATGATGCTAAATATCTTTAACTGTTCGTATTTTTGAGAGAGAGAGAGGTTTATGGGACATGTCCCAAAAATATCAATTACTATTAAACTAATTAAGAAGGGAGAGAGAGATTGAATGAATTTTAGTGCTTGGATAAAATTGCAACTAATTGGTGGAATCAGAACAAAATTGCTAAAACGCAAAAAGGCTTGGATATATAATGTCATTAGAGGCCTTCAATTTGATATTTGCTTAAAACATGCATTTTACACCTTGCTAATTCGACTCAAGTGGAATTTTGTCCTACAGTAAAAATATTAAAATTAGTGATCTTTGCAATTTTTTGGGACTAAATTTTGGTTAAATAAATTAATTATATCATAACATTATGTTCGGAATTTAGAGCTACTGATTACAAACATTAGTAAACCAATGGCTAGTTTCATTGTTTTGAATATCACTTTGATAATTGCTTCAAACTTCCAACGTGATCTTATACTATAATTGGCACCCTTGCATATTTTGCCATATTACTGTGTTCATTCAGTTGGTCAAGAACTGGTGAGGTGCATTTGTCCCACTAATTCCTTGTTTTAATTGTTTTCTTGTTCTTTTTTCTAGTGATTTGGCTGATTGGTTGGGAGTTGGGGAAATTGGATTGTTCAACTTCAAGCCAAGTGTGAGGCCTGTTCCCTTGGAAGTCCATATCCAGGCAAGTCAATGTAGTGCTTCACATGGAATATCTTTAGTCGCAGAATGTGGGTTTGTTATATAAGATGATATTGTTTTCTTCGTTTTTGATATTATAAATTTATGCCCCTTGATGTTAATGGATGTCAAAGGAATATGCTGATTGACATAGTTCCCTAAGTATCTATAATTTATGCTGTGACATGTTTGTCTTCGCATTCTCAAATATAACAAGCCCATATACTTATTAATGCAATAAATTGATTTGTTAAACTCTTACTTTCAAAAATATGTATATCTTGATTAATGCTCATTAATTCTCTAATAAGAAATTGAAAAGAAAAAAAAAAGCGGTATCACAGTGTGGCAAATAAGCATCCTTTTTTTTTTTTGGCAAGATGGCTTATCTTGATTATTTGGGTAAAAGACATTTTTTTCATGTGAACTGTAACATCGCATCAAATCTCAGACTTTGCTTTGTATGCTTTAGCATATTTGGATGTAATTTTGTTTTTCTGTTTGAGATGAACAGATCAGTGATATTTCTTCCATTAGAACCGTTTTTTTAGGGTTGTGCTTAAAGAAATGTATGAGGTGCTAATGTTTGTAGAGGATTTTAGAAGGGGGGGCAACAATCTCATTTGTGAAGAATGGTAGCTTTGTCTAGTTGGAACCTTGTAGGGTGACAAATTCCTAAGTGACTTGATCTTGGAGATCAAAGTGATAGCTATAATAAATTTGTTATTCATGATTTGTTCTGCCTTCAAGGCTCTAGGTCATTCTTGGAGTTCCTTTGTGCATCAGATTTAGGCATTAATTTTTTTTAACTATTTTTTATTTTTTCCTTCCCTCGGCGCTTTCTGTATAATTCTATTGTAGTTGATCCCCATTTGTTTTCAGGTCTCTACTATTACATACAAGCAAGTTAGTTTTGTTTCCTTGTTGGATTTCATCATTGTCTTATTTAAGATTAAGGGTCTGTTAATTTCCACATAGAAAACTTGGGTCCATAAAGCACGATAGTATAGAAATTTTAGTTTAATCTCCAAGGATTAGAAATTTAGTATTTTTAGATGTGCAGCCATTGCTGCTAGGGTATTGGTATTGGATATTGGATTATGTCTTTTGTTAGTAGCGTTCAACCATCACAAAAAATATTGTTTAGTGACTGGACAATTTTTTACCACTTGGGAATATTTTTTCCTATTATAATGCTATTCTGTCTCTGACTGTACAGAGGTTAGTGATGCATTTTCTTGGTTTTATAATGATATGGAAACATATGAGTGCCTTATATTTTGCATTATGCAACTGGTTGTAAACAGGGGTATCCAGGAAAGTTCTACTGTCCAAGGATGAATAGTATGAACAAACCAGCATATGCTGCAATATGCACCCATTCACCTACAAAGCCAGTCCTCATATTTGTGTCATCTCGTCGGCAGACAAGACTTACCGCACTTGATCTCATTCAGGTGAGATGCAATGTTAGGTTGAGGATATTTCTTGTTCCATCCCTGACAATATTGCAATTTACTCATGATGTTATTATGTGTGCACATAGTTTGCAACTGCTGATGAGCATCCGAGGCAGTTCCTGAGTATGACAGAAGAAGCACTGCAGATGGTTCTTTCTCAGGTCACTGATCAGAATCTGCGGCATACCTTACAATTTGGCATTGGGTTACACCATGCAGGTTTAAATGACAAAGACAGATCTCTGGTTGAGGAACTTTTTGCAAATAACAAGATCCAGGCACTTTCCTTACTTAAATGCTTTTATCCTTTTGCTTACTTTGGAAGTACCTATTTATATATGAGATTGGTTCTGTTTATTGAAATGTAGGTGTTGGTATGTACAAGCACACTTGCTTGGGGAGTGAATCTTCCTGCTCACCTTGTTATTATCAAGGTGAGGCAAACTATGTTTAACACAAGTCTTTTGAAGCTCTACTTTTTTTTTTTTAATTTTTTCATACACCACACATGTAAGAAAATGTTTGGGAGTAATAATGATTTGTAATGTACTTTATAGCCTAGAAGCAAAGATAAACTCTTGCCAGATTTGTGTTTATTTCTCTAAGAAAAGCTTAATAAACTTTAGCAATGGAAAAAGTTATTCAGAGGACTCTCATGGATTTAAATGCATTAGAAGAATGGTAATAGGAAGGATAATATTTAGGGTGTTCAAGATAATTAGTGTCAAGAGTAAGATTGGAATCAGAAAATGAAGTGCACTAGGTTCATGGCCCTGAATTCAGCTTCAACTTGTGATCTTGACACCACTTGTTTTTTCTGCTTTTGACAATTAATTCCTAAATCATAGATTAGTAATACTTCTTGGGATTAGCCATGAAAGAGATATTTGTGGTCCATGACTTGCAGAATGATTGGCTTTTGACATATACACTGAATGGATAATTAATTAAATTATGTTGAATTGATGAGATGCTTGGAAATGCCTTTTCAATTCTGGCTTTTCCATGTGCTTAATACATACCTTTTCGTATGGAGGTCCTTGTTGGAGTCATTATTTCAGCCAAACTTGCATAATATGTTTCTTTTCAGGGAACAGAATATTATGATGGGAAGACAAAGAGGTATGTTGATTTTCCCATCACAGATATCTTGCAAATGATGGGTCGTGCAGGCCGCCCACAATATGATCAACATGGGAAAGCGGTCATTCTTGTTCATGAACCGAAAAAGAGCTTCTATAAAAAGGTTATATTAGAATGAGACTTATGAGTTTTAACGTGCCATTAACAGTCTTTTGTTTTGGAAGGTAAAAGTCCGTATTTTTTTTGGCAGTTCCTATATGAACCATTTCCAGTTGAGAGTAGTCTGAAGGAGCAGTTGCACAATCACATCAATGCAGAGATAGTCACTGGCACAATTTGCCATAAAGAGGATGCCATGCATTATCTTACATGGACATACTTGTTCCGTAGAATGGTATTAATTTTGACAATTTCCTTGATTAAAAACTAATTCAAAATATGGAAACATATAATAGTTGGTTTTCGGAATTTTGATCCCTCCAGGTCTTTAGTTGGCTGATAGAGCTTATAGTTTAACAGGGTTAAATTCTAATATCTAAAATCTTCCACCAAGGCCTTTCATAAGGAATCTGATTGTCTGGTTACATTATTGTTCACGTGAGACCAGTTATTAAATTGCATAAGTGAACTAAGGCAAGATCTTCAGAAATTATACATTCTTGTTGTATGAATCTTTTGTCTCTTACCATATTGTACCAGGTCATTCTATATATAGTTATCAGCGCCCTTTTAAATTGGGGAAGCTTTTCCATATATGAAAGCTGAATTTAGAGATGCAGAAGTGTGTACAAACCCAGAAATCCTCAAACTTTATAAGAATGCAATAAAGCCCTAAAACTGTTCTTTTCATAATCCTTGAACATCATTCCTAAACCTAGTGCTGTTATACTATAATAACCTAGCCTTTTCACAAATAAAAGACCATTTGAATTATGGAGTATGATTATGTGCAAACGCCATAGTGATATTTTTGTTGTTTTGGCAATTTAAAGTGGTGGTAAGAATTGCTGTTACAAGGTGGCTATGGTTGTCTAAGAGTTGTGTAGCATTGAGCCATGGAAGGTGGTTCTAGGAAAATAAAGAAGCAGAATATAAAAAGAAAGGAAAAAGATAACAAGTATTATTCAAAATGATTTGCTTTGTGGATGCTATGCAAGAACTTAATTTCAATTTTTCCATATAGGCACCATGTCTACATCTCTGCTAACAATGTTGATTTGTGTTACGACTTAATTTTTACACTTCACAGTTTTGGGACTCAACAGTTTTGAAGTAGTCTTTCGTTAACACTGCTAAGTTATGGACTAACATTTAACTTTTGATACTCTTTTTAATTCTTTTAATAGTTTTAGTCAACTGGGAAAAATGAAATTTAGGATTTGATTTAGACATCCCAAAAAGTTCGAGGATTGAGATTCCATATGCTCAAGGACCTCCCCAGTGTTTGTCCCCCGAAAATAGTAACCATGTCACTGAAAATGAGTAAATAGCATGTAAACACTTGAGAGGAGCAGTTTTGTCAGAACTCAGAAGAGTATGTTATAAAATACCAATTCACTTACGTTATGCTGTTTTCTGGAGATCAATTTATTTTTTATTTGAATTATTCTGAATTTCCTGTTATTACATGTCAATCAGCAAAATTTTGTTCTTGATTTTTATCTTCTTGAATTTTAATGTTTGACATGGTGCATATTTTGTAATATTGGTGGTATAGTTATTGATATCATTAGAAGATTGCTGTTACTGCAAAAAATGGATGCTTTTTTCAATAGTAGAAAAATAACATTAATTGAGGTTTAAACTCATTTTTTCATTATATGTTTTATCGAAACTTCCTAGTGTCCTCGCTATTAAACTCATTTTCATGTTGACAACCATTCAATTTGTAGATTTTGCAAATCTAAAAAGATATTACTCTTTCAGAAAATATCATTCTTTACCTGAGAAAGTTGATATGAATAGAATCTGTTGCAGATGGTTAATCCAGCCTACTATGGTATAGAGAATGCAGAGCCAGAAATTCTGAGTTCTTACTTGTCCAGGTAATAAGGGCCTGACTAGTTAATTATTTTGTCTGACATGATCATAAGAACAGATTTAAGCATTTTTTTACTTTAAAGTTCTACTTTGCTTAAAAGTAAATAATTTCAGGAGCACTTCTGAGCATTTGAAGCAGAATAGAAAGTAAAAAGATTATCATATCTAGGATAGAATTGAAGATACTTGTCAATCAATTATTTGATAATCACTTTCTAAATGATCATTCATTGATTAAAATTACTTGTGCAACTTTTCCTTCCATCTTTTCTTCTGTTTTTGTATTTCAAATTTTTATTCCCCTTAAATGACTCTATTGGGTTCTCTTCTAAGAAAATACTAGTGGACCTCTTATGACGTCCTTTTTAGGCTGGTTTCAACTTTATTATTTTTATGTAAAATGGGAATACCAGGCTGTTAATTAAAAAAGGAGGAAAGAAAGAAAAACAAAACCTTATGTTTTACAAAATTATTTTGAAATAATTTTTTAAAAACTAATCTCAACTTTGTGACCTTAAAATTGTTGTTTTTTGCATTGATCTTGTGATTAACGAAATTATCTTGAAATGAACTTTCTGAAAAATTAAGATTGAATACTCTCATTTCATGACCTAGGTTTAATAAATCTTGTCATCTCCATTAACAGAACTATTACTGCTATTGATAAATTATGACCAGAAAACCAAAATCTATTTTAGATCCTAAGAGAAATGATATCAATATATTCAATTTATAGTATTTAAACTAACAATTTGAGTCATTTTGCTAATTTGAAAAAAAAGGTAATGATAGCACCAAGCTATATTGATGAAGGGATTGGAAATGTAACTTCTATAACTTTCTGGCAATGCTATAACAATTTATCTTTGGCAGATTAGTGCAAAATACATTTGAGGATCTTGAAGATAGTGGATGCATCAAGATGAACGAAGACAATGTGGAGTCCATGATGTTGGGCATGATAGCATCACAGTACTACCTTAACTATGTGACAGTATCAATGTTTGGATCAAATATAGGGCCAGATACATCTCTTGAAGTGAGTTCCAGAAAATGTTCTTGCACATTTTCATAATTTTGTTCACATTATATCATTGTGTGGAATTGTCTTTATCACAGGTATTTTTGCATATTCTAGCTGGTGCTTCTGAATATGATGAACTTCCTGTGCGACATAATGAGGTACTTTCTTGGCCTATTGTCTCTCTCTTTTTTTGGTTGGGTAAAAATTCATGAACCCATTTAGTTGTCACAAAAACTTATTCTGTTAATACTGTAGATCATATAATCTTGGGAGATATTTTGCCCAACAACATATACTTATTTTTTATTTTTTTAAAAAAGAAATTGGGACATTGTGCTATAAAATTCCCGGGGGTTGGCATTCCATGTGCATGATATATACACATGAAGCATTAAAAAGAAGAATGAAAAATTAAATGGTAAGCAACTGGATCTAAAACTTTTGCAGTATGCCCAAACTTGGGAAAAAAATTCTGGAGGTCAAATTTTGTGAACGTGATATCCAAGATAGAAAATAACAGTCAATTTCACATTCATAAACACATGCTCAGTGCCCTGAGAAAATGAACATTCACCTTTAATAACAGTCATGCTTGTGCTCCATTCAGGACTTCTGATTATCACTGTTCTAGCCTCTTAATGCCACTTGACTTTGTTTTTATAATTGAAGATGAAGGTGTCATCAGCAGCCACATGTTTGATTGTTCTTGTTAGCTGACCAACTGAATTGTCCAATTTGGCCATAATGAGATCATATTCAGTATTATTGTATAGAGAGAAAAGGATGCTATAATACAATGATCTTTTACAATAAATAAAGAGAACAAATGCTGTTAGCTTGGTTTGTAGGCTACAGGGAAAAGTGACAATATTTTGAGAAATTTTGAGATAATGAAAATTTGGAACATTAATATTAATTATTAAAGTACTGTTTATCAATATTGATAAAGATGACCTTGTATAGAATGTGGAATATGTGGGCACTTTCAGAACCCAAATTTCAGCTTTTATTGTGAAGTTTTTAGAAGTTGTGTGTTCTGTTTCTTCCTCTTGAGATCTTCTCGATAGAAGTCCATTATTTGGCATTTCATATGCTATCTTCAAAGATCCTGTGATATGTGAGAGGCTGCATTAAGACGGAATTGCTGTTCTGTTGTTGGGAGATAAGTGTGGGGGTTGAAAGTATTGGCATGACCTTTGACTTAATTATGTCAATATGCCATATACATTTTAGACAACTATATATTGTATTCCAAAAAATCATATGCTGCTAAAAGTTGTTTTTTTTTGGGGTATGAGGCACAAATGATGAAGTTATCTTTAAAAATTGTATTGCTCTATTACAGGAAAATTATAATGAAGCATTGTCCAAAAAAGTTCGGTATATGGTGGACAAGAATCGGTTAGATGATCCTCATGTCAAAGCAAATTTGCTATTTCAGGTTGGTAATTGTTAATGAGATTATTTTCTGGCATAGTTTCCTGCCTTAGTAATTATTCTCTTGTTTCCCTTTCATTTATTATTCTTTTCTCATGTCTTCTCTTATTGTAGGCACATTTTTCCCAGTTAGAGTTACCTATCAGTGACTATGTAACAGATTTGAAATCAGTATTGGATCAAAGCATACGCATTATACAAGCCATGATAGATATTTGTGCTAATAGTGGATGGCTTTTAAGCTCAATTACATGCATGCATCTTCTGCAAATGGTCCTGCAGGTATTTCTCTCTTTATTGCATGTTAAACATTTTAAGAGAAGGAATTTAGTTTTGCCTGTCTGCCTTTGTCAATTTGTTCTGTTCTTTTCGGACTTGCTTATTACTAAATATACTGACTTTCCTTCTCAATCAACACTTCCTGTCTCAGAAGCTGGCTGACTGACCACTAGGCCTATGATATTATTTTGTGAATTATCCTCCATAAAAAATAAATACCCTTTTTAAGATGAGAGAATTCCAGAAGCAAATGCCTTCTCTAAAGAGTCTCGAATACAGTATTGCAAGTTTTTCAAGTACTGAACTCAAATCTCATAAATAAATCAGATATGAAAAGAAAAGAAAAAGATATATATATATATATATATATATCCGTTCTTGTGCTTCATTAATCTTACAACCTTAATTTTTTACTTTATGGAATCCTGATTTTGTTGTTACAGGTGAACCTTCAGTAAGAATATCAACTGGCTATCAATAATTAACTGAGTTTGTTAAACGTCTTTGCTCTATGAGGGCCAATCTCTATACGAGTATAATGAAGAAATTAACGGTCTTTTAATTGCTGAAAAACTAAACCTTCTCTCGAGAAAAATTGCTTCCAGGAAAATATTGGAAATGAGATTTGTTGTTTACTTGTAATAATTTTTGGAAATGTGAGGCATCATGACTCGTGTTCTGGAGATTCTCTGAATATAACAAATCCCATACTATAAATTTTTCTTCAAAGAGAAATTTGAAAATGGCTGCATTTTTCCAATGGGTGTTATAAAAGTGCCCACATTACAGATCAGGGTTAAAAGACTATCACAAATTATCTTTTACTTTATTCATGCAAATGCTTATATTACTTGTATTTGTGGAATCATCTTCATTTTACCTCAATTCATACATTGAATACATTCCTTTTCTGCTTGATCCCTCTCTAACTCTTCTGTATTTTGTCAGGGTTTATGGTTTGATAAAGACTCTGCCCTGTGGATGTTGCCATGCATGAATACCGATCTGGCATCATCATTAAGCAAGAAAGGAATCTCTACCGTGCAGCATCTATTGGATCTTCCGAAGGCAACTTTACAGGCAATGGTTGGAAATCTTCTCGCTTCAAAATTATATCAGGTGCATTGTCCTTTGATTTTGCTGACTTCGGCAAATGTTTTATGTACCAAACTTTTGTTATTTTTGTTTTCCCTTTGTGTGGGGTGAAAGGAGGGGCAGAGATAGAGAATGAGAGAAGGAATAAATAAGACTGCCAGCTCAATTCCATGAAGAGAGGGATTGGTGAGTGAGAACTTTTGCTTAAAGCAATCATAAATTAAATTACGTACTCCACGAAAATTTTTTTCCCTATATGCAATCAACGAGAAGAAAAAAATGAGAAAACCAATGAACAAAACAACTATCAAGGTAGCAAACCTCATTAAAAATCACTGGCCAGAACATGACCTAGCAGTCTCTGCCATTGATTTTCTTGGACACTTGATAACTACAGTTTAATGGTTTACAATAACTTTAAGAATCTATAAGGTAGTCTAGATCATTCTTCTTGAGACAAAAGGCTTACCTTCTTTCATAGTTGGTATTGGGGGGAGGATTCACTGATTATGTTTCAAAAGCCTACTCTTCTGTTTTTTGACCCTCATCCAAGAAGTCGTCTTCCATATAAATAATTTGATTTCTGACATTTGTTTAAATTGCTCCATTTATCTGCTTTAAAGATGCATCTACATTCACCTGAGTAATTTGCCGCTATGGTTAGATTAGATGTCCACCAAAAAATTTGTGAATATTTCTTTTTACAATGTCCAATCTGGGTTAAGATGTGATAGGAGTATCAAGTGGTCATGCAATGGTAAGATTTCTTTAAACGGGCTCTTCAACATGTTCTGCAGAGTCTATTTTGGGATGCAAAAGCACTCATCTAGGGTAGATGTGCCTCTTTACCATATATGATTATAAACGGAGCCATCCATGTCCAAGAAAGAAAATTGAATGTACCCAACCATGCATTAAAACATTTCTCGATGACATCTGTTTTGAATGCCACTGTTGATGGCATGTACGAGGGTTCTTTGAAGGTTACCCTTTTTTTTTTTCCTGTTTGCAATTTGTTTTGGAGCAGTTATGTGTGCCACATAGTAATGCTGCCATGTGATTAAATGTCGTATTTGAAATTTCTCTCTTTTATTCGATCCTCTGTTTTGTTATCAGGATTTGCAACATTTTCCCTGCATTAAAATGAAGTTGAAACTTAAGAAAAGGGACACTGGTGGTACGAAATCTCTTGTTCTGAACATCAAATTGGAGAAGACCAATTCCAGGCAAAGCACATCAAGGGCATTTGCCCCACGGTTCCCAAAGGTAGACATGTGCCACTTTTCTGTTTGGAGTTGTAAGACAAGCTAAGTTGATTGTCTTTCACAGGTGAAAGATGAAGCATGGTGGTTAGTTCTTGGTAATACATCCACCTCTGAACTATATGCTCTGAAGAGGGTTTCCTTCTCTGACCGCTTGGTTACTCACATGGATTTACCATCTTCATTGACCACTTTCCAGGTCAAAATCCCTTCCCCTCTTTCCAGTCATGCCTTCTTTTACATATTTTGCTATGCACTTGCCTTTATTACAGGGGTTTCCCTAGATAGAAGAAGAAAACACTCAAATTCTTTTAATCCATGTCCAGCCCTCTGCATCTAAAGATTTTTATTTTTTTATATATAGGAAAAAGGGATGAAATATATGAAGTAGAACTAGGGGGAGTTTCTCAAAAAACATTTAAATAATTTCTTATGATATTTGTAGAAAAATATGATGTTTTGACTTTTGAGCACTTGGTATAGGTGCTCCAAAGTATTATGTCAACTTTAGGACTGGATCTAGATCACCACTGCTAGCTTGGGCAACATTTATGCCTAGTGGGGTTCCGTTAGAATATTCTGAAAGTATTTCATATCTGGTGAGACTGTAAGGATAATCAAAGGGAGATGTTGGCACCCTCTCCTATTCACTCTTCGATTTGTTATCTCATGTTTGCTTTTCGTGAAAAAATACCAATTGAAGTGGAGGGGAACATACACTTTGAATTTTAAAGAGAAGGTTCGAAAACTAGTGACCTCTCACCCGATACAATAGAAAGCATAATCAAATTGTTTACTTGCAACTTGTCGTGAAGTTAATTTTTCTGTTGCTGAAAATTGTTGTTGATGTGTTCTTCAGGGGACAAAATTGATGTTTGTCTCAGATTGTTACCTTGGCCTTGAACAAGAACATAACCTTGAAGAACTAGTCAAGTCTCAAGAAATGGAAACAGGAATTTGAATTGAAATATTCTGCATGCAATACATTCATAATGTTCCAAATGAATAGGAGCTCATCATAAAAGCAAGCATCCGTCAATAGCAAATGATTGACTGCAACCATGTCTAATTGATGGGGGTGTGGAGCACTGTAAAATTGAACCCTGGTTCCTGGATCCATGAGTAGAGTTTCAAGGTGATTGAAATTGCAAGTACTCGAACCAATTGACACCTACACCACAACCGAATATGATAATCCTTTCCCGCCCCTTTTAAATTCTTCTCGCTGTGTATTTTTAATGGATAGGTAAGAATTGTTGGGATTTAGGTGAAACTGCTATATGCTTCCTCACTCTCAGTCTCAGAAGTTGTGGGTTCGAAAGTGTGGAATACGCACCTTTGAGAAAAGGGAGCAAGCATGGGTTGCGCAATTATAGTTACATGTGTAAATATGTTTATACTGCAATATTTAAGACTATAAAACAATGTTGCTACCGTAGATTTTAATTATTTGTCAATCTCAGAAAAATGAGATGTACAAGGAGTCTTTTCATTTTTCATTTACTTTTTATTTTCGTTTTTTAAATATCTCTATGGAGTAGTTCTTTTATCAAAATGTTGAAAACAGTATTAATTGGTTAGGAGAAAAAAAATGGAGATATAAATATTTATAATTGAGCTCAAAATGTTAAGTGAAAAAACATATTTTATTTGATCTTATTACAATTTATTTGATATAAAATTTTCTCACTAAAATATTGCACATGAAACCGGGGTTGTGTATGCTTCGCAGTTTCTGGTTTCGAATTTCGATTATATTTAAAAATTTTTATTCAAATACTAAAATTTATGAAGAGAAAATAATAAAATAGCATTTTTTTATCGAAAAAGAAGAGAGTCAGAAAGAGGCCGAGAATGTACTGTGCGTGGTTCTGTTTAATTTGGGAAGTTGAAAATCCGTAGAATTCAAGCAAGGATAGAGAATAAAAAGAAAGCAAAAACAACAGAAAACGAAGGGGAGGAAGGTTTGCTCTCGGCAAGATGCCAGTAACAACAAAAACTTTAAAACAGTGAGAAAAGTTCTGGAGAGAAAAGCTTATCCATAGGTGACACAAGCTTCGGTCAGCTTCGGTCACCCAATTCCAGCAAGTTAAATTATATTTCTAAGTTGAAAAGATCAAAATGTGCACATACTTTAAGTTCAGAAGTCAATTTAAACATTTACTTTTTATTTAATTCCTGAGATGAAAGCTATATTATATTTCGTTACCAGTTTGTCTTTTGCAGTAAATTTTAAATGTAATAGCCAAATATGATTTCGTCTAAGAGGCTTCAACTTGCTAAGAAAAGGAAATTCAAACCCTAATCTTTTTCAACCTAAAAAAAAAAAAGAAGATGATATCAATATTACACAATATGTTTGAACTGTTCTCAAAGTTGAACAAAAACGTTAATTATTCTGCTCCTATTTATATTCAATTGTCAATTAAAAGACTATTTACATAGTATGTTCTGCTACTAAAATTTCAATACTTAGTTATAAGTAGATTAATTACAATTGCAATTACTATAAATACCCAAAAAAATTTAAGAAAAGAATCGGAAGAGGAAAAGGACAATTTATTTGCTTTCTGTCACTTTATTGTCAGAATCATAACGATATTTGTCCACTGTATGCTGTGCTCTGTTTCACAAGTTTATGAATCAATCCCAGTCTGCATCGAAGAACCCAGCATCCTTCATCTCAGAGTAGTATGCATTATCTAAAAGAAACTCTTCTTCCTGTAGATACAAACCAATTCAAAACCAGGTAACTTTGATTCTCCATTTGCTCATCCAAAACCAGAATATAAGGTTGATTAGTAGTAAAATGTCATGGATAGCTTACCTGGAAAAAATCTGCCAGAAATGTTACATAGAGATAAGGAAGGTACAGTGAGTGATAGCAGACCACTATGAACTCATACAACCTGCAACAGAAGAGAGCAAGAAAACCTTATCCGAGTGCTATGGTAAATCGAAAAGCATATATGTTTGAATGCATAGTTTTCTGAATGAATGTTGTTTTAGAAGTACCAAATGCCAAAGCCAGCCCCAGTTACAGCAAGCCCACATGCAAATAATGCCACAACATTAGTGACAAACATTACAGTGATGTAGTTGTAGAATGATGGTCTAACTGCAGAATACAAGAAAAATAATTATCATTTGCGTTGAGCAAAAACTAATCTGAATAACAGCATTATGAATATGCTTACGAGGTAACTTCTCCCTCCATTTTGAGAAATGCACAAATAATATGTAGCCATAAACTGCTGCAAGTAATAGCTTGTAAATAATCCACATGCCCCATTTCATTATTTGTATGCTGCCATCACTATCAATGAACAGTGGGACCCCAAATCCAAAAACATAGATTCCCTGAAAGGAAATAGGAGTGGAAAAGGGATCACAATCAGGCAGGTGTTCAAGATGGTTGAAAATTTAAAGATAAATGCATTACAGAAACTTCAATATAATGCATATCAGGGCAACTGCTTAAATCCAGTAATGATAAAATCAGTTTAATTTCACTAATTTAGAAAAAATAGTAACGCAGGTACTATATGTCATCTAATTACCCCACTGCTTCTGACTACAACATAATGTAAGATGAAGTGATTAGAGGCCGTTCCAGTAAATCCAATAGACAGGTATTACAAATCTGTCCTAAGTCCTAACTACATGATATACTCACTCAAACCAATTTGATTAAATTGATAATCAAACACTAGAGGAGAAATCTTAATTTTATCCATGGGAAAGACGAAAACATGATGAACATGAACATTGACTTTTTCCGCCTCATATCACATAATTTTCACCCAATTCATATATGAACTACATTATGAAGAGGCAACGTGACCATATATAGAACATGTGACTACATATACTTTCCTTCCTCTTTAATCTTTTCTAATGCATAAACCTGACCTGACAAGTGATAATTTGCTCATAAGTATAGACCCATTTCCTCAAGTATATAATTGTTACTGAAAAACAAAAATGACAACCAACTAATTAATAACAACATAATCGACATTCCCAGTTCCAGATTCTAAATTTATATATTTTACAAGCCCATCAATGAAGAAATTCATAGCAATGCCAACTGCAACTTCTCAGTGGCACCTCTGTACTGTACAACTACTTCTAAATTGATGCAAGTCGCATGCACCTTAAAAAGTATATTTGATTCATGGTTGCCAAATCGTTGAGTGAAAAAGGTCAAAGAGTATACAGCACCTTAAAAAGTATATCGATGCCAACAATGATTCCTGAGACAGCAAAAGTACGAGTTAAAGTTTCCAACCCATTGGCATAACTTTCCTGGAGAAGGAAAGCAATTATGCTGATTTCCAAGCACAACATTGCTGATTCTGTGAATAACGACAGGAAATTCCAAACAATTTCCTTCCCAGGGGAACACTGCCAAGCCTGTTCGTCAAGGTTTAACCCAAGAAGAATCAGAACAAATTAAACATCATGATAAAAAATAAAAATAAAAATAAACAGCGAAATAAAAGCATTTTTCTGAATCCCCCCCCCCCCGCCTTTAGCGACCCATATTTGATCCTAAAAGGCAGATAAAAAACCTCACAACATAGTTGCCCTCTGATTGAAGGTATGGAGTTAACATATTTAAAAATGGCCAAACGAACTTTAAACAGAACAAGTAAATCCAAACACTCCACACAAAGATCGCATCCTAGCTCTACGAAATTCAGTAACCTTCATTTTAGCTTCAAAGCACGACAGATACAACTCTGTAAGCTGCTAAAGTTTCTATACAGAAGAAACAGAATTCAGTGCAAAGCTGAACAGCATTAGTCTTAGTCTCAGTCAAGTAAAGCAATTCATTACTAGTTTTACAAGCCTAAATAAAGAAATGCTGAGTTCATATTTAATAGCCACTATAACTCAATATATTTTTTAAAATTCCTTCTAAAATTTAAGTATTCAAATGAAAACCATAAATGAAAAGAATCTAAAATGATAGAAAAGAAAAAAAAATCTAAAAGCAGACGACCTGAAGAAAGCACCAAGCGAGATTAAGAGAGCCGGCGAGCCAGATAAGAGCATAATAGGAAATCAGAACTAACGATTTCCCGTTCCATAGCTTCCTTAAATTCTTCTTTGCTGTGATCCCCAAGTATGCCACGAAAAAGACCGCCGGCACCACTAAAACGGCACCGTACCAGAACCCGTGGCATTTCCGGTCGGCGCCGACTAGTGCAGGCAGTGTGTGACCGCCATGGCCGAAAAAGTCAGGAATTTTTGGCGCGAGAGAAGGCGAAGTTGCGTTGCCGATTGCTTCAAGATTCATTAGATCACTAAAATTACTGTTTTAAAGGGAAAAAGAGTCCCATTGCTGGCTGTGATCGCATATTGAAGATAGGAGATTATGAAATGATTGAAATACAGAAATCGAGCAGAGCGTAGATATCGAATTCAAATGCTTTAACTAAAATAAATTATTGCCAATCCATTATCAATTGGGATTGTGTGATTGCAAAATGATTAAAAAGATGGGTTAATAAATGTTATGTATGAAATATTTTAATTTTTATATATTAATACTAAAAATTTAGTAAATATTGCAATTTTTATATATTAATACTGAAATTTTTTTATTTGTGCTTTGTATTTTAATTAAAATCTTGTAGGTGCCAACAATTGCTTATGTTTATTATATATGGAACAATTACTTGTAGTTTGTTATCATTTGAATTGATGAACTTTTGATTTTCACTTAAAAATCAACAGTTGAAATCAAATTCAATAGACCGATTAATCATTTTTAACAAATAGATTTATGATTATCCTAAAAAAAACAATTAGGGTTATGATTATGAGTTTCATTTTTTCATCTTTCCATTAAAATTATTTATTTAATTATTATTGATTAGATACTAATTTTTCATAAATAGAAAATAACTAAAAATCTATTTAGTCGACTTTTTTTTCTATCATCATTAATATTTGATGCTAATTGTTCTATAAATGGAAGTTAATTAAAAATTTTATTTAATTAACTCATTTAACTATAGTTAATCATATGTTGAATTTTTTATAAATTGAGAATAAATTAATTCAAAATTAATAAACAAAAAAGTCAATTAAATAAATTTTTATTTAAAAAATTTAATTACATAAATTTATAAAATTTGGAGCTAAAAATATACTATTTTTTTTCCCAAGATATTACAGAAAAACCCGTTGAAGTAATTATGTAAACCCAAAATACAAATTAATTTCACAGTTAAACAGTAGAAAAATATTTGAATTTTCAAAGGGAGAAGAAAGAAACTTATGAAGAAGATGTTCAATTTTATTTTATTTTTTTTCAAAATAAAAAATAAAAGCAAACCAAAGTTAGATGGGCAGTAGAGAAGGGGACAAGTATGGCATTTTATAACCAAGAAATAAAAGCATTCTAAGTAACCCATCACATCAAAGCAAATTTATTGCAGCTCCCTGCGTTGCTCTCTTCATTAAATCTTATTACGTAGACTTGTACCCTCCTACCTTTACAAAAAACTGCTCAAAAATAAAAATTAATAAAAAAGTGATAATACGTAACATAAAAAAAATAACATTACAATAAAATTATTTTAAAAATAGTGATTAACAGGACACCAGAATATCGAAAACGAAGAAAGGCATGAGAGAAAAGTCTAATGGCTAGTGATTGTGAGACTCCAATTCTTGACTGAAGGGACACCAAAGGCCTAAAATAAAATCAGTCTAAAAAAAATTAAAAATACTTATTAAGAATAATAAAAAAATAAAAACTCAGCGGTTTTTAAATATATGAAAAAAAAGATATTTAAATAATTTATTTATTTTATAAATTTAATGTCATACCAAATATGTGATTATAAATTTGGAATAGTTACTAAAATTAAAATATTTTTACCAAATAAGAGTTAACTTAACTAATCCTATAACTTAACTAAATTTAACATTAATACTAATCCTATACTTAAAGCAATACGTGAACAAAAGGGTTTTAAAATTTTAGAAGTTATTCAAATTTGATTTGATGGATTTCACATATTCAAATTCAAATCAATTCTAGCGGTGGTAGGTTACTATAGGTCAGAGAAGCTTAAATGAATACTAGTTGGGAGTTGCTATTAGTTTTCTTTTCTTTATTCCCTTATAATGTTAAGACATTCAAAACAAGAAAGGAAAACCAATAATGCTGCGCATTCTTACTACAAAGCTGCAAACAAAATAGCATTGCTAAATACTAAATACACAAAGATGCAATTCAGTTGGGTGCAGTATAAACTTGAGGGGATAACCTAGGCCTGGGATGAACCATCAAAGGCACAAGACGTTGTAAGGTCAAGCCATAAGCTTCCTCCATGTTTAATTTCTCCACATTCAACCCATCACCTAATTCCCATTCAAACGCATGCGCTAAAGTTGCTATCAATAGTTGAACCATACGCAACCCCAAGT
The DNA here is from genome assembly GCA_023653625.1 of Triadica sebifera. NCBI lineage: Eukaryota > Viridiplantae > Streptophyta > Magnoliopsida > Malpighiales > Euphorbiaceae > Triadica > Triadica sebifera. Next base: position 30,788,667 of record CM042906.1, read on the forward strand.
TCATGCCTGCACATATTCTACGCCCACCACCAAATGGTATCAGCTCAAAATCATTTCCTCTGACATCTACATTAGGCTTCTCTCCTCCTGGCAGAAATCTTTCGGGCCAAAACTCTAATGGGTCAGCCCATACATCCGGGTCACGAGCTATTGCCCATAAATTTACCAAAAGGGTGGAGCCTTTTGGAATCCGGTAACCGTTTATTTCGCAGATTTCCGCGGCCATCCGGGGCAGAGATAAAGGCGTAGATGGGTGGAGCCGGAAGGTTTCCTTAACCACCGCCTGTAGGTAGGGAAGTCGGGGTATATCGGGTTCGGTTACTAGACGATCTCGGCCCACTATAGAGTCCAACTCTTGTTGGAGTTGGGCCAGAATTCTGGGCTGACGAATGAGCTCAGCAATGGCCCATTCAACTGTGCTTGATGTAGTGTCCGTACCTGCCGTAAACATGTCCTGCATCCACAATCAACACAACTAATGTTCAGTTTGGTCATTAATTCATGGGCCACTATTGCCCCTCACCGAAAGAGATTCTTCTATATTGCATAAAAACAAAATGTCCTTCATATCTCAACCGTCAACGTCATCTTCACAGCTTTCTTCAATATGTAACTTTCCTAAATCAAATTATTAAACCAAATTCATTGCATAGTGTCATAGAAATTATTAAATGAATTCATCTACCCCTTTATTTATTTCTGACTCGTTCAATATATATTAAATTCATTAATTATTATATTTATATTAATTAATATAAATAAAATTATTAAATATATATGGCTTTAAATTTATATAATAATTTCTCCGATCGTAAAAAGGAAAACATGTGGCACTGAACCATAAAATTACTGCGAGTCTTGGACACTATTTCAAATAAACATAAGAAAGAGGGATATTACCAGAAGTAGAGCTTTGATCTCTGTGTCGGTGATTTTTCCTCCCTCACCGTCATCTTCTTCGCCCTTCAACGAAATCAAAGTACTCAACAAGTCCTTGTGATTGCCTCCATTATTACCGTCAGAACCGTTCATCCTGTGCTCCTCCAGAATATCAGTCAAGAAAGCATCAAATCTCTTGTGGAGCTTCTTCATTTTAGCAGCTATCCCCTGTAAGTCTAGCCATTCCAGTGCAGGAATAAAGTCGCCAATGTTGAAATCTCCGGCCAACACCATCAACTCCACCACCATCGACTTGAACTCATCCGCCTTTGGATCACAGTCGCCGAACACTCTTCGCCCTATCATCACGCGCCCTAGTGCATTAGCGGTGCACACGTTCAGCAGTTGCCCCAAGTTCACAGGCATTTCTGGTCCCGCACTCGCCAGAGCTCGTACCAGCACTGCCACTTCTTGCTGCATTTTCAACGTGCAAGATTATTAAGGCAGCATATGGTTACTTGTTGAGCGGTTACTGCATATTTTCAATGCATTGGATCACTATAATCTGGACCAATTCTACGGTACGAAAACTTTTCTCTCTTTAATGGGGTGGAAAAAAATAAATTTTCACATAAGAAAAATGCAGTGAAATTTTTTTAGAGAGAGCCAAAAAAAGTAACTTCTGTCAGATTTTTTTTAATCAATTTATTTAATTAGTTGAATTTAGACTGAGTTATATCCACGACGAGCTCAGACCTGTAAAACCCATCACAACAAAATCAAAGCTCCGAGTCACTAAAACTCATGAAATTTTGCTGAATGATTTAAATTGTATGTGAACTTTTAGACAGTTGGACTGCTTCACAAAATTAAGTAATTAACATTAAAATTAAAATTACGTTTTTTTTTTTTTTATAAAGAAGCTCTATTTACCATGTAAGTACTTTTAAATTAAAATTTATTAGTAATCTTTAAACCAAAGTTACTTGTGAATTGAATCGAAAGAACTAGGAAGTGATTCCATATATTATAATTCATATCCTAAGGGAGACCTTGGCCTAAATAATAGCAGTAATTAAGACTTTCGATTTCTCATTCATCATTCAAGCAAACTATTCATACTTTTGAGTTCAAGATCTCAAAAAGTCAAAAAGAAAAGAAAGAAATTCTTGTAAGATTTTTGTTTCCAAATCTTTCTTTTCTTCATAGATTAACCTTTACCCTATCTAATTGCCTAAGCTCAAAAGAAATTAAACAAATTTACGACAAAAATGGTAATTATAATTAGTTACTTTATTATGTAGTTGTATGTATATAAGCATAATTAAGAGAAAATGAATATATATAAACCTGTCTAACATGACGAAAATCATCCAACGCCTTAGAGGAGAAGAGATGAACGGAACTGATCTTCCTAAGCATGCGCCACCTGGGACCGTAGGGTGCAAAAACAAGATCTTGATAGTTATAAGCAACATGTTTGGCCCCGGAGTTGGGCGGCCGGCTACAGAAGTTAGCATCATGAACTTTCAAGAACTGGGTTGCAACGGAGGCAGACGCTGCCACAACGACGTGGACGAAGCCTATGCGGAGGTGCAAGAGAGGGCCATGAATTCGAGCCAAGGCGGCAGTAGACTGGTGAGGCTTTTGGCCCAAATGAGGTAAGTTGCCAAGAATAGGCCAAGGTTTTGGACCAGGAGGAAGAGGAGTAGTGCGAGAGGTAGGGTTACGGAGGTAGTTCAGAATGAAGAATAAGGAGATGAAAATGGCAGAAAAAATGGAGAATAATATGAAAGTAGACATATTTCTGATAATATTATTGCTGTCACGTTGCAGGAATGCAAGGGAGTTATATTTATATATATATTTATATATATTTATATAAGAAACTAAGAAAAGAGGGTATAGAGAAATTTAGATGAGGGTATAGAGTTAGTTGCAACGTGACAGTGGTAGGTTGACATTATGGTTGATAATCAGCCTAATGGAAGCTGGATAGCATAGTCCTTCATGGGTTTTCAATTTTTTCCTTTTCCCAAAAAAAAAAAAATTCCTTTACCCTTTAGGCCTCTACGTTATTATTCAAAATTGTTCTTCTTTTATATATATGTATTCATATTGATAAATTAACACATTTAGCAATTTGAAATTGAATTCAATTGTTTCTATATGATAAAGTCTATGCTTTTTTATTATTATAATATTACTTTTGCCATATATATAAATTTATTTTAAACCATGTCTTTTTAATTTTCAGTGAATTTTGTCGTCAGTTTGACATATGCGTCCTGGGATATTGTTGATATTTTGATGTCATTGTGAGTTTGTGACTGATATTTGTTATTTTGCACATTTTGACAGTTTCATTTTTGTCCTTTTTGTTCATGTATATAGATCTGTATATCAATTTGGTTGATTGTTTAATCAATTAAGAAAAAAATGTATGTTTGTATAATTGTTTAATTAATTAGAGATCTAATTGGTTAACTTTATTCATGTACTAATCATAAATAATTAGTCATTTAAATTTAACGCTTCAATAAAATAGTATATTTATTTTTTATATATAATTAATAAAAAATTTGAGAGTTCAAACACTTATCTAATTATTAAAAAAAAATCAGAACCTCTCAAAAATTGGAGGCCAGGCCTTAGTGGCCTATGCCTTAAGCCAACCCTGAGCTAGAGACATGTCCACTTCTTTGAGATGATTTTGACGATAGCAAAACCATAAAAATTTTATTTTACAGAGATCTATCTTGAGAAAAATCATACACATGAAATTTAGAAAAATATTTATTGAAGATATCTTATGGAGAAGAAAAATAAAAAAACGTATGAAGATGTATTTAAGACTTTATTGTAAAATCAAGATTGCATGCATAATATTTTCAAGAATTAAAAAATAAAATGATTTCAATGGATAAAAAAACATTTCATATGATAACAGGTTTTGATCTAAAGTGATTTAAAGCAAAACTATAATCTATGGAGAAATTAATGTTTTCTGTGGAGTAAGTATAAGTTTATTCTATTAGGACAATTCTAAATAGACAATTAGCAAATAACTTACAGCAAAACAGCGGCTGTTAATTGGGCATTAAATATATTGTTTGATGGCTGTAATCAAACGACTATACTAACTAGTTTTTTAAATTTTAAGTATAAATATGAATTTCAAACGCCAAATTAAAAAAGTAAATTTTTAATAGAATTTACACTTATTTTTCTTTTTATTTGTCATAAAAAATAGTAATTTTTTTATTTTAAAAATACAATTATGTGTTAATTTTTTATTATGTCTTTATTTAAATGTGTGTCTTATTATCAATAAATATGAATTATTATATTAATACTCCTAATTAATGTAGGATCATATTAAATAAAATGCATATTTTTTAACAATTTTAACTATATTTCTTAATCTATATGAAAATACAAAGCACCATTTTTTTCTATACTCTCCCTTCTTTCAATGTTCGGAAAAATAAAACTTCCTTTTTTCATTTCAAATTATAATTTATTTTTTTGTTAATTATATAATTGATTGTTTTAAGTTTTTAATATATATACACCTTAGCTTAATGGAAAATGCATCTTCATCTGAATCATAAATTTCGGGTTCAAATCTCTAGTCTCCTGTTGTAACTCAAAAATATATCTTTATCTAATGTGTCATATTAGAAACATATAAAAAAATTATTTTTTTTAAATATATCTCTAATTAATATAAAAATATACTGGAAAATTATAAATTTAATGAAACAATCTAACGTGGCAATTAATACCAGGGTGAGCATTTTGGTTCAAGCGGAACTCAATTTAAAGAATAATAACTAAACCAAAAGAAAAAAAGTAAAATTTTAATTCGATTCGGTTTAGTGTGATTAAATAGCAAAAAAATTCTTAATACGCACGCTGATCCCCTCAAAAGTTAAAATTGAACTGAATCAAACTATGATCTGATCTTGCAAACCTCAAATCAATACACATATCTATACTCACAGAATCTATGAATTAACTTAAATGTCAGAGTGAGAACGCAGGAAAACAGTTAGTCTTGTGCACAAGAACAAAGATTCAAAGAGCTTTACACACAAAGATTTGTCATTTGTATGGTAAGCGTGAACTGGCTATCAAAGATAAGCCATAAAACTGAACTATGTGATAGTGTAAACGAATCAAAGAACTTCGCAACCATACATGATTTTTCAGCCAATATCTTCCACTGGAAATGGGAGTGACACAGCAGAACAATGCCAAGCCATAAAACTGAACTATGTGATAGTGTAAACGAATCAAAGAACTTCGCAACCATACATGATTTTTCAGCCAATATCTTCCACTGGAAATGGGAGTGACACAGCAGAACAATGCCAGGGTATTAGCTAAAAACAACCACAGTAGCAGTAACCATCCAATGCTTGAGCCAAATGACAGCAGCAGAGGTCTTGTCTGAGCATTTATATTATAATGATTCATACATAAAACTATATACTGCATAAAAGAATACCCCAAAGACTTCTATCGATTATATTCTGAATAATTTGATGTTTATAGATATTAAATATGTTTTTTTTTAATATTTAGAATACTAAAATTTCTTTTATTATGGTGGTTAGAAAGTTACAAGTTACTTTCTTTTCTAATTTTAAGTTTATACACTTCAGATAGTTATATTTAAAATTTTCTCTAGTTATTTGCGTTTAATATATTTTTTCTTTTGATTTTGAGTAAGCATAATAAGAAGCTGGGTTAGTTTTGAAGTTTTCAAATAAAAAAAAAATAATAGTGAAATACAAAATATGTTCATATATACATTAGAATTCCGAAATTAGAGCAAAACCAGCGGTTACTTTGTGATTAAGGAAAATACAAGAAGAGGGGAAATTACGAATAGAAAAAACAATAGAAACAAAACGGGTAAAGTGCAGCAAAACAGAGGTCCCCCTCAAAACAGAGACAAGTTGCACAAACAATTTCACTCCACCATCTCATCTTCATCATCATCAACAATTTCTTCAATCTTCATCTTTTTCACTGCCTGAGCTGCATCATTCCTTGTGCCACTAGGTATCTGAATCAATAACTCGGCCTTCTGTCCGGTAGCTGCATTAACCAGTCCGCCATTCTTCTCCACCCGATAAACCAATTCATTACCCTTCGACCCTGCATCTATGTACACAGTTGAATTCTCGTCAATTTCCTCCCTTATCAGCATCCTTGATAGCTCTGTCACCACCCTCTTCTCCAACCATCTTCTAATTGGACGCGCTCCATAAACCTACAACAAAAGGTAAGGGACTGTTAGTTTATTACATCAACACAAAGAACTTTTAAAGCGAAAGCCTCCATATGTTATTTTATACTTACAGGGTCATAACTCTCTACAAGTACATAATCTAATGCAGCATCTGTCACTGCCAATGCAACACCCCTCTCAGCAAGTTGAACCGCTACATCCTTCATTTGCAGCCTAGCAACTTTCCTCAATTGGTCATGTGAAAGTGGATCGAACACTACAATTTCATCCAAACGATTCAGCAATTCAGGTCTAAAATGCTTCCTCACCTGCCAAATTAGCCAATGACTCAAAGCATCAGCATGTTAGCACTTCAAAATTCAGCTAAAATGATCGATAAGATGATACAAATGACTAGGCACCGTAGTTTACCTCTTGTAGGACTCGATCTCGAGCAACTTGCATCGAACATTTACCCGTTAATCCCGAAAGCAAGTGCTCTGCTCCTATGTTGGAAGTCATGATAATTACAGTATTCCTAAAATCTACAGTGCGGCCTTGGCCATCAGTTAACCTTCCATCATCAAGGACTTGAAGGAGAGTATTGAACACAGAAAGGTGTGCTTTCTCCACTTCATCAAACAGGACAACACTATAAGGCCTTCGCCTTACAGCCTCTGTAAGTTGCCCACCTTCTTCATGTCCAACGTACCTAGTATATGCACAAAAGGGGTAAGATTCTATCCAGAATCCAGACAAACTTTTAAGGCAAAAAATGATGATGAATGAAAGAGTATGATACTTACCCCGGTGGAGCACCAATTAGTCGTGCAACAGAGTGTTGCTCCATATACTCGGACATGTCAATTCTCACCATTTGATTTTCATCATCAAAGAGCTGTTCCGCAAGAGCCTTAGCAAGCTCCGTCTTACCCGACACCGGTTGGACCCAAGAACAGGAATGAACCAGTAGGCTGTTGTGGCCTTCCTAGGCCGGCCCTTGACCTGAGTACAGCCTCTGCAACTGCATCCACTGCTTGGTCTTGCCCCACAACCCTCTGATGCAACCTTTCTGCAAGCCCGATAAGCCTCTCTTTCTCATTCTCACCAAGCCTTGTTACAGGTATCCCAGTCCATCGGCTAACAACTTCTGCTATATGTTCTGGTTTAACTGTTTCTGTTAACATCAAGTTTTCATCAGTGCTTCCTTCAAGCCTTGCTATTGCAGCATCAACCTCTTCCAATGCCCCATATCTCAAATCAGCAACTCTGGCTAAATCATATCTTCTCTCTGCCTCTTGTATTGCAAATTGTATCTCCTCTTTCTTTTGCTTGAGTCGCCGAATTTCATCAATCCTCTCCTTCTCCTTCTTGTACTTCATCATCAAAGGCTGAAGCTTGTCTCTCAAATCATCGAGTTCTTTCACAACCTGAAATTATCATTAAAAAAATTCAAATATATACAGAAAAACATAGAAACCTCTAGAATTTTTGGAAGAAGTATTCAAGAATTACACTACTTACTTCAGCGAGGCGAGCTTTGCTAACTTTGTCCTTCTCCTTCTCAAGAGCATGAAGTTCAACCTCTAATTGAATTTTCTTTCTTTCCAGGTTATCAATTTCTTCAGGCTGACTATCAAGTTGGACTCTCACATTGGCACAGGCTTCATCAACTAAATCAATTGCCTTATCAGGGAGATGACGACCTGTAATGTATCGACTTGATAGCTGTGCTGCAACAACAAGAGCTCGGTCGAGAATTCGAACACCATGATGACCCTCATACTTCTCTTTCAACCCTCGAAGAATGTTAATTGTATCAGCAACGCTAGGTTCAGCTACATAAACTTGTTGGAACCTTCTCTCAAATGCAGCATCTTTCTCCACATATTTCCTATATTCTTCAAGTGTTGTAGCACCAATGCACCTGAGTTGACCTCTCGCAAGCATGGGCTTGAAAAGGTTAGCAGCATCCATAGATCCCTCGGTTCGACCAGCTCCGAGAACAAGATGGATTTCATCAATAAACAATATAACTTTCCCCTCGGCTTCTTCCACTTCTTTTAATACAGCCTTCAACCGCTCTTCAAATTCTCCTCGGTATTTTGCCCCAGCCACTAGAGCACCCATGTCCAATGCAATAAGCCTCACATCAGCAAGATTATTTGGCACATCTCCTCTCACAATTCTTTGAGCTAAACCTTCAACCACAGCAGTTTTACCAACTCCTGGCTCACCAATAAGAACTGGGTTGTTCTTAGTTCTCCGCGATAGAATCCTAACAACCCTTCTAATCTCTTCATCTCTACCAATAACAGGATCAAGCTTTCCAGCTTGTTCAACAAGATCTCTCCCATAAGTCTTCAATGCTTGGAATGTCGTGTCTCCAGAAGCACTCTCCACCTTCCTCCCTTCCTTCCCTCTAAGTTTCTCTACCTCAGATTTCACCTTTGCTGCAGCTATGCCTCCCTCTTTCAACAAATCCCCTATCTGAGAATCCTCAAGAAGACCCAAAATTAGCTGATCAACAGCTAAATGAGAATCACCGCGTGATTTTTGCAAAGCTTGGGCACGCCTTATCACTTTGATAAGACTAGTACTGGGTGGAATTTCATCAGGAGGTGGAGACTGAGATGGTAGCTTTTTCATGGCATTGTTGAAAACCCTTTGCGCTGATTGGGAAGCACTTTCCCCGCCAGCATTGGAGATTGCCTGGCTAAAGATTCCATTTGGGTCCGTAATCAGAGCAACAGCAAGATGCAAAGGGGTCAACTGAGTATGACCAGCACTAATTGCTAGCTCATGAGCCGAAGCCAGAGCCTCATTGGTCTTGTGGGTAAACTTTCCGGGATCCATATTTTTTTACGCTTCTACTAACTCGAAAACCTGATCTAGAAATATAAAAATCCTATCAGAAAGAATCCATATATAAGATATCATTCAAATATCAAGTCAGCCACAATACATTCCTAATTAGTATAATATTCCTATCAGAAAGCATTCAATTTCAATAATCTTCGATACAATTTTTTTTAAAAAAAATCGAGAGAGAGAGTTTGATCTTTACCTCTGCTTTGGAGTTTGGTGGGAAAATTCGGAGCAACTTGAGAAGATAAAATAAAATGTGAGAAATTTCTTTGCTTGATTATGGATTATGGATATGAATATATAGAAGAGAGTTTTGAACGAAAGAGAATGAATTGTCGGTTTTGCTATTGGATTTTTGTTAGAGTGCGAGTTAGTGAATATGCGGAAGAAATAAGGAGGAGAAGCCATTTTTTGTGAGAAGGGAGATATCTCTGGAAGGAACTGGATATGGCACTAGATACTACTAGATCCTCCGCTCCTCTTTGTCCCTGCTTTCTCCACTACGATACCGTTTTTGCATTCCTGGAACCTCCTCGGCTTGCCTCGAATACTGCTCCTACCGCCTGCCACGTCGGTTATTTGAAATTTTCAGCAAAAAAAAAAATTTATATTGAAATATTAGTTTGCAGGACTTCAAAATTTAATTCTCAATAACAATGATTTAATAAACAAAAGTGCAGACAAGAGGGTTAGTAAATTAAGTAAATCAGTTTTTAGAAAAATATTTTATCATTAATTTTATTATTTTGAGGCAACACTAACAATTTATAATAATTAAAAGGAAAAAACTATTTAATATGACATACTCTCTCCCATTCTATTCCAACTATTGTTTAAATTTTTTTTATAAAAGTTAAAAATAATAGACATAATTATAAATATAAAATAATCATATAATACTCTTTTAAAAAGATTAAAAATAGTAATGAATTATAATTATTCTAATAAAATTTATTTATTTAAAATTAAGACAGATAAAGTTGAAAAAAATTAGTAGATTAAATTTTATATTTTTACACTATAATTAGAATGAAGTTATTATTTTAAATTTGATAATAAAAATTAAATATCTTTCTTCTTAAAGAAAGTAATATATTGTTGTTTTTTTAAAAAAAATTAGTAATATATTTTTATTAATAATTTTTTCATAGGGTGTGAGTAAGTACATTAAAATCGAATTAAGATGCTGCATCATGAAAAAAAAAATTAAAATTAGGATAAGGCAGTAGTTTTGGTCACGGTTCAGAACTCTCAGTTCTATGGTCCGAAAAAATTAGAACCGGACCGAAATTGATTCAAAGCCAATTCGGCCAGTTTGGAACAATTTTTTTAATTATATTTAACTCAATAAATAAATACAATTAAAATTATTAAATTTTAAAGTTTAGAAATTAAACTTAATTATTAGGTGAATTTGAAGCAAAAAATATAATTTAACTTATCAATTTGTTTATAAATGAAGTAAAAAAATGTTAAGTTAGAAATAAGTGAAAATATAGCACCTAACACCTTATACTTCTAAATACCACCTATCTATGTATTAAGTTATCGCGTATAACACAAGAATAAGATAGAGTTCGTGTTATAGTGAGAGTAATTTTTTTTTTATCTCTTCCCATAATATCATTAAATAAATATGCAAATCAACATTGAGGGTTTTATCAACATAATATATTTTTGTCACAGGACCATTACTCTCTCCCCAAAGACCGATCTTGTGGGGTGTGCAGCGCTACCCGCTTATAGCCAGGACTCGTTCCTTTCACCTATCCGATGTGGGATTGAAGTCTGTGACATCTTGCCCTTTAACGATAGCAAGCTCCACCTTCGCGAGCCTACTGTCACAACCCTAAACTTTAACTAGCAATCGTGCGACACTTAGCACGGTCCGTTGCACTAAACTTGCCTTCCAACCCAACAAAACACTCCAAATAGAACAGAAATGAACTTAGAGATTTAGAGGATCCAAGCATGTCACGCACCGCGAAAGTTCATACGGGATTTTCCGCACATTTACATTTTTCCACACATGTATAATATTCTAGAAGGTCATTGTACACCATTAGATTAAATGGATTTTGGTCGTTCATTTTGGTAGGTAGGAATTAATCATAGCCCTCAATTTGGTAGGTGGGAATCAATCCTAGCCATCCATTTTGGTAGTGGGAGTTGATCTTGACCATCCATTTGGTAGGTGGGAATTAATCCTAGCCATCCATTTTGGTAGGTGGGAGTTAATCCTAACCATCCATCTGGTAGGTGGGAATTGATCTCGGTCATTCATTGAGGAGGTGGAGGTCTATATATACCTTATGTAATCCATTTGTATCCATCCAAACATTTCAAGCAATACAAGACATTCTTCACAAACTCTTATGTATTCTTGCTTTGCTCTTGAATCCTCTAAATCTCTAAGTTCCTTTTTGTTCTCTTTGGAGTGTTTTGTTGGGTTGAAAGGCAGACTTAGTGCAACGGACCGTACTAAGTGCCGCACGATTGCTAGTTAAAGTCTAGGGTCGTGATAGTTGGTATTAGAGACTTGATTTAAAGCTTTACTACCTTTGGCATAATGAAGGCTACTGCCCTAGCTACACCTAGCGTGGAAGTTCCACCAATGGAGCGTGGTCGTGAGGAATTTCGGAAACCTCCATCTAAAGAGTCTCGAGCCAAGTCGAAAGACATAATTTCTAGTTTGGAAGCACGTGTTGGGAGTGCTTAGGACAACTTGGGTGAGTTGTTCGACCGAGTGGACAACTTGGAGGAACGTTGCAGCGGCTTAGAGGCCGAGGATGCGGAGATCCATGCAGCGGTCAAGATGTCCCTCAAAATTATGTAAGCGAGCTATGGCCTTGGGAACTAATACAACCACCATCATTGAGGCCAAAAAAGTGGAAGTTCCCAAGCCAAAGACCTTCAATGGTGCTAGGAATGATAGGGAAGTTGAGAACTTCCTATGGGAGCTAGAACAATACTTTGAGACTACTGGCATAACGGACCATGCCAGCAAAATCCGAACTGCTGCCATGTACCTGTCCGACACTGCTATGCTGTGGTGGAGACGAAGGCATGGAGATGTGCAACGTGGGGTGTGCACAATTGACACCTTTGAGGATTTCAAAAGGGAGTTCAAAAGTCAATTCTTCCCCGTAAATGCTGAGGGAGAGGCGAGGGGCCGACTTCGACGACTAAAGTAGACAGGTAGCATAAAGGAATATGTGAAGGAGTTCACAACCTTGCTGCTAGAAGTCCTTGACACATCGGACAAAGATGCATTATTCTTGTTCATGGACGGTCTCCAATCATGGGCTAACCTTGAGCTCAAACGACGTGGTGTCCAAGACTTGTCTTCAGCTATTGCCGTTGCTGAAAGTCTTACTGATTACTCCTCAAACAAAGAAGGCCCGAGGGTAGCTGATAGAAAGTTTGGTGGAGGAAAGAATGAGGGAGACCATGCTAAAAGTCAAAGCTACAAAAATCACAAAGAAAGCTCCTCATTCAAGCCGCGAGACAAGGGGAAGGAAAGGGAAGAACGTGGTACCTCAAAGCCCCGTGTGACGTGCTTCATATACGATGGACTGTATTGGGCACGAGAATGTCCAAAAAAGGAAGACATTGAATGCTTTAGTTGCCTCCACTCATGATCAAGACATAAGTGAGGCAGATGAAGGTGCAAAGATGGGATCTTTGCGACTGCTTAGTGCATTGCAAAGTGCCTCGACGACCCCCAAAGGACTCATGTTTGTGGATGCAACCATCAATGGAAAAGTCGTCAAAGCCCTGGTTGACACAGGTGCATCTCACAACTTTGTTTCGCTAAAGGAAGCCAAAAGACTCGGTCTCAAGGTTGCCAATGGAGGTGGTTCTCTCAAAGCAGTTAACTCGGTGGCACAACCTCTCCAAGGAGTTGCCCGTACAGTTAAGGTCAGTCTTGGTGCATGGACTGGCCAAGTGGATTTATCTGTGGCACCCATGGATGATTTCTCAATGGTATTAGGCATGGAGTTCTTGGACCAGGTTAGAGCTTTCCTTGTCCCATGTTCAAACTCTATGTGCATTATAGATGAACCAAAAGCTTGTCTAGTACCGACGGAAAGGACCACCAAACCTACTACCCAAGTTCTCTCAGCACTTCAATTCAAAAAGGGATTGAAAAGGGAGGAAGAGAGTTACTTGGCCATTCTTAAGGAGTATGATGATGAGGAAGCATCACCACAACCAAGCTTGCTGATGGAGGTGCAAGTTGTCTTGGATGAGTTCCAAGATGTGATGCCTGAGACGTTGCCGAAACGGTTACCCCCAAGAAGGGAGGTGGACCATGAAATTGAGCTGGAGCCTTGCACAAAACCACCAGCAATGAGTCCTTACAGGATGGCAAATTCGGAGTTGGCAGAACTACAAAAGCAACTCAATGAACTGTTGGATGCTAGTTTCATTAGACCATCCAAAGCCCCATTTGGTGCCCCGGTGCTTTTTCAAAAAAAAGGATGGCTCACTAAGAATGTGCATCGACTACCGCGCTCTAAACAAGATCACGGTAAAGAACAATTATCTTATCCCCACTCATTGCTGATTTATTTGATCAATTGGGGAATGCAAGATACTTCTCAAAGTTGGACTTGTGGTCGGGATACTACCAGGTGCGCATAGCAAAACGGGATGAACCGAAGACCACATATGTAACAAGGTACGATGCTTATGAGTTCCTTGTTATGCCCTTTGGTCTCACTAATGCACCTGCTACCTTTTGTACTCTCATGAATAAGCTTTTACATCCCTACCTCGATCGGTTTGTAGTAGTATACCTTGATGATATTGTGATATATAGTCGGACTATGGAAGAACATCTTGAGCATTTGAGGTAGGAGTTCGAGGTCCTCAGGCAAAATGAGCTATATGTTAAGAAGGAGAAATGTTCATTTGCCCAAGACGATGTGATTTTCTTGGGTCATAGGATAAAGGATGAGAAGCTTATGATGGATGGAGACAAGGTGAAAGTCATCCAAGAATGGGAACCTCCTACTAAGGTCCCCGAGTTAAGGTCTTTCCTTGGACTTGTGAACTAGTATCGAAGATTCATCAAGTCATATTCAGCAAGAGCAACCCCACTAACTGACCTGCTCAAGAAGAACAAGACTTGGGAGTGGACAAACAATTGTCAAACCTCGTTTGATAACTTGAAAAAGGTCATTAGTGAAGAACCAGTGCTTTGCTTGCAAGACCCCTGCAAGATATACGAGCTACATACAGATGCCTCAGACTTTGCCATTGGTGGAGTGTTGATGCAAGAAGGGCATCCAATAGCATATGAGAGCCGCAAGCTCAATGACACCGAACGCCACAAGCTCAATGACACCGAACGCCGCTACACGGTACAGGAAAAGGAGATGACTGCTATCATCCATTGTCTAAGGGTGTGGCGACACTACTTATTGGGTTCTCACTTTGTGATCATGACAGACAATGTAGCAACCAGTTACTTCCAAACTCAAAAGAAGTTGAGTCTCAAACAAGCTCGGTGGCAAGACTTTTTGGCAGAATTTGACTACAAGCCCGGTAAGGCCAATGTGGCTGATGCGCTAAGTCGAAAGGCGGAGTTAGCAGCTTTGAATAGACCAAGCAGTCCCTTGCTGGAAAAGATCAAAGAAGGGTTGAAGCATGATGCCCTGGCTCAAAACCTCCTTGTCCTCATCAAATAAGGAAATACAAGACAATTTTAGCAGAGTGACGAACTACTCTATGCCAAGAAAAACACATTTATGTACCTAAGTGAGGGAACTTGAGAAAAGAGCTGATCAAGGAATGCCATGATTCACTATGGGCTGGACACCCAGGCATGAGACGCACCCTTGCCTTGATCAAGTCTATTTACTATTGGCCTCAACTACGGGATGATGTTGAAGCCTACGTAAGAACCTATCTTGTTTGCCAACAAGACAAAACGAAGCAGCGTGCACCCGGTGGTTTGCTAGAACCACTGTCTATTCCGGAGATACCATGGGAGAGTGTCTCAATGGACTTCATCACTTGCTTGCCAAAATCAGAAGGCTTTGGCAGCATAATAGTAGTCATTAATCGCTTCAGCAAGTATGCAACTTTCAAACCCGTCTCGGCGGATTGCACTGCGGATAAGACTGCACGGTTGTTCCTCAAGCATGTTGTGAAACATTGGAGAATTCCATCTAACATCGTGAGTGATCGAGACCCCCACGATTTACTGGGAAGTTTTGGACAGAGTAGTTCAAGTTGCTGGGATCAGACTTGAACTTCTCCAACAAGCTTTCATCCGTAAAGTGATGGACAGATGTAACGTGCCAACACACTATTGGAGATCTATCTTAGACACTTTGTTAGTGCTAACCAACATGATTGGGCTAAGTTGCTGGATGTAGCCCAATTCTCTTACAACTTGCAACAAAGTGAATCCATTGGCAATAGTCCCTCCGAGATCATTACGGGACAACAACCGATGACCCCTCATGCTTTGGCCACAAGCTATGAAGGAAAGAGTCATGCTGCTTTCAAATTTGTTAATAAATGGCATAAGCAAGCTGAGTTAGCCCGAGCCTATTTGAACAAGGCATCTAAAAAGATGAAGAAGTGGGCTGACAAAAAAAGAAGGATGGTCGAATTTCGGTAAGGAGATTTGGTCCTTGTCAAGTTATTACCACAACAGTTCAAGTCCTTGCGGAAGGTTCACAAGGGGTTGGTGCGGAAATACGAAGGGTCATTTCCTGTCTTTAAGCAGGTTGGTAAGGTGTCTTACAAGCTACAACTCACTCCTAAGCTTAAGATTTATCCAGTCTTTCATGTAAGCATGTTGAAGCCTTATCATATAGATGAGGAAGATGCAAGTCGAGGAGAGTCGAAGAAACACCCACTGCGGTAGTAACCTCCTTTTATAGAGAAGTGGATTCCATTTTGGCAAACCACCTAATTCGGCGTAAAGGTGTACCAAGTTATCGGGAATACTTGGTCAAATGGAAGAATGCCCCAGACATAGAGGCAAGCTGGGAACCTGAAGACTCTTTGTGGCAGTTCAAAAATCACATAGAAAGGTTCAAGATTGACGGCGTGACGAGGGCATCACGAACTTGAGTGGGGGAAAATGTCACGCACTGCAAAGGTTCATAGGGAATTTTCCGCACATTTATATTTTCCCACACATGTATAATATTCTAGAAGGTCATTGTACACCATTAGATTAAATGGATCTTGGCTGTCCATTTTGGTAGGTAGGAATTAATCTTAGCCCTCCATTTGGTAGGTGGGAATCAATCCTAGCCATCCATTTTGGTAGGTGAGAGTTGATCTTCACCATCCATTTAGTAGGTGGGAATCAATCCTAGCCATCCATTTTGGTAAGTGGGAGTTCATCCTAACCATCCATCTGGTAGGTGGGAATTGATCTCGGTCATCCATTGAGGAGGTGGAGGTCTGTATATACCTTATATAATTCATTTGTATTCATCCAAGCATTTCAAGCAATACAAAACATTCTTCACAAACTCTCTTGTATTTTTGTTTTGCTTTTGAATCCTCTAAATCTCTAAGTTCTTTTCTATTCTCTTTGGAGTGTTTTGTTGGGTTGGAAGACAGACTTAGTGCAACGGACCATGCTAAGTGTCGCACGATTGCTAGTTAAAGTCTAGGGTCGTGACAGTTGTTATTAGTTATAATAATAAAAAAAAGCTTAATTAGATATTATTCAGGATGTTGGAATAATACTCAAATAAATTATTTTACTATTAAGAAATAAATTTTGAGCATTGTTTTATGCATTAAAAAGTTTGAAAATGATTTATACATGAAAAAATTCTTATTACGAATTGATTGTTTAGCTGCAAAATATGTTTAGAAAATGATGTTCAAAATCTAGTTTCAAAACAAATTTTTGCCAGATGACAAACTTTATTAAGTAATTTTGATTTTGATATTGAATTTATCAAAGGGGAGAATAATTCTCTTCCTGATTTTTTATCCCATGAATTTTTACAGGGAAAATGAATATTCAACAGAATAACTCTAATAAGCAGATTCTTACAAGAGCTACTTATAATAAGCAGAATAGCCCATCATTTTCTTCAAGCCCATCTAGCTCAAGGCTAGTAACATTAATCAATCAAAACACATTTTAACAAATAAGGCCCAGAAGCTCATCTAGTCAAATAAGGTCATCTTTTACCTCAGCTTTACTAAGACCATCAAGCTCAAGCCCATCTATTCCAAGCCCATCAAAACCCTCATCTAGTCAAAGCCCTCAAAAGACAAATACTGGTTATGTGCTCCACCCAACCAGATTATTTGTCAAAACTCTTGATAATGAAGAAGTCTTTTTAGCTTCAGAATGTTTTGTAAAACTTATATCTTTTTTATACCCAAAGGGTTTTCATTTTCCTGAATCTGATTTTTCAAGAATAAGAGAATATTATCAAAACATTTTAATAGACTATGGATCAGTCGAATTTGAACATAATTTTGATAGAATTGATCCAACAAAAATAGCCTATTCAAAAGTAAAAATTTTAGATGTTTTATCTTCTGCTAGGTGGAATCAACAGATTCACACCAATAAAAGATTTTCAAATAATTTTATTCCAACTACCTATAATTATTATGATTATCAAATGACTTGGTACAAAACTTTTTATTTACGAAATTATAATCATTCTTGGTTTTTCTATTTTTCAAATAAATTTACAGCTGAATTACTAAACTAGTTTTATATCTGGTTTTCATATTTTGGTAATTTAGTTGAAATTTTTCATCAACATGTTGCTATTGGATATGATCGATATTCAAGACATTTTCCATTCGGGAAAAGTGTGAACAAACTTTTAGTCAATTTCACTATAACATTTAGAGTGTCATAGATCATCACATGAACCTATTATCAAGATGAAGAATTAGAAACAAGATTCCCTACTCTATATAGGGAATTCAGAACAAAATGGTGGGATAACTTTAATAATAGCCAAGCAGATATAGATGCAGTCATTCAATATTTTTCTCCAACTCGAAATATAATTGAAGAAAATGAAACTACAAAAGAATTTAAAAAATCAAAAGAAGATATATTAAAAAGATTAGCTACTGCTTCTAATCCAAAGGAACTTCAGGATATTCTTAATGTTTATTCAAGTGAAGTAAACAGCTCCAATGGCTCAGAGGACATGAATCCAATTTTCAGCGCAGATTCACAAGAACCAGATTATAATTTTGAAATATAATCAGTCATGTAATTATATTCAAAATAATGTAATAAAAACATCAACATGATGTAAAAAAAATAAAAAAAAAAGTATCAGACTCAATTATCATAAACGACAAGATGACTCGGCAAAGCATTTATCATAAAGTAATCTGCACTTAACCTTATCAACAAGTGTCGGCCATTTCTACTCAATTATTAGAAGATGACAAGCGACTCAGAAACTTTATCAAAAAGGAATCTTCATCTTTATCAGATCTGATCTACTTTTCTTATCTATAAATACTGAAAGTTTTTATTTTGTAAGCACAGAGCAAAAAATCCAGAATTAAAAATTATAGAAAAGAAAACCAAAACTCCTCTTGTAATATCAACATCCTTATGCTCCAAATCCCTCGACCTTCAGCTTATATTTTCAAAAGAGTGCCAACATTCTACTCAAGATCTTTCTGTATTATCTTCAGAAACAGATTTTAATAAATGTATTTTATTTTAAATTAGTATGAGTTTTCTTGAAAACTTCATCTCTGCTCTCTCTCTTTTAGATTTTTCTGATCTCACATAGATTATTGCTCTTAAGCATGCATTGCATTATTTTAAAAATAATCTTATAAGAATTCATCGTTATGAACATATAACAAATAAAATATGACTTGTGATTGTCAAGAATATACTAGACATATAATTTTTATTAATAATATGATCCGTTGTGTTGAAGTCTTTATTAGAGATTTTAATCATTAAAATTATTCAAGTGAGGTTTATAGGCTGGAAAACAGAACTTGCGGGCTACTGGTCCAAATGTTGATTTATCAATATAGATCTGGTGACAACGCCACGAACCTCTAAGAATAATAAAATGATTAATATGTCTGAATATATGTATTATCTTTTAGCCTATTGCATATTAATAGAAGTTACTTTAATCAATATTTATATGATGGGCTTGGAGTAGATGGGTTTTGATGGGCTTGGAGTAGATCGTGGGTCTCGATCACTCACGATGTTAGATGGAATTCCCCAATGCTTCACAACATGCTTGAGGAACAACCGTGCAGTCTCATCCGCCGAGGCGGGTATGAAAGTTGCATACTTGCTGAAGCGATCAATGACTACTATTATGCTGCCAAAGCCTTCTGATTTTGGAAAGTAAGTGATGAAGTCCATTGAGACACTCTCCCATGGTCTCTCTGGAATAGACAATGGTTCTAGCAAACCACCGGGTGCACGCTGCTCCATTTTGTCTTGTTGGCAAACAAGACAAGTTCTATGTAGGCTCCAACATCATCCCGTAGTTGAGGCCAATAGTAAATAGACTTGATCAAGGCAAGGATACGTCTCATGCCTGGATGTCCCGCCCATAATGAATCATGACATTCCTTAATCAGCTCTTTTCTCAAGTTCCCCCATTTAGGTACATAGATGCGGTTTTTCTTGGCATAGAGTAGTCCATCACTCTGCCAAAATTGCCTTGTATTTCCTTATTTGATGAGGACAATGAGGTTTTGAGCCAAAATTGCCTTGTATTTCCTTATTTGATGAGGACAATCAACCCTTCTTTGATCTTTTCCAGCAAGAGACTGCTTGGTCTACTCAAAGTTGCTAACTCCGCCTTTCGACTTAGCGCATCAGCCACCACATTGGCCTTACCGGACTTGTATTCAAGCTTGTAGTCAAATTCTGCCAAAAAGTATTGCCACCGAGTTTGTTTGGGACTCAACTTCTTTTGAGTTTGGAAGTAACTGGTTGCTACATTGTCCATCATGATCACAAAGTGAGAACCCAACAAGTAGTGTCGCCACACCTTTAGACAATGGATGATAGCAGTCATCTCCTTTTCCTGTACCGTGTAGCGACGTTCGGTGTCATTGAGCTTGCGGCTCTCATATGCTATCGGACGCCCTTCTTGCATCAACACTCCACCAATGGCAAAGTTTGAAGCATCTATATGCAGCTCGTATATCTTGCAGGGGTCTGGCAAGCGCTGGTTCTTCGCTAATGGCCTTTTTCAAGTCATCAAACGAGGCTTGGCAATTGTTTGTCCACTCCCAAGTCTTGTTCTTCTTGAGCAGGTCAGTTAGTGGGGCTGCTCTTGCTGAATATGACTTGATGAATTTTCGGTAGTAGTTCACAAGTCCAAGGAAAGACCTTAACTCGGGGACCTTAGTAGGAGGTTCCCATTCTTGGATGGCTTTCACCTTGTCTCCATCCATCATAAGTTTCCCATCTTTTATCCTATGACCCAAGAACATCACCTCGTCTTGGGCAAATGAACATTTCTCCTTCTTAACATATAGCTCATTTTCCCTGAGGACCTCAAACATCTTCCTCAAATGCTCAAGATGTTCTTCCATAGTCCGGCTATATATCACAATATCATCAAGGTATACTGCCACAAACCGATCGAGGTAGGGATGGAAAAGCTTATTCATAAGAGTGCAAAAGGTAGCAGGTGCATTAGTGAGACCAAAGGGCATAACAAGGAACTCATAAGCATCGTACCTTGTTACACATGTGGTCTTCGGTTCATCCCGTTTTGCTATGCGCACCTGGTAGTATCCCGACCGCAAGTCCAACTTTGAGAAGTATCTTGCATTCCCCAATTGATCAAATAAATCAGCAATGAGTGGGATAGGATACTTGTTCTTTACCGTGATCTTGTTTAGAGCGCGGTAGTCGATGCACATTCTTAGTGAGTCATCCTTCTTTTTCTGAAAAAGCACCGGGGCACCAAATGAGGCTTTGGATGGTCTAATGAAACCAGCATCCAACAGTTCATTGAGTTGCTTTCGTAGTTCTGCCAACTCCGAATTTGTCATCCTATAAGGACTCATTGCTGGTCGTCTTGTGCTAGGCTCCAGCTCAATTTCATGGT
Organism: Triadica sebifera; assembly: GCA_023653625.1. Lineage (NCBI taxonomy): Eukaryota > Viridiplantae > Streptophyta > Magnoliopsida > Malpighiales > Euphorbiaceae > Triadica > Triadica sebifera. The sequence goes on from CM042906.1 coordinate 30,809,739, forward strand.
CCACCTCCCTTCTTGGGGGTAATTGTTTCGGCATCGTCTCAGGCATCACATCTTGGAACTCATCCAAGACAACTTGCACCTCCATCAGCAAGCTTGGTTGTGGTGATGCTTCCTCATCATCATACTCTTTAAGAATGGCCAAGTAACTTTCTTCCTCACTCTTCAATCCCTTTTTGAATTGAAGTGCTAAGAGAACTTGGGTAGTAGGCTTGGTGGTCCTTTCCGTCGATACTAGACAAGTCTTTGGTATATCCATAATGCACATAGAGTTTGAACATGGGACAAGGAAAGCTCTAACCTGGTCCAAGAACTCCATGCCGAATACCACTGAGATATCATCCATGGGTGCCACAGATAAATCCACTTGGTCAGTCCATGCACCAAGACTGACCTTAACTCTACGGGCAACTCCTTAGAGAGGTTGTGCCACCGAGTTAACTGCTTTGAGGGAGCCACCTCCATTGGCAACCTTGAGACAGAGTCTCTTGGCTTCCTCTAGCGAAACAAAGTTGTGAGATGCATCTGTGTCAACCAGGGCTTTGGCGACTTTTCCATTGATGGTTGCATCCACAAACATGAGTCCCTTGGGGGTCGTCGAGGCACTTTGCAATGCACTAAGCAGTCGCAAAGATCTCATCTTTGCACCTTCATCTGCCTCACTTTTGTCTTGATCATGAGTGGAAGCAACTAAAACATTCAATGTCTTCCTTTTTTGGACATTCTCGTGCCCAATGCAGTCCATCGCATATGAAGCACATCACACGGGGCTTTGAGGCACCACGTTCTTCCCTTTCCTTCCCCTTGTCTCGCGGCTTGAATGAGGAGCTTTCTTTGTGATTTTTGTAGCTTTGACTCTTAGCATGGTCTCCCGCATTCTTTTCTCCACCAAACTTTCTATCAGCTGCCCTCGGGCCTTCTTTGTTTGAGGAGTAATCAATAAGACTTTCAGCAACGACAATGGCTGAAGACAAGTCTTGGACACCACGTTGTTTGAGCTCAAGGTTAACCCATGATTGGAAACCGTCCATGAACAAGAATAATGTATCTTTGTCCGATGTGTCAGGGACTTCTAGCAGCAAGGTTGTGAACTCCTTCACATATTCCCTTACGCTACCCGTCTGCTTTAGTCGTCGAAATTAATGCCCTAGATATCGTTCAGGCATTAACATTAACCATAAAACAAAAAAAAAATTCTCACTCAAAATGCACACATAAATTCCCTTTTCATAGCATTTTGAAGAGTAATTGATTGAGAAATTTGATAGATCATCCAAGAAAATGAGTTTTATAAAAACTTTTCATGTTATATTACCAAGTATAACTTATTTTGAAAAATAAACTATTTATCGAAAAAGTTAAAGAATAAGTAAATATATGGAAAAAGAAGACTTATATATCATATTTTAAAACTCAAAGGCTAGTACTTACAAGCATTCCAATCCATTTTGACCATTACATATTTTCAAAAGTTACACATTCATAGCAAAAGCTAGTCACCAAATTAAAGAGTCAAATGATCCACAGAATTATGCATAAATGTAAGGAATCAGTCTATTCAGAGAAAATTATGAAATGGACACTCTAGAAACTCAATTAGATGTTAAAGCGGGAACTGGTAGCCTATGAAGGTCTTCATGAATCTAACATATTTATTAAAGAGAGAGAGAGAAAAGAAGAAGAAGAAGAATATTGAAACAAAAAAGCAGAAAAAATCATACAAGTCAAACATAGGATGTCACCTTGTTATGTCTAAGAAAAAGATGTGTTTGATCATGCCGATCATCTTGTACTGATATATCAAGAACTTCATTCCCGATTAGTAACTGTAAACTGCCATATGACCATCTCACAAAGCGAGCATTGCTTTCAACCTGCATATAAAATGGGAAAGAGACAAAATTATAGTTCATATTAGATCATATGATATATATTAAATCATAAAGCATGTTCTTATAAGAAAGACAAAATTATAGTTCATATCAGATCATATGATGTATATTAAATCATATAGCATGTTCTTACATCCTATACCATCCCAATAGGCTTGATTTATATAGTTGACTTCTAAACTTGGAACTACAGTATTTCAAAAATGCAAACATACAAGGAAAGAAAACATTGTATGCAGGATAGCAGTCTACAAGCCATGTAACATTGGATTCATAACCCATGTCCAACAGTGGAACTTTATGGAGACAATTTTTTTTGAAACATTCTGTCTCGACTATTCAACCTGAAGATCTTTCCGACGGGAACATCAGCTTCTTTTAATTACAAGAATGAAAATTATAGGCCATAACACTTTGCTAGCAGCCATTCAGAAGAAGAAGATGGATAGATAGAGATGCAATTTAAGTTAAAATATAACCTAAAACAGTCCAAATTTGTGTCTGGCTAGTTTTTCTGCTTTCCCAGGGCCGTAAATAAATATATGTGAGTCATATTTATAGTTGCAGATGATTAATAAATGCAATTTAATCAATTACTAGTCTTTTACTCTCCTCCATAACTATTAATACCCTGACTTTCAGGATGGTGAATCTGCCTGGGAAATTACTACCAAGCTGTATAGCATTTTCTTACGCCCAAGTTTCAATCTAAAGAAACAATATGCTGATAAAGGTTGGTCTCACATCTCCTATAGGTAGAGCAACAGAGTCAAAGTTTTGCAAATCCTCCGTATTTGACATTCAAATTTCATGTTAAACACTCAAAACTAAGACCCTCACTCCCCGCCCTTGAAGGATATGGGGAGACCAATGACCTAGGTCCATTAGACCAATCAGGTATTCAAACACATGCTTTCAGATTCTTTAATCGTAAGGTGACATCCAAACAGATGAAGATGTTGTGTTACATTGAAAATCTACAAACAGATTGAAGATCATGAAAAAAGCATACTTCAGATACTGTTCAAGACTTCATTTGCATCCAAAGCAATTACAAACAAATTTGTCCTCCAGCGGAAAAATGTCAAATTGATTCAGTTGCACTAGTTTTTACTCATTTATTTTTTGCTATAACAAAATATATTTATGCTTTTTAATATCTTATAAATGTCTAGCTTGACAAAACCCATGTATTTATGCTATTTTTAGGGTTACAAGTGATTCAGCATCTAACTTTTACTAGTTTGTAACAACATACTGGTGAAAGGAAATCACTGATAAGGTCCGTTGGAAATTGTGAAAAGTAAACAAATAGCAGAACAATTAGATATTCATGGCAAGAAATATGAGGCCTTTTAGGATCGTAAAAGTAAGATAAGATTCTTTAAAGATTTGAAGGAATTAATTGAGGAAAGATTAGCTAACAATTAAGGGTGTGAGTTTTTTTCTTATTTTTCCTTTTATAGTTTCATTGGAATCTATGCCTGTTTACAATTGACATTGAGTCAAACCAGCACAAAAAAGTAAAGAAATAAGAACAAAAGAAAGAGTAGTTTCCAAGCACCAAAACTAGAATTTCTTCATCTTCCTCAAGTTAGAATTAGATACAAAATCCTAAAAAAAAGAGCCGAAAGTCATCGAAGGCTCCCTAGACTATTTCATTAATCTAAGGGTATTATGCTTCCAGCACTACTAAACAGGATTTTATAAACATTGGACACGGAAAATCTCAATTGTTAATATAACTTGGATTAAATGAGAATTGAAAGCGACACATACACTCCAAAATGAACTATATAGCACCATTTACACAAAGTTGAAAACTGATATTATACTTGTGGCTCCTAAAAATGAGCATTGGGCATTAATTGTTCAGTTCATGGAGGTCCCTGAATCATAATCTATGTAAATATCCTGCATCTCTTAATTAACAATAATGTTGAACTTAAGAGTTCTGCCAGCATCAGAAAAAATAGCTATACACCAATTCAAGGACTCTTGAAAGGTTTGGGCATTTATTGAAACTTAAGCTTCTTGCCAGCATAAGGAATGCATAGCTCAAGGACACTTATAAGGTTAGGCTATTGCCAATGGAGAATTAAACATAGGAAAAAAACTTCTTAAGATTCGCAATTAGAAATTGTTCCCCAAAAGAAAAGGCCAAGATCTTCTTTTTTTTACCCCAGAGAGAAGTTGGAGGTGGTCATTCATGGTGTCAAAGAAAGGATTATAACATACCATGAATTTATTGTCTCATATTTCCTCATCTTGGTTTTTCTGCAAATTATTCCAATATGTAAAAATCAAAGAACCCACTTACAGATTTACTGCCATCAGGATTTCTAACAGTCCACCACCGCGCAATATTGTTTTCCAAGCGTAAACGTTTTGGGGTGCCAGATTCATCTGTAACAAATGTTTTGTCTTCTACATATGTCTTGGGATCAAATGGGTTTAGATCAATGCCCATTATATTAGAAACCTTGATCATATTCATCTGCAAACAAGAATCAAAATTTCACTTCAAGTGAAAACATGTACAAGCATGCATATAGCCAAAGTATCACATGAACTGTAAGCAATAAAAACAACAGTCATCAAATAGATTCATAAGACCATAAAAAGTTTGGGATGCAGAAGCATCCATTGATTTATAAGACCATAAAGATTTCGTGATGCAGGAGCATCCAAGTTAAAATAGGATGTTCAATCTCTATCTCTCTCTCTCTCTCCTTCTTTATTTAGAATTCCTATTTAGTAAAATTATTTTACTCAATTAATTAGGAATAATTTTAGTCTGGAATTAGGATCCGTCCAAACTAGGTTAAATAGGATATTAATAGTCAGTTTATATATTATACTTTTCTCTCAATTCAGAATTTTAATTCTAAAATTTTTTAAACCTTATTATTATCTATTCTTTCAACCGACGGTCGCACTATTGTAGCCCTAATTGATGAGATCAAATTGCCCTTAATTCTTTCATTGCGTCAGGTGGTATCATAATGTTGTAGAGTAAAAATTATGAAGATATTAATTATGATGCTTCATGTGTCCCTTTTGGACGATGATGAGCGGCAACTTCAACATTTACTTACAGTGATCAACTTAGTGTCAAAAGCAAATTTACCAAATCTGCCCGCATATAGAATGCCTTCTATGCAGTGAGTTGAGATAGAAAGATAGTCAAAGAGTTGTTGGAGAAGATTTTGGTGTGTTACAGTCCTTGCACATGTCCAGCTTTCTTTGCTCTAAAGAAAGATGGTTCATGGAGAATGTGTGTTAAAAGTCATTCAATAAACAAGGATACAATCAATATTGCTTTCATATTCCTCAATTGGAAGATATGCTTGATCAACTAGCCAGTTCCAAGGTGTCTTCCAAGATTGATTAGAAAAGTGGATATCAACAAACTAGAATGTGAATTAAGGATGAATTGAGGACAATCTTTAAGATACCATTTGGGTTATTGGAATAATTGGTGAAGCGAGATGAAACGAGTTGAATCCAACCATATAAAAGGAATATGTCAAGGCTTACTCGTCGAAGCTGAGTTCTTTTCTGACTCGGAGATAATGGTGTAGGAGCATCTAAGTTATATTAAGATTTTCATTTTTCATTTTTTAAGTTTTCCTACTTTTTTTAGATTTCCTACTTAATAAAGTATTTTACTAAATTAATTAGGAATAACTTTCAGTTTTTTCTTCTTTAATTATGATTTCCATTTAGTAAAAGTATTTTAATTAGGAATAGTTTACAGTCTTGATTTAGGATTTGTCCTCACTAACAAATAGGAGAACGAGAGTTTGTATATGTATTGCATTTTTTCTCTCAATTAAGAAATTTAATTATATTTTTCTTTAAACCTAATTTTTTTTAATTCTTCCAATCACAATCTCCTTATTCTATCAATTAAGAAATTTAATGTTGAGATCTAACTTCCCTAAATTCTTCCACTACATCATTTTGCCTCTTAAACATTATTTGAGAAGTGTTCAATAAAATATATAGGATGATTAACTTGTAATTATAGACAATACTAGATGTACATCATGCTGAACAGAATCATTCAAATAAATAAAATAGTTTTCTTACAATTGTTAAATATACCTTTTTATGTTATGTAACATTATTCTTTTAAGGCTATCATTTCATTGCCCATCAATTATCTTTCTTTTTTTAATTACTGCTATCTAAGTTTGGTAACATTTCACTCCTAAATTATGCAATATTCGATTTCATTATTTAATTATGTATAGATACATTAATTAACTTGCAATAAGAATAATTGTAAAGTTACTCAAAAAATTTAATTACATATTCAGACGACTTTTCTATTAGATATCATAATTATCTACTTAGCTATGTCAAATCATTTTACGCATCAACAAACCTGGCAACTTAGATAATAACTAATCAGCAGGCAGAATAAAAAATGGCATACTTATCTGGATCAGCGGGAGGCCGCTGAAAAGGAATCTCTAGCTCTAATGGAGGCCCAACTGGCTTCTCTTTAGATTTAATCTCAATATTCTCCTCTTCTGAAACATATTGACCATCCTCATCAACCAACATATCCTCTGGTCTTAAATTCTTTTCATAGCTCCCTTCTTCTTCCATTGGAGAATTCTAAGGAATGAAAATGTTTTGCATCATCATCAGATGCATAAGCATGATTGACAACACCAGAAGATACAAAAATAGAAGATAAAGTGCTTTTCGTGAATAATACTCACATGTGAATCTTGCTCAATTTCATTTCTAACCACGTACCCAGGTTCTTCTTCATCATCAGAGTCACCAAACACGTCACGGATCTCAGCTGCTGACTGTGAAATGTGATTCTGGTCCTTCTCCCCATCAGGTGATTCACTGTTACAATTTCAATTTCCCAATAACAGTCAACGAGGTCAACTTGAACGAATAAACAACCATGGAGCACGTGTAAGTACCTAGGACTAATTATTTTCATAAATGCCCATTGTTCAAAGTATTTAGCAATTCCAATTTCCATGGAGAAAGAAGAGGAAACAACCTCGGGCTTCTGGCTTGATCAACCTCCTCATCCTCATGGTCGGCATAAGGCTGATCCTCAGATCGCTCGGACCCACTGTCAATTATATCGTGTCTCCGGCTTGTGACCACCCTATGCCCATAGTCTTCTTTCTCATCACTATCTGCATCCTTGGCTTCACTTACTTCCCTCTCATCACCAATATCTACATCTTCTGAACTTGCTTCTCTTTCACCCTCACTTTCTCCTGGATCAGGTTCTACCTCACGCATTTCACCTTCACTCTCTATTTCTAATTCTTCATGCCCTTCTACTTCATCCTCACCTTCATCTTCTCCTTCTCCTTCATTCCTCAGCCCTCCTTCAGCTTCATCCTAAGAAGAAACATCATATAAATAATGTTGTTAGCAAGCAGAAACACTTGTTGCGATCTAAACCATTTCTCCCTATCTCTTGTTTTACTTCAAAGTTTAAAAATAAAATAAAAACTCATTTTTAGTGATTCCATGACAAGAATCAAAATATTTCAAATTAAGCAAAAATAACTCCAGGCTCCACATTCCAGTCCTCCAGGGCAATTAAGCAAAAAATGCAGTAAAAAAAAATTATGAAACGACATGAATACAAAATATTTCAAATCCTAAAAAACCAAATAAATTAAGCATAAAACACAAAAACAGGATTCAGACCTTGGAACAGCAATGTGCATGATATACAGATGCAGCCCTCAGTATGTACAAGCAAGCAATATAGTGAGAAAGTACAGATAATGATTACAGAGGCATAATTAGGCCGGGGATTGGATTCGTGCTCGGAATCGATCTCTTCTTCTTCCTCGGACTGATCTCCGAAGAGATTCTGCATCATCTGGTGCCTCTTCTCCTCCCCTCCCATAGCTTCCTCTCCTATCTATCTCTTTCTTCCTCTGATTCTCGGCGGCCTTGAGAGAAAATTTTAGAGACTGATCTTAGCCGATGCTATCTTACCGGATGATACTTCTCCGTTGGCTCTGTGGGTTTAAAATCGGGGATCTAGCCGACTACTATGGCGCTATTTGATTCGAACCCCAAAACCTTTACCCGGTTGGCGTTTCAGAATTAGAAGATGCATGATTTATTCCCGGTCCAATAAATCGACGAAGAAATTTAACCCTGTTTAGTAAGATTAAATTTCACAAAATTTTGTAAAATTCTCTCTCAAATTTTAAATTGATAAGTTTAATTTGAATGGTAATTTATTTAAAATTTTTAAAAATTATTTTCATAAAATAATTACAAGTAACTAAAAATTATATCAGAATTAATAAAAGTATGAACATAAAATTTAGTAATCTTTATTTTTGAAATGACAAAATAATTTAAGGTTTTCTATGGTTAAAAAAAATTATTATTTATTATATTCTACTGCCTTCAATTTTTTTGCAAATAAAAGGTTGCAATTTTTTATAGAACACAAGCTTCTTAGTAAAAGAAGCATTCAGAGAGAAGAGAAACAATCATCTCAATTCTCAAAGAACAACCTTTGTCATAGAACAAGATACTTTTACTATTGATATATAAACCATAAAAATGATAAGCCAGGACCTAAGAAACTAAATAGACATTAGCCCATTAGATATTGGGCCTAAAGAAACAAGCGTGGGATGTTAAAAAAAAAAAGGTAAAAGAAAACAATTGATAAAAATGATGTGCACTTCAAGCATCCAAACCGCTGATAGAAATTGTGTTATCATTAGTTTTATATTCTGTAAGTGTACATCACATTCTATTGTGATTTAGCCTCATATTTGGA